>JBCNYH010000021.1:37004651-37016488 GCA_039654325.1 Tandanus tandanus
TATATATATATGTCTTAGTCTTAGCTCTCTTAAATTGTTGACTATTAATTTATTCAGTCAGCATGTGTCTATTCCTCATCTAGCCTTTCTATCGGGTTTTTTTTTTATCAACCGTCAAAGTTAAGCATGCCCTGAAATCATTCCAAATTTAGCAAAACACAACAGATTTGGTGGCCTGACAGACACAACAAGATGGAAAAGCTTGGCAGGTTCTCAAACCAATAACAATTTTTTTATAATGTACCATCTTACTAGCGAACCTAAAAAAATGCACAACTCTGCAGCAGTTCGCATCAGTAAAGAAGGCTCACAGAAAGCCCTTTCACTGCCTTCACTCTGTGTTCTGCCATCAGTGTCAGGGTAAGAAATTTACAGTAGGGGCAGCTCTTACAACTTGTTGTTGTTCTACTTCAGGACTGAAGATATTTCCCAGATTATTATAAAATGTTTCTTGGGCAGTGATGGCAGGGAATGGATGGGATTCCTAGCCTGTCTGACTTCACGTGTAGCACTTTTCTCTTTGGCGTTTTTGAAGAGAGGAACTTGTTTGCGCAGTTGTGTGTCAGGCATTCTTACTACACGACCTGCCTATTTCAGTGGGATTTGCTTCATTATTGCATATATGATGGGTAGAACACTTCTCAGTACTTCAGTGTCAGGAATCTTGTTTTTCCAGCAATTATTTCGCAAAGGTATGACAGGTGAAAGTTCAGTTGACAAGCATGGTGCCAATATACAATATATTTTGGTGTTGATGGAAACACCAGTTCTTCCGCATACCATTTTCTTTAGTCTGCTAAATGCTTTTGCGATTCGGTTGATTAACTTCCACATCAATGTTTACTTACCTGGAGACGGTGCTACCTAACTAGTTAAACTTGACAACAGCTGATGGCTCTTGATTTACCCGTACTTTTGGTGGAACATGGGGTTCTCTCTATCCATATCCTCAGTTTTCCTTGTATTTATAAGCTGCTGTTCTACTATTGTGTTGAGGCAAGCCAGGGCTACCCAAGGCATGTAGCCTGGGACTTCAAGCCTTGAGCCGGAAACCCGTTTACTTTTCCATCTTCACAATATAGCCCAGCTTGTTTCTCACTCTTAACATGCTGCACAGAGAGCAATGTTGTGACACACTATGTTTTTACCAATGTAAAAGGTATTCAGCTGTTTATATTAAAATTTGCAACACCGCAAACAAGAAGTAGCTCTTGGCAAGCTATTAATTTAAATTAGCCACCAGAGCAAACAAAAACAAGTACTTGTGCATCTATTTGCATGTAGAGCCCACATATAACAAAAATAGTTTATGCTAACAGCAGCATATGGAGTTATGGTTTAAAAAAAAAAAAAAAAAAAAAAGGCGACAGGGTATTCCTTGCAAATAAGTTATACAGATTTTTATTTCCCTGTGCATTTACTTTTGCTTTTTTACATTATGCTAATGAGCTTGACACACTGCCCTAGCACCAGTTTGCTTTATCTGATTCATGGGTATTCGGGAAATCTTCACGTAAAGTTTAAAAGTACCTCAAAGTAGCCCATAAGAGGCGCGATTAAGCCCTGGAAGCGACAATGGAAAAGGTGATGGCCTTGGCTCACCCATCTTTGGCTCAATAGTAGAATGGCAGCTACAGTGAGACCGAAGGAGCATTGGCAAACATTTCTATGCCATGCTGCATGGCTTCCTCACAGTTTGCATTCAGAACACAACCAATGGCAAACAATTATTTAAGCACGGTAAGACAGTTCATCTTTTGTTTTGGATTTAAGCCTCCAAATATTAAATAGACGTCCATCTATGTGATATTTTATGTAGACTCCAGAGAGAATGTCTCTTTAAACATTGCTGAAACCATTTTGCGGAAAAGTGTTGGAGCAAGAACAGAGCCTTGCTTTACACTGATGTTTATTACGGATGGTATGCATGCCATTGAGGAAATGTTTGATCATGGAGATGAACTTTTCGGGACAGCCAAATTTAACCATTATTTTTCAGAGTCTTTCTCAGCTTACTGTCAAATTGTCATACTGAGGACTACAATGGAAATAAGTTGTTAACATTTTTGGGTGTTTTCATCAAACTTCTGTCAACTCTTATAATGCTGTATTTTATTATTATTATTATTATCACTCATTCATTCATTGTACTTACTATACTGTATGAAATAGTAGTTCCAATAAAAATCAATCAGTACGTTTGTACAATCAACGAATGTATGGTACGGGGAAGACATTCATTGCTTTTTTTTTTTTTTTTTGCAGTTGGCTTGCTGCAAAAATTATATTGATTTGTCCTTTTTTAACAGAAGCTACACTGACTCTCAGGTAGATGCCTTATCTCGAGATGTTTTGGGAGATTCATCAGAACAGCATGAGCAAGTATCTTTCCTGATATGCTTAGAGAGGTCCCTTGGTGATTGTCATCGGACCTTCTATCTCTTTTTCTTTTGTAAAGGTAAATGACGTTAGCAGCTTTTAAGTCTTGGGGTAGTGGTATTTCTTCCCACTTTTTTTTTTTTTTTTTTTTTTTTTACATTTCATGGAGCTCATCTTCCAGTTTGAGCTGGACTCCCATTGCATTCTTTTATTGACACTTCAGTGACTCTGGTTGGCTTGTATTAATATTTAGCAAGCGTCTGCGCCTTGTAATCTAATAACTTCTGTATTTCTTTGACATTCTCATTCTCAATCCTGTCTTTTGTCTGATTTTCCAAATGGACTTGGGACACCTCATACACCATGTCCCACAATATTTCAACATTATCAGAGTCAGAATTCATTCATTTTGTTGGTTAGATGCTTCATCAACATGAATTTGTATTAATGGTATATAAAACGTGAAGTGTTTAGTTGACTTGGTGTTTTCTTTCCAGATCATTGTGTTGACTGGCTTGAATGAGTTGGTGATCTGTCCATCATTCTGCCCCGCATAGGCATTTTGGCTATGATGGTCAATTTGGTGTCAATGTCTTGAGCGAGGATGCATCCAAGAAGTTTTGTTTCTGCTATACAGTTGGAATAGAGTATTCGCACTAGCAAGTTCATGTACTGTACAGAGCTGAAACATAAGTCCATTGCAGTTCATTTTCCCAACACAATGCTGGCCAATTACCCCAGTCCGGGTTCTTGATTTTGAGCCAATTCTGGTATTTAAACTATCACTAATCAACATTGTTAAGAGCATTGTTCATGTCTTCGTAGAAGCTAATCTTTGTTTCTTCTGAGTTGGTCGTGGTTGATCCACAGCAGCTTACCATTGTCATTGGCCTGTGACCAGTGATTGGTAGGTTCATAATTACAAGATGGCCATTAGTGCCTTTTGGAATCCTTGGGAGTTTCTTAGTTTTGATGACTAAGCCAACACCAGTCGTTCAGCAGGTTATTGTAGATGGTGAAGTACCATGCCCAATGCTATAGTCTACAGGTCCTGTGTCTGAGGACAACACACCATAAGCTTCCACTTCCTTTATCCATCACCGAACCTGAACATCGAAGGTAAAAATAAATAAATAAAAAAGAACCTCCTGTCCTGCAATTTTTATTAAAATGACAAAAAAAAGACTCCCAGGCAAAACAACAGAAAATGAAATGAAAAATTAAAAGAAGTACTACAATTAGAGTTTTTTTCTTTGAAGCATTTCATCTTTCTTCGCAACAAAAAAGACAAATGATCTGCTTTAAGTTGCTATTACACCTAATTATATCTTACGAGATGGATGTGGCTGCTTTGTGTGTTACATTATACGTCTGAAGCTCCAGCTGTGTTACACAGCTCTACAAATTAAATGTCTGTGATGCTGCTTAACTAAAAAAAAAACACACACAATCTGACATTTGCATATATATATGCATTTTAAAACCAGAAGACACTAGATGACGCAGTGCAGTGTATGTATAAGGCTGTGCATTAATGAATTGAGTATTTCTAATTTATTCCGTTTTTTCTATGTTATTCTTTTAAGTCATTAAGCCCAAATCTGTTGCATTTGTTTTCTATTGCACACATTAAATAAATTACATTTATTATTTAAGACATGACTGACTCTGGGACACTGTCTGTATTTACACAGGTTTGGGGACTGTAACGGAGTTGCGTTTTGGGTCAGTATATTATTAAAAGTATTGGATTTGATTAAAAATCCTAATGTCAAATGTTACTAAACATAATTATATGAACCCACAGCCACCAATGTCAGGGTGTGTGTGTGTGGTGGTGGTGGTGATGGGTGGGGTCCCTAACTGTGTTATCTCCTTTGAGTTCACTACTGCATTGATTAATAGAAAACCCAATTACATTGGTCTGCAAAGGCAAGAAATGCTTTTTCCGCTTTGTTAATGTTATCTAATTAACAAACACCCCAAATAGTTCAGCCTCTTTATACAGTATGTACTTTGGTTTTTGTCAGTTGGCATTACAGTTTATGTTTAGATTATTTGTTTGTGTTATGAAGCACTGATGTGAAATGACATGTCGGTGACAGTGGTTTCTGTTAGTAATAATTAAATGTTTAAGTTTTTTTTATTAGTTGCAAATAATGTGTGACAATGTTTCAGGGGGGGGCTCTTGAATTTTAAGCTGCAGGGTAAAGGGTTTTTTTTTTATTGGAGTCCTCTATGGGGAAATTCTCTTTTACATTATTCTATACAGATCTTTTACAGGTGCCTTCAGTAGACAGACTGGAGAATGCTTTAGGTTCAAAAGAGACATGAAGGAATTTTTATCCATTATTTATACCATTTATCCATCAGGGTCAGTGGGGAAACTGGAGCCAATTCCATCTGACCTTTGGCGAGGGACAGGGGACACCATGAACAGATCACCAGCATATTGCAGGGCTAATACAGAGATAGTGATCTATTCACTAATGTGCATGTTTTTGTTTTGCTGTGAGGTGACGGTACATACCATTAACCTACTGTGCCACACAGGAATATCTGAAAATGTAAATAATAAATTGTAACAAAAAGCCCCAGCAAAACACCATGTTCTGTAAGGTATTATTTCCTAAAATTAATTTCATGAGCTACACAGTCATGACCAAGAAATACAAGAAAAATTACACAAAGTGGCAGAAAGGAGAAGCAACTGGCAGATTTTCATATTCAAATCAGTTACATGTTCCTGTTTGTACAGACCAAACCTGTGAATTTGTGCACTTTGACACTGAAAATGAACACGCACCCACTTGCTCCTGGTTAACCCTTTGATGCACAACATATGCACGCCCCTTCTAATGCACAACATGGGTCAAAAATTACCCACATCTATTTTCCGCGTTATTTCATGCCGGCTGAGTGTTTTGTAATTAATTTATTTTATGATTAAATATTCCAAGTATTCTTTAAATATCGTGTTTTTGGTTACCACAGATCATTATTTCCATTTTTTCTTTCAGACTTTATTTTAAAATATAGTTTTTGTATTACTACACTAAGTTTTCACACATGGGTCAAAAATGACCCGTTCACCCAAGTGTGATTGAAAATTAAATGACTTAATAATAGAATAATTCGTTTCATTGTATTCATTATTACTGTAGCAGTGATTGGGGCTAAACACTCATTACATTAATATTTGCAACATGTTTATTAGTTATTTTGTCACGCATACATATATCTCTCTTGAACGGTAACACAGCTAGTGAACATCACTTTATCTGTAGTGTAACTAGAGTGAACTGATGAAATGTGAGCAAACAAAATATAACAGAACTGATCACAAGACAAGAGAACAAATGCCATCTCAATGTTTACATTTTTCACAAATGACCACTAGATGTTTGTGGTCCTTGCACATACGTCTGGTGCATTTGGAACATCAGCTGCTGACTTTTCTGTCTTTGGAAACTGGGCAGCTCTTCTCCCCTTGCCAGGAGGGGCAAACCAATATAGGCCATGAATTCCTCTTTGTCAATGATTCTCGACTCCTTCCCCTTTGCTGTGGTGGCTCTTTGGCCCTCTAAATTGGCGCATTTTAGCACCTCCACAATGATGTTGTCACTCATGAACATATCACAGGCATCCTTTGGTGACACAAGCTGTTGGTCCAGGGCAGCTCCTAATAATGTTATGGCTTCTTGTTCTGCCAACTGAGTGGGGGGATTCTCATTCCAGTAAGATCCGTTTTTACTTATTCTGTTTGACTGAGTCTGAGTTTCCTCTTCATCAGACTCATCAGATGAGTCTTCTGTGTTGGAATTGTGTTCATGCAGGAGAACTGGATCCACAGACACACCCAAAACCCCAGCTTTACCCTGGGGAAAATATTCTGGGTCATTGGTATCATCAGATATTTCTGACTCAGGAATCAGGAAAAAATCCCCCCACATCTTCCTCAGATTCCTCCTGCAGTATCTGTAAAACAATCTCAGCAGAAAATCTGCGAACAGCCTGGATAAAGTAAATCAAAAGCACAATAGTATTTTCAGATGCATATCAATATACCTACACATACATACAGTTTTAATTTAGTGACTTGGCTAAGATAGCTTAGCTAACTACTTAGTCAAATAGTTAGTTATTGTAAACTAAGCTAAGATAAGCTAACCCAAACCTAGTTAGAACAATTATAAAACAAGACTTGCATGTATGGTGGGACGTTTTTGACCCATGTGTTTAAACTTGATGTGGAAATACGAAAGCTGTGCGTGTTCATAAAGTAAGAAAATAAAAATTATGATTTGTGCTAAACACAAACAAGACATTTATTATATACTTGGAACTGTGAATGATAAAATACATTTATTTCAGATATATTTCATAGAAACTCATGAAATACATGGAATAACATAGGTCAAAAATGACCCATATCCATTTTCTATGTTGTGCATTAGAAGGGTAGTGATACAAAAAGGGTTTTTATCCAAAAAGTAAAAACGGAAAACATAAAATATGGATGTAAGATGATCAAAAACAAGTTAATTGAGGAATACCTGGAATACTGAATGATGAAATTAATTTATTGCAAAGATATAGAACATAAATCTCACTCGGGTCACTTTTGACCCATGTTGTGCATCAAAGGGTTAAAGTCGTGACAGTCTCACAAAATATTACATTACCGGATCTTAAAAATCTTAATCAATACTTTTGTACAATCACATTTAATCATAATAATGTAGCTTACGGTCTCATCCACCTAAATGTTTTGGCCTTTAAGATGTTTATTCATTACTTTATAACAGCACAGAATCCCTTTTTAATAGGCTTAAATAAAGTGTGGCAAAGAGAAGGCTAAGTTCCAGTCAGTCCAAAAATGTTTTGATGAAAAATGCAAACCCTTTTAGTTTCCTGCTAATGTCACAAGGTGCCTGTTGATGCCAAACAGGGGCCATGCTGTGATCAGCAGCCTGCACTGAGGAATAAATAAAGCATGAATTAGTACTGACATTCTATAAAAAGAATATGAGATGTGATCAGATATTTCCTTAAAGATTTCATAAAATCTAATACAACTTTTGCTCATTAATGTAAATCATGCAGAGGAAAAAGAAGTTGTAAGAGAGCATGCGCAGCTACCCATTTTTGCAGTAAATATTGTGCTTTAATGTTATAATGTTGATCTTTTTTCCATGGCCATTCCTGCACAACACATTTAGCATCTTGTAGGATTCATATCTAAGTAAATTAATTTATCTAAATATTGATGCAATTACTAATGCAGTTACAAACATTCTATCTCACTCATTTGCCAAACCACTTAATCTTTCTAGGGTTGCAGGGAGGCTAGAGACCATATCAGCCAATTCTCGCAGGGCAACACACACAACCATTAGTTACTAACATGAAAAGAGAAATTATTTGACTTAAAAAAACAAAAAAGTGCCAAGGTAAATTACTTTAAACAACATTAAAGAGATGTACACACAGGAAACAATGAATGACAACAAACCGCCTTGCCATTGTGAGACAAGCGCTTATCAAAGCACTCATGGCCAGCTCTGGTTGCCTAGGTAACCATTTTTGAATGTTTCCAACTTACCAATGTTTTTCTAAGAGAAACTGTGAGCAATGAAGAGCTATTTATTATCATCATGCAAAGCAAGTATAGAACAGACTCTTGTGCATCATGAACTTGGGAAAGGCCAACCATTTTGGAATTTCTGTGTGCAGGATATTTAGACAGAGTCTTAATGAGCTGCTCTTCCATGTTGATGTTGATGAAACAATTAAACTTGTGCTTGTTGTTCCTTAAGGGAAATGTTTTGGGGGAACTCTATTTGGCGGCATCTGTCAATCAACAGGGACTTGGGCAACATTCAACTTTTCTGATGTTATTCCACTGATATAAACCCAGTTAATATTAATTAAATACTACATGTATAAATATAAAATGATATACATTTATAAATAACACTTTTTAAGTATGTGTTCATAACATTATAAATGACAATTTGGAATTTTTGGTGTTTGGTGATTTCAGCGAGTGATTTGGTTATGCGAGTTCTGGTATAAGTGACTACCCTTGTTCTAATAAACATAAATACCATTAATAGTATACCTTATAAAATAAATACCAGTCAATAATGCATATATACTGCTTTGCACAAATATCTTTGTATGCATTATTGATCATATACAGTAAATCCAGTTTAAATGCATATATTACCAGTGAAGTCAGTGTTACATAACTACACACATTACCAATGATCTTTAACAGCACATTGTCATGTAATTTGTTATTGATATAATATTGTTCTATTTCCCAACCTGAATTCTGCACTTGTATTTAAAGTCAAAACTCCTTAAACAGGAAGTTACTGGAGAGAGTAAGGAAACACATTGTTCACTACTATCACACGTCCTTTTGACACACACATACAAATGGGAAATTAAGACTACAGGGCATTGAAGATCAACACACAGCCTCAAATGCCCCCATTCAAGAAAAGATTGGTGGGAATGTCTTAAAATTCTATAAGGAAGCATTTTGTATGGCTGTTTTAAAACCATAATCTATAGAACTAGTGAATATAATATCTGTAACTACTCCTCTGGAGAAATGTCTAGAGTACGACATTTGGTTCTACCATGAGTGAGTAAAACATGAATGCTTGCATGGTGGACTTGACCATGTTTACATCTTGTAAAGAAATGGGAGGAAGGATTGTGGAGAGAGGGTTAAGATTGGAATAGTAGAGGAGAGCCAGGAGGACAAAATGGCTGGGAATAGAAATGAGCATTATATACGACTGTTATCAGAGGTCGTCTCTCCCAAGGTCTTCAATGGCTTTGGCTGTAGTTTTCTAAACCAACCACGCTGCTCAGCAGGAATCGCCCTTCCCACAACTCCAGCCACAATACTCCAAACATGTAGCATCCCAGCACAAAAACAAAATCTACATAAAGTGTCCCAACTCTTACCTGGGGTGTGGAGATGGAGGCTTCAGGAACACTGCACTGAATCTTTAAGAGAATAAAAATTAACCATCACTTAACCACACAGGAGAGAGAAAGAGTGTACTGGGAGTGCATTTTTTCCATCACAATGAGGAAACTGGTCTGGGTGGCCATGCTGCGCTTCGTCCTCTTTTGGCTCATGATGCACACAGGGGACGTGTTTTTGGGATCTTATGCTTGCTTGGCCAATGGAACAACTCGCTTCTTCGTGTGTCTTGGCAACAAAGTACATCAGATGCCATGCCATGTCCCAAAAAATACCACATATGTGTGAGTATATACACTTTATATAACTTATATATTTATATAATGTCAAGTGAGTATTCATATTGTCATAACAATACAGTATTACATGATACAGAGTTGTCAGATGTTGATATGCTTCTAAAAACAGTGAAATGAAACTGTTTGCACAATTAAAAAAAATTTGGTGGGAATCAGTAACACTTTCACTACTCTTTTATACCGTTTGATCAGCAGGAAATAAATAATCTTGTAGGTTTCTCAAGTGCCTTTGGGAGCTACAGGATTTGTTTTGCTTACTTCTGTTACAATAGGTTTCAGAGAAACTTTTTTTTTTTTCCTGAAAAGGGTTGTTACTTAATATGTAAATTTCTTTAGATGCATAGCACTCAGTACAATACACGCTCTAAAATGTAGGTATAACACTAATATAGAGGGCTCACAATATAAGACAAGCATATACACCTATGGAAAAAAATTCAAAGATTCCCGTTAAAAGTGGCCTGTTTTTTTCCCATAATTGTAGAGCTTATTCATGTGTGTGTGTGTATGTGTGTGTGTAATGTATATAACAAAAATCCATAGTTTAAAAAAAGAAAAACTATTGCATTCTATATTCTATACAACAAATATATAATCGAGCGGTTTGAGAAAGAATGAAAAGAATGACCGTTTTCATGAAAAGCTGCGGTACAGCAGGACCATTATTTTATTGTTTTCAAGCAGATTGTTATTCTTGGTGTCGAGAATTTTGACTGACATCAAAATTACGCTGCTGTTGTGATTCCTGAAACATATATTTTGCAATCTCAAGGCTTTTGGAGTCCGCACGCATAGTTTACTTTAGCCTTGGACTGGAGGGGTGGGTGGTAACAGCCTGTTTTTCATTCATCAGGAGGGGAGAAAAAATTGTTTTGTTTTTTGTTTTGTTTTTTTCAAACACCCTTAACTGCTCACGTTGAGCATGTTTTACTCAGATAAAGAGCGGGAAGACGTTAGATAAGAGCACATTCTGAACTCGTAGGCTCATTAGTGTTTTAGGTTCTATTTCTGTAATCTCCTTGAGCTCAGATCAGGTGGTCACTTTCAAACACACCTGCCTCTGTAGCTGTTAGCCTTAAGCCCAGTGTTGTCTCTCACACTACCCAAGTCACACCATTTTGCATTCCTGCATATCTTTCCCAGACTGGACTTTATGTTCAATCAGCTACTTTTTATTTTAGCCATTTTTGGGTGAGTGTAGAGACGAATACAGGAGCCCTGCATGTGTCTGAGTAATACAAATTTGCTACTTAGCTAGAACATACAGTTCTGTGCTTGATAGGAGCTGATAGAGAAGACACAGAACTGCAGATGGCTCTCTTCATTCTGAAAAATATCTTAACCCCAGACAATCCAGACACATTCCTATGCTGACAAGCCATGAGAACCACTGTTACTCTCTCGATGTATAAAGAATATTCTATCACCTGCTTTATTAAATGAATTTATGATACTCATCCTGAGTTAAAGGAAGCAAAAAGATGAAATAGCTCAATAAAAGAAGTAATAAAAAAGTCATAATTCACTGCATGTGTAAGATGATATTTTTTATATTTTAAAACAGAAATATCTTCAGATAAATATCTTCAGATAAGTAAATCTTGAACTAGTGAAAACAACGTATCACATGAAATATGTTGTAAAATTAACTAAACATCTATGTTATGGGGGTTTTTTGCAGCCCAGGTGAAGCTCCTGCATGTAATCTGCCCTTTCTGCTAATTTTAACAATTAATTCACAGACGGGGTGAAAATAACATGCCACATTATTATATAACACACGGGAATGGCGGGATCAGATCGGATCACTATCTAGTGGTTAGATCAAAGTGACAGGCACTGAAGGTTTGTTGCGGTCACTTGGAGCAGGCCACATTGACATGCTTTAAAAATTAAAAAGTGAACCAAAAAATTTGCGCTTTTCTTGTGTTGCCGCATAGGATATACTAAAACTTTGGACACTATTACAGCATGCAGAGTGTGTGTGGAGCCACCTGACCTTCCTCTGTCATCAAATATACAAATCTTGATTTAGTTTGTTTTTATGTTCCTGTGTATTGTTCCTGAATTGAATAGACTATTCAGTGACATCCACCTCATCTTCGGCAAATAATATTAATTATTCCAAGATCAAACCAGAGCTAATATAT
>JBCNYH010000021.1:37023335-37089040 GCA_039654325.1 Tandanus tandanus
GGGTCGGGTCGCGGGGGCAGCAGCCTAAGCAGTGAGGTCCAGACGTCCCCCTCCCCAGCCACTTCCTCCAGTTCTTCTTTTACAGTGAGTAAAAATATTAAAGGAAAAGAAAACACAATGTTTAGCACACACTGGATGAAGGATCACTATCCAGAATCTATCAAAAACTTATAGATAACTTTTATTGAACTTATCTCCAACATATGTAGACGTGTCCGACAACCACAGACCTTATACTGCACGTATTTTTAACTTACAGCTAGCATATATTGGTAGTGTTTAGGGGATTGGTATATAAAATAGGGTTCAAACGAGGAACCGGTCAGTACTCCTAAAGACTCCATCATTGACTATAGTTGGTAGCGATAAATTATAGCGCCATAAATTGTGAATGCTGCCAACACGCTAGGCATTCCTTGGTATAAGTTATACGTAGATATTTTACATCACTACTTATGAGAAACTTACAAATAAAATGTGTGATTGCATAACTTACCTGCAACTTATGGCCAGCGTATGCGAAACGTATGAGCCATACGCTAGCATATGTGAAACATTTTGTGTATGCGCAAAATTTTCCCACGACCTCGCCGTACTACGACTTATACCAGAGTGCTGTTAATGCCCACAAATCTTACCCATAAATTATTCGACGTTCACCAGCGTATTTGCCAAATTTCTCATACGTTGGCATACACTGTCTAAATTGTCAATGTGTGACAGGGGTGTTAGTGTGAAATTGGGCTAACCCCCAGTTATCGTGAAGGTCTAGGTGGAATAACTCCGTGTAAAACACGAGGCATCAGGAGATGATGTGTTCCTCAGGCCTCCGCATGTTAGAAAATCTAAATCGTAGAAATGCCAAAATATCAAAACGCACAACCTACTGCCTATTACTTGCAAGTTTTATAGATAAATCTCAAACACTTTCTGAGTTCTGGCCTGGCGTTGAAATGAAAACTGACAAACGAATTCACAGATGCACGGACAGACATATCGATGTCTATATCCACCATCACTATATTCCGGGGGGATAATAAAGACATCGCAAATGGTTTTCGAGTTCTGGCCTGGAAATGAATACAACCCATATTTTTACATGTGAAACTGGTTGCATTCAATTGAAATGATTACCGAAGGGCATTCTGATGAACATATCCCTCTGTATTATATGCCAGGGACATCGAAATCATGAAAATATGCCGTTTTCTGGTCTGGAAGCCTGGAATAGTGATCTTTCCTCCAGTTTGCACTAAACCCTGTAGGAACCACTTTAGTGTGCATGTGTGCATACCCATGTAGACATGCCTGTGTGTATTTAGAACTACCAATTGTGTTTTAGTTTTTATAGTGAAAACTTACATAAATATTTAGTATTTAGTCTGGATTAAACATGTTTAGTCTTTGATACAGAGAAGGGACAAAACACGTGAGATATGAATTGCAGAAATATGGCAGCCATGAGAAGAACATATATTGTAAATTAGGCTCAAGTCTTGGTTTTGACCTTAAAAGAAAGAAACAAATGAACTAAAATGTGGGTTAATGCTGCGAATGCTATTTCTTCAGGAAAATCTTTAAGTGGGTAAACATCTACTGTAGCAGATATGTAAACTGTACTGTCCTCCCACCATATCAGGCTTTGAACACTTCATCATTATTACACTTTATTACTGTTTGTGTTGCTGATGATGTCGGTGAAACAATCATTATGGCTGTTGTCATTCACTCAGAATGGTGTCGGAGAACGGAGCCCTCCAGCGAATCGAAGCCTACGCATTTGCAAACCTGACCAAACTGGAAGAAATGTACGTGTTTAGCTGAAGCCAGTGGAACCATTATACTCATTTCTTTTTAGACATGAAGGAATTACATACTGTAACAGAAACAGTAAATACAAAGGAAAAACACTAACTATAAACACTTAATCATTCTAATCACACACGTTAAAATGCTTTATATGGTTTTCATTACAGTACTATTACTAAATCAAAAAATCTCGTCAGTATGGACAGAGACACTTTCTGGGGACTTCCAAAGCTGAAATATCTGTGAGTATTACTTTTCTGTATTCTTTTAGGACAGAGGGAATGTATTCCCACCGGAGCTTCTGTCTAAACTTGGTAGTAAAAACGCTGTAAGATCTCAGCAAGAGCAGCTCATTATTCTATTAAATCAGTCACAGGAAGCAAAATCTACAAAATACAGCGTTTTTGTTTGATATCACTGTTGAAGTAATTTTATTCAGCCTACTTCAGCATTTCTGTGTGTATTTCAGGACGATTTCAAACACGGGCCTCACAGTCTTACCTGACTTCTCCAAAGTGCAGTCTGCTGCTTTTGAGTTCCTCTTGTACGTACATAATACTTTTCTGCACATACATACATACATACCGTTCCCTCTACAAATGATCAGCTCCCCTTTTTACAAGTTCTGAAGAGTTTTGGGGCACAATTTTTGGTAGTAACTGAAAATAAATGACAAATATATTGAAAGAAAAACAGATTATTATTTTCACCATAATCAGACAGATAGATGGATGGATGGATAGATCATGTGGTTAGGTAGATTAAATCTACACACCCCTATACAATTTAAAAAAAAATTAAAAATCATCCTGAGATAATATGACCTATAATCTGTACACTCTCACTCACTCACTCACTCACTCACTCGTCTCAGCTGAAACTGGGTGACGGTGGGGTACACCCTGAACAGCTCGCCAGATCATCACAGGGCATCACACACACACACACACACACACACACAAAACTATTCATACACTCATCCACACCTAGGGGCAATTTAGAACAGCCAATTAGCCTAATGTGCATGTCTTTGAACTGTGGGAGGAAACCAGAGTACCCAGGAGAAACCCACATTTTACAGGAATAAAATTATGTAAAATAAGTGATTACATAATTGCACACACCCTTAAACTAATACTTTGTTGACACTTTTTTTAAATTATTATTATTTTATGATAACATTGTCTTTTTGGGTCAGAGTCTATCTATATGGCACATCTGGACATAGCATTCTTGCCTACTCTTTCTTGCAAAAGTGCTCCAAATCTGTGTGATTGCAATGACATCTCCTGTGCACAGCCCTCTTCTTCTTCTGGTGAACTTATTTATTTTACAACACAAAAAGCTGGCAATTTAACAGGGGTGAGGAGATGTACTATATCTCCTGTACATATTAGCGTATGGATGTTTGCCCTTGTGTAACCTATAAAATAGTTTGTATATCAGAGTAGGAAGACAGACATAACCCAGGCATTCGCCAAATATTTTAAAAGTATATGAATTGTGTTAATTATTATAATTATTATAGTAATAGGTATTAGTGTAAATGTATTTCTTTGGAATCTTGCTTGTTTTGTCTTTCAGTGACCTAGAAGATAACATGCATATTAAAGTAATACCCAGCAATGCTTTTGCAGGACTTACCAGTGGTACAATAACCGAACTGTACGTATGATCTGGGGAGAATTATTTTTTCATCCTTTATTTAAGCTGCATGTTGTTTTTGGTATAATAATAATTGTGTGGTGTTACATGTATTCCTGCTACCACATCCTAAAGGAGACTGACAAAGAATGGGATCACTGATTTGGATAGAAATGCCTTCAATGGCACTAAAATAGAAAAACTGTAAGTGCCCTTAAAATTTTTTAATACTCATTAAAAACACACACATTTCTATAAAAAAAAAAATCCATCTCTGACACAACCTCTGCCCTTCCCCAGGATTCTCATGGGAAACCAACAGCTGAAGCGTATCCACAACTATGCCTTCCTTGGTGCTGAAGGCCCCCTCGTTCTGTAAGCATGAGCAGCTCTCACAATCAACAACAATTCAACCTGCCAGCTGCATCACACAGTCCAGCAACAACTTTTACACCACTACCTACACCGCTTTCCATTTATGTGGCTATTATACAAAAGTTCTCTAAGGTTTAAACATACAATTAGTAAACTTAAAATAAAATATTTGCATGTCACATGAGCATCCAAAATTAACTTAATAAAATACCTAACCACATCTGCAATTTGGTTCCCTTATATTGAGAAAAGATTAGAAAATATACCTAAAAAAAAAAACAAAATAAAACAAAGGATAGATAATGCAGGTCTGTGAGCAGTTGCTCGACTAACAATTGATAGAAAATGAAATATAAAATACACATTATAATGAAAACATTTATGAAAGTATTCTACAAAAATGTTTTTCACTTAAACATGTTTTACATTTTACAGCTGGTCTTAGATGTTCTATTATAAATAGGGTTAACCAGTTTTCCATTTTTTTTTCAATACTGGAGAGCTTGTTTGTGGTCATTTCTCATCGGCACCATATTATGCAATGGATAGATACTGTGTATTATTATTTCTATTATTATTACTATTATTACTGCTATATAATAATAATATCTGGCTTATCCTGTTTATTATCCCATGCCCACATCCATTGCTGAGAATTTTCTTTACCTGAGGTAGATGTGCTTATTTGTACAGGGACATCTCCCACACTGCAATCAGTTCTTTGCCAGAAAACATGCTGAGGAGATTGAAGCTGCTGATTGCTACATCAGTCTACTCTCTGAGATGGTTACCCAACCTGGAGATATTCGCAGAGCTCACTCAGGCCAATCTTACATACCCCAGCCACTGCTGTGCATTCAAAAAGTTCAAAAAGAACAAGTAAGTAAACCATTATTATGGTGGTGTTATGTGCATGTGCTCTACAGGCACAGTTGTTCATTTGGGAGATGCTTTTATCCATAGGGACTTGAGAGAAGGACTGAGAGAGGGTGCAAATATACCATGGGTGGTAGAGGGCATCATTTAAGGGCACAACTGTGGATCTCTGGCAGTATTCAGATTGGAAATCGCAACCTTACGATCACTAGCTTTAAAAAGCTTGTCCCCTAAGATAGTACTGTCCCAGATGGAGTTCTGATCAAAGGCGTCCGATACTCACCACCTGGACCACCTTCTCCATACTAGAGCATACACGTGAAACTGTATGTGAAACAGACAATGCTCTTAACTAAATGATATGGAGAGTGTTTGTTGAAATGTCAAATTGGGGAGAACTTATGGGTTCTTCTAGCTAATCCTCCACAGAAGGCAAAAGGTAGGAGGTGTAGAATATTAAGAAGTGGATAATGGTGGTAAATTAAGAAAGAGAAAGGTAGAAAATATTAGCTGATCTAGGAAGGCTTTTTGACAAACCTTTTAAAATTTTCACAATTCAAGCTATTATATCTACTCCTGTATAGTAATCACTGGCGCTTGTTTATTTGTTTGTTGGTCAGTTTGTCTGTGAACAAAATCCTGACCACACCCACAAGAATTTTCACTAAACTCAGTGGGTACACTACCCTACACAAGTCCCAGAGAAAATTTGATTTTGGAAAGTTCAGATCAAAGGTCAGGGTCAGAGCAAGGTCACAAAGTTTTGGAGATATGTCATATCTGAAATTGTTTATATCACAGAAACAAAGTAACATACACCCATAGATGCAATGAGCGACAGAAAGGAAACCATATACATGCTATCAAATAACACAATAACGTTGAACTTGCGTAACCTTAAAAAGGTTCAAATTAAGGTCACAGGATTCTGAGCACTTTAAAGTGAATGCTGATAGACCTGTCATTACTTTAAACTGATACAATAATATTTGACCTTCAAAGGTCACAATCAAGGTCATAGCATTTTAAATGCTCATAACTTTGAAACGAGTGCCGACAGACATGCTGTCACTATAGAACATTAACAGGAAATCTTGCAAGAACTTTCATATCATAAGGGTGGGAAATTAAAAACGGTACCCTTATATTTTCCACATTATCCATGTTGCATGGTGGAGGTACCTTACACTGAGTGCAATTCTAGGTATTATTGAGTTCTTATAGATAATTGACTTCTCTCTTGCATTAAATAGGTTGAATTCAAATCTAAAACACAAGTAGGCCTATAAATAATGTTAACTTGGACTTAATCTGTTTTGTGAAAAGTTATTATGGTGAAATTCTCAAATGTATTTTTGGACATGATTACAAATTGATAAAAAAAATGCACCCACAGTAGTGCAGTATATAATGAATGTCATTTTCAAAATGTAAGTAATCATATAGTGGTGCTTCAGGAAAGGTTTTTCTCTCAAACTCCAGGTTTGGGGTTTTTCCTTTACTGAAAAATCATTACAGGGTTTGCATGCTGTCTAGCACAAAGTGTGGAGTTATTTCCCCAAGGTGTGGTCTATAATCATACCCTGTACAATAAAACAGCACTTCTAAGGGTTTGTAAAGCAATAACCTTAAACTGGAACACATGAATCCATGAATCTATGTTGATAAGGGCACTGAACTAACCCTATGTCTAAAATGGTCTGTTATTCTCCATTTCCTACAATATTATAATGCATTTTTGCTGTTCTACACCTGCTGAGGCATGCATTTGCTCTGTGTTGTGACCACTATGGGATTTCTGTGGACCAGCTGTGGTCCATAAAGCATAGCCAGGGGCTCCATGATTAATTAGTTGAACTTTGAATTAGTAAAACTGCTTAATCCTACTAGGGTCTCGGGGAGGCTGGCACCTATCTCAGCCGACACTGGGCAAAGGCAGGATACACCCTGAACAGTTTGTTAGACCATAGCAGGGCCAACATACAAACACACACAAAATCATTTGCACTCACAGGGGCAATTTGGCAAAGCCAATTAGCCTAATGTGCATGTCTTTGGACTGTGGGAGGAAACCAGAGTACCCAGAGAAAACCCACACAAGCACGAGGAAACAGGCAAACTCCACAGAGAGACGCCTGAGCTTCAAACCCAGGACCTTCTTTCTATGAGGCGGATATGCTAACCACTACACCACCATGCAGCCCCAGTGGATGATTACATAATGGAAAAACTTAGTGAAAATGTCAGTCATACTGTTAGTCATAATCCATCAACACAGTAATTCTAAGTGAACTGCATGTGTTATGTGTACATACAGGTCAGAGAAGAACAATCTGTGTAACGATTCCACAATTCGTAACCAGGAGCCATACTTCTTTGAGGAGCACTGTAAGGATGTGATCGAAGTGAGCTGCTATCCTGAGCCGGATGCCTTCAACCCGTGTGAGGACATCATGGGCTTCACCTTCCTGCGTGTCCTCATCTGGTTCATCAGTGTATTGGCTGTCTTGGGAAACTTCACAGTTCTCTTAGTGCTCCTCAGTAGCTGTACAAAGCTGACAGTGCCCAGGTTCCTAATGTGCCATTTGGCATTTGCTGATTTCTGTATGGGACTCTATTTACTGATAATTGCCTCAGTAGATCTACAAACCAGATCGCACTACTACAACTACGGCATTGAGTGGCAAACAGGAGTCGGGTGTGGCACAGCGGGCTTCCTTACGGTTTTTGCGAGTGAGCTTTCTGTATACACATTAACGGCCATCACACTTGAGCGCTGGCATACCATTACCTATGCCATGCGCCTGGAGCGCCAACTGAGGTTACACCACGCGTGTGGCGTCATGGCATTCGGTTGGCTCTTTTCGGTGCTTACTGCTCTAATGCCAGTGATTGGTGTGAGCAGCTACATGAAGACTAGCATATGTCTTCCCATGGATGTAGAGACCATGTCATCACAGGTCTATGTAATGCTGCTGCTTATACTCAACGTGCTCGCTTTTGTGGTCGTATGTGCTTGCTATGTGCGCATCTATGTCACAGTGCGGCACCCTGCCTCAGTGCCTGACAGTGCCGATGCCCGTGTGGCTAAGCGCATGGCCGTGCTGGTCTTCACAGACTTTCTGTGCATGGCACCCATTTCATTCTTCGCCATCTCTGCTGCTCTCAGACAACCGCTCATCACTGTGTCACATGCCAAGGTACTGCTTGTGCTCTTCTACCCTATCAATTCATGCGCCAATCCCTTCCTCTATGCCTTCTTCACCAAAAGTTTCAAGCTTGACTTCTTTGTTCTCACCAGCCGATTTGGCTGCTTTGAGTCACGTGCTCGTATCTATCGTACAGAAACATCATCTCTGCATAACGGCCCCAGGATGTGCTCACCCAAGAATAGTGATGGGATGCTATACTCACTGGGGCACGTTGCTCAGGCACACTGACACCCAAACATTCACAATCCCAAAAACACACTACAAGCTGCTCTCATCTACACACACTCCGTTCCATGCTGCTTGGAAAACACAAAAAGGAATTGAATATAGCTGTATAAAATTTTCTGTCGTCAAATATACTGTATGTGTGCAAAAAAGCCTTAAGACACTAATGGTTCTTGCTTTTTCTTAGCTCCTATCTCAGTTCTCCTTCCGTTCAGCACATACACTATGTTTAGTGTCACAGTAACCTTGCAGCCAAAGTCGAGTCCAGATGTTACACCAGGAGGGACCTGAATCAGGAGGTGTCCTAAATGTTCAGTGTTTGATTTGCATCTGCCTCTTCACTAAACCAGTATGAAACCTGAAGTGATGTCTTATTGCCCAGGCTAGGGGTTATTCAGTGCAGGCTGTAAGGCAGCTTATCTATGCACCTGCACTCATGTTGGGCAACAAGACCCAGAACAGTTGATCATTTTCCTCCTTGAAATTGTCAGTTTGAGAGAATAGTTGGGAGACGGGAGATGTGTGGAAGCTGCAGCTGGACTCTGTTGAATGAAGACACACAGGAAGAGGAATTTGGTATGATGATATGCCTCACGTATCAAGGCCTGGAGTTCAAGGCTACAGGTCAAGGGCTTAGCAGACAGCAAACCACACACAGCGAATATCCCAAAATATTCAGCATCAAATAATATTGCATTTATAAATGTATATATCTATCCAGCCATTTTATTATATGTCTATTAGCTTATTATAAGCAATAATCAATTTGCAGTCAAAGCCATCAATACAGCTGTTTATATGCCTTTATTGTAAAATGGTTCGTCATGATGCATTAACAAAGTCTTTTTAAATAGGGGTTGATGAATAAACTTACATTAACCACTAGTGATGTGTCTCTCCTGGTATATTTTAGTGGTTTGTTTAATATGCAGTGTAGGGGTGAACGGTGTCATTATTACATGCTCCAATCAGCAACAAGCTACAATGATGACACTCACTTTGCACACGCTCAGTAGCATCATCTGCCTTCCTGCAAAAGAACACCAACTAAAGGACACCGCTTAAGAACTTTGCATCAATAATCTGATTTTGATTTATGAGACTACCTTTTCCTTATCTGCAGAACATTTAAATTTTAATCAGTTTGTCCATAAAACCCAGACTAGTTTTTATCATTGTCGACTGGACTCACAAAATGATTAATGGTTGATAATGATAAGCTGGTGAGACAATAGGTAGAGTGGTGTGATCTCAGCTGTAACACTGATACCAACAGCAAAAAAAATTAAGCAATTTATAACAAAACATACTGTAAGCGATTCCAGTTGCAGTTGAAAATGGCTTCCTATACACCAAAAATGATTCGCTCAATTAAGAACGTTTTAGAAAAGAAAGTGATTCATCTATTTGAAACATTTAACTTTTAGGCCGGAAAAAACAAATTCCTGGTTTCTCATCAGAACTTTTTGAAAACCTAAATGCAGCACACTTGGGGTTTTTTTGGGGGGGGGGAGCTTTTAAAGTTAAATGTAGGTAAAGAGACTTATTCACAACAACAACGTGAATGACTACGCTGAATACGTTACCAGATACATTTACAAATGCATGGGTGACGTCGTACAACGGGTTACTGCACGGACTTATCCGTACCAGAAGCCGTGGGTCAATGGAGAGGTGCGTGCTGCGCTCAGAGCGAGTACACGTGCATTTAAATCCGAGATCCATGTGAGTACAGGAAAGCCCGGTACAGTCTGAGAAAAGCAATAAAAATGGCCAAGGGACAGTACAGAGAGAAGGTGGAGGCCTGTTACAGTGGATCAAACATCAGGCACATGTGAAGTGGGCTAAAGACCATCACAGACTACAAGGGGAAGAGCTACAATGTGGGGGAGGTGACTGCTTCTCTACCTGAGGAACTGAACACCTTCCATGCCCGCGTTGAGAACCACAGCAAGCCGGAGTTTCTGTCAGAGGAGGACAGCTGTCCTTTTCAGATCCCTCAGACAGATGTGTGCAAATACTTTAAAAAAAGTAAACACACAGAACGCTCCTGGACCGGATAACATCCCAGGCCGTGTTCTTAAAGCATGCGCTCAGGAACTGGCAGATGTCTTCAAGGACCTTTTTAATGTTTCCCTGCTCTTGTCTGTCGTCCCCACATGCTTCAGGAGGACCACCATCGTCCCTGTCCCAAAGAAACCTAATGCGAGCTGCCTCAATGACTATCGCCCAGTAGCACTCACCTCCATTATCATGAAGTGCTTTGAGCATATAGTCAAAGCTCACATCACATCACTACACTCCACCCATTTCAGTTCGCCTACCGGTCAAACAGATCCACAGACGATGCAAAACGCTGGCTCTGAACACTGCTCTCACACCTGGACCACAAAAACACTTATGTGTGGCTGCTTTTTATTGACTACAGCTCCGCTTTCATCACCATAATTCCATCCAGGCTTGTCATGAAGCTCCGGGATCTACGCATCAGTGTCTCCTTATGCAACTGGATCCTAGACTTCCTGATGCCCAGACCACAGGTGGTGTGGGTCGGTTATGACCTCCACACTGATGCTCTGCACCGGTGCCCCCCAGGGATGTGTGCTCAGCCCCCTGCTGTATACCTTGTTCATATTATGTTTGTCTGTTGTGCGGTGCCAATTTCCGGGTGCAGGCGCTAATGAGAAACCGGGAGGTTTTTTTATCCAGCCTTATGTGAGTTCTTTACAGTATAAATAACAAAACAAAATCAATAGTAATCTGTCACAGATTTAAGAAGCTGAGATCTGAACTGAGTCATTCGAAACATTTCAGTCTACCCCAATCAGCCATAACATTAACACCACCTGACTAGTCTGCAGCTAGGCAGCTCCATAGACAGCAATCTGAATTGCTCTGTATTCAGACACCACTTCATTATCGACAGCATTATCAGTTTCAGCATTTCTACAGTAGCTCTTCTGTGAAATGAGACCAGACGTACTAACCTCTGCATCCCATGTGCATCACTGAGCCTTGGGCCACCATGACACTCTTGGTTGTTGTTCCTTGGAGCATCTTTGACACCTTTGATAGGTATTTATCACTGCATACCAGGAACACCCCACAAGTCCTGCCGTTTTGAAGATGAATAGACCCAGTCGTTTAGCTATAACAATGTGACCCTTGTCAAAGAATATTCTACTCAGTGAATAAATCTACTCAGAAAGGATGATTCACCAAAAGGTAAGTATAACTGACCCCACTCTCCCCTACCTGCTCAATTATTCAAAATCCATTGATCAACATTTACCACTTCTGAACACTAGGTGGCCACACTGCTCAATAAAGCCACTTAATATTTTAAAAAATGTTAAAAATGTAGACAGGCAGGCATAAAAGAAACCCTTTTTTATTTTTAATACCATATATAATGCAACAATTGCATATCTTTGGCAAAAATAAACTTTATAAACATTTTATTAACAGAGGTTAGCTTACAAAACCAAAAGATGGAAGTCTGTCAGACAGACATGGCAGACAAATGCAAGCAAACTGATTGGCAGCTCTGAATTAGTGGCGCATAATAATAATAATAATAATAATAATAATAAAACAATTATCACTATGCTGTATCACAGAGAGAGAGGTCAGATATTTAGAAGTCAATTTTCCTGTTTTGGGAAAAGCAATGGCTTTTTTACAACTTTTAAATCTAACACTACAGCTCTGTCGCTCTCCTCTAAACCTCCTCTAGTAATACTTGCATCTTGGGTTATCACTATGTACAAATCGAGGGCAAATTGGCAGCCTTGGCAAAAGTTGTTTGGGCAGCAACTTCACAATGGCAACAGTTAATGTGGTGCAATTAAATAGGGAAGAGTTAAAAGATCGCATCAGGAAATCTGCTGAATAGCTTCACAGGTACCACAGGATTAGTGAGCTCGCACACAGAGGACACATGGGACACCTGTCCTAACAGATTTTTGTAGCACCATGTTTCAACAGGCTCAGTTTGTTGCTGAAGCAGTTACCTGCCTGTCAGGTGCAATCATTCCTGATTCGAGCTTAATTTAGCCATCACTAAAAAGAGACGAGTGGTCTTTCACTTACTTAGGCAGTTAAAACTTGAACTCAAGCTGAAACAATAACCAAAAAAAATATGTTTTTAAATAAAAAAAAGATGAGGGTTGCAAAGATAGCCATGAGACCCCTGACGATTTCATTAAAAAAGAAATAAAGAAAGTTTCGACAGGGAGCCTGAAAAGTCCAGTACCCGCACCAAACCCAGTCCTGGTAGTAGCAGGCTCTGAGGATATCAGCTTCCTGTCTCATCAGTTCAGCTTCCTGTAGGTCCGTTCCCATGACTTCCTCATTTACAGAGCTGCAGAAAGGCAAGTGTTTTTTCCTTTCTTCCCACAGCCGCTTTTCTTCCACAGTCTACATTGTCTCAAATTTCCTCTCAAGCCAGAACAACTCTCTCGAGGTCATCTGTGCAGCGGAGTGCTACGTCCAAGCCTGAAGCACAAGCCCAGAGCATACAGCTCCGGCTAATATCCACTGAGAAGATTTATTTCGGGGAAAACAAACAAAAAACAAACTAACCAAGAAAAAGAACCATGCCCTCTGACTTCTCTCAGCGCTCGTATCAAATCAATCAGACAGCTCGAAGTCTGTCGTGGAGAATAGTGATGCTTAAAGAAATGTGCTGCTGAAGAGAGAAAACTGCATTGTGTCCTGTAGTTGCTTAAATCCTGTAGTGGCATACATGTAAACGCATGTGGGAATCATTCTGGATATGTAATGGCACGGGACTACACCTACTACAGAGATCATCGTCAGATAAATACTGAAGTGAACGCAAAGAGCTACAGCTCTGCTATCATGCTGTTCTCTCCACTACAATGTTACTGCTCAGGGAGGTTGGGGTTCGGGCACTGATCCAATCAGGATGAAGAGGAAAGTCACGTTTTTTTTTGTTTGTTTTTTTTTTGACATCATAGCTACGAGTGCACAGGGCTCCAGGGGGCATCTTTTACCAGACGAAATACAAAAAACAGCAGTACAAAAATAAAATAACTACAAGTATTTAGGTCAACTAATTATTGCATTTTTCTTTGTATCATATTTCTTAACTAAAGTCTTATGATCCAAAATCAATGGCACTTTTAAATCTTTTTTTTCCCTCTTATCAAGCTTTTCGTCATTATACTGAAGCCCAAGCCACTTGTGAAAGTCATGCATTCATTCTCAAGATATATACATTTTTGTTGTTGTTTTTTTTTTTTTTTAAGAGGTGGAAGCATGCAAATCTCCTCTGAGTTCTCCCGCCCTCCCCAAAGTTCTTTTCTCTCCCCTCAAACTCTGTTATGAACGTGGGTCGATGGATGATTTGTTTTTGATTTCCTCCTAAATCTTTTCTGTACAACAAAAGAAAGCATCAGTATGGCTTTTCTCTCCTGTGTCTGTGTTAGTATTGCCTGTTGGATGAGATGATTGGAATATTTTCAGAAAAAAAACAAACAAAAAAAAAAAACGATTAATCTCAAACAAATTAACTTCAACCAGAGGAGAGAGGCTGGGACAGGCCGCAGGAACGAGTCACATAGTGAGGGGTGTAAAGGGAAATAAAGGGCGAGCAGGCTAACGAGCCGGACTTCATTTCCTGTCCAGCTTCCTGCTCTTGCGTCTCGAGGCACCGAGGGTGGTGCGAATACCTGCTAAGTGCAGGAGCGAGCCAGCTGCCTCCTTCAACTCATCATCCACCTCAGGCTTGGGATCATGTCTGGCCCTCTTTAATGGAGGTTGGCTACTATTTGCTCTCTCTTGCTGCCCAAGGGGGGCAGCACTGGAACCCGTCGTTTGTCGAGGAGCGGGAGATACGGGGACACTGCTGTAGTTGTGGTCTTGTTTTGGATCCCGGCTTACCACCACCAGATCCCTCCGGGAAAGATCAATCGGCCCCTCTTGCTCATCTGAGACAAGGAGAGATGATCAGAACAAGCTGTGAATATCATATCAGCGCCTCGAACCGTGGGATTAAATACATACAGTATGTTCAGACAAGTCTATGCAAAACAACAGATGCAAGTCAAAACTGGAGGAGAGGAAATGACAGAAAGATGGATGATATCTGTATAATGGCGCTCTCTTACATGGGTCAATGTTCTGCTCTGAGGCAGACTTTAACAGCATCATAGCAGTGGCAGCATCAAAATCACATTCTGAAACGAGAAAAGGAAAAAAAAAAATCGAATGGACACAGGTTTGACTGTCAGTGCACCAGTCTGCGGTTGTGTGTATGTGTGTGTGAATGTGTGCGTGTGCGTGCGCGCATGAATGAATGAGCCACTTTCAGCCAGAGTGATCCTTCATTACAAAAGCACCAGTGCCTTGGTTGTCAAGGTTACAAAATACAGGCAAGAGATGGCATTTGCACTCGGTGTGGCCCAGCAAAGGATGAGCGGAACAAAAGGAGCCGAGATGAGTGATCTGCTTAAATGTGTAATGATAGATTTGCTAATGGTGTGTGAAGGATATGACCCACTTAAAGTCCTTCAGAAGAGAACGGATGGCTCGGAGGCACTGTAGTTAAGTCCACTTACCCTTTAGAGAGTAGCCCTGCTCCAAGGAGAACAGGTGACAAGGAGGAGACGAGGCACTGCGGAGAACACAGAAACATTCATTATGCACAGCACTGGCACTCGAGCTTTAGGGCTACACAAAAACAAACCGACCGAAATAGCATATTGTGATTATATCGCTTAACATATACCTCAGAAGATATCGGTCTTGCAATAGCTTTGAATGTTGATACCCATTTCTATATAAACTAACAATCACACATGAACTATGTTATTATACAGTAATTACATGTCTTTATAAGCAAAACATACAGTCTGCAAGACAATGCCAGAAGATGGGTTTAAAATGAGGCTCCACGGCACGACAAAAACACAAACAAGTCACTTGGAAATTAACTGACGTTTTCTCTGTCACCCACAATGCACTGCGCCTTGGACTGGTTTCGGTTTGAATCAGCGTAAACAAAGGTTATATGAGTTAGAAAGACTGTGCTTTTTCCACAGAGCTACAAGGAAACTCACTCGCTGTCACTTGTGGAACTGAAGTGTTTGTGTCACAGGAATGGTGTGGATACCACAGACGTCAGCATGAATGCATTAGAAATGATCCGGCTTTGTGATAAATTGTGGATCTCTTCGACAGGGACTGTGTCTGTGAGTGACACAATACCAAACTCCACAATACAATACTATTCCTGAGTTGTTGGGGTTTTTTTAATTGGAACTCTTATTAGTATCAAAACTGTATTTTTGCTTTGCCAAAAACAAGTGGTGCACTTTAATATTTTGTTGGACCGCCTTGAGCTTTGATCATAGTGTGTCCTCACCATGGTGTTGTTTCTTCACTTGGTCAGGTCGAGGCTCAGCAACATTAATGTGGCGATAAAATGAAGTCAGCTGATGACCTGAATGTACTGAATGACCAGGTTATCACATCAATGGACTTTTTCTTCCCTGACGGTATGGATGTAAAATTGGGGCTCGATTAGTTAAAGAGTGGTTCAGGGAGCATGAGGAATCATTTTCAAACACGAAACTGGTACCATAGATTCCTGACCTTAACCCCACTGTAAGTCTTTGGAATGTGCTGGAGAAGACTTTATGGCGTGGTTTGATTTTCCCCTCATCAATTCGGAATGTCAGTGAAAAATTTACCCAAATCATGATGGAAAAATATAAGTTATAGTTATAGTAAATGTTGTGATGTTGCCTAAACTTGTCGAAACAATGCTGTGGTGATTACGCGCTGTAATCAAGTCTAAAGGCGGTCCAACAAAATATTAAAGTGAAAGAGTTTTTTTGCCCAGGCAGAGCACATGTTGATTGAGTCTAGTTTAATCAGGAACAGCTGATTGACACCAATTTAACCCAGTTTCATTGTAAGCTCACGCTGCAGACACATTAACTCTGCGAAATCCAGGTCGTGGTACATCACAGTCAAATACTTCGTTTTTAATTAAAGGGATAAAATGGCCTACCTCCCTCAAAATGATCACAGCAGATTCTGTTCGATTCTCAATATTTTCATGCATTTCGCCTGATAGCTGCTACAACACACAACTGAAACTGGAAATGGCTCTGATCAGTTTCCTTCATTCTGCCCGCTTGGCTTTGGTTGCCATACCCAGGAACACTGGGTGAAAAACTCCCTCTGACAGATTCCTTCCGAAATGCTTTAGAGATCTTACATTTAATAAGTTTCAACTGGAGATTTCCACAATGTTTACGCTATATTTCATACTGGAACGACTAGGTCACGCAATGCATTGTGGGTGATCATGAAAGCCTCTATACCCATTTTAACAGAACAATTCCAAGTCGACATCACTACAGCCAAAGAAAAAAATCAAGCATTTATTAATTCATTTTAGAACTGCTTAATCGTACTAGGGTCACGGGGAGGCTGGAGTACAGCTTAGCCAACTCTGGGCAAAGGCAGGGTACACCTTCAACAGCTCACCAATCTATTGTAAGGCCTAGCCACACAACCATTCACACTCACACCTAGGGGTAATTCGAAACAGCCTGAAGTGCATGTCTTTGGAATGTGGGAGGAAACCAGAGTACCCGGTGGAAACCACCACAAGCATGGGTAGAACATGAAAACTCAACACAGAAACACCCTTGCTGTGCCGAGGACTTCAACCCAGGAACTTCTTGGTGTGAGGCTGACGTGCTAACCACTACACCACCATGCCACCCAGGAACAATCATGAAACAGCAATTACAACATTTTAAGCATATATATATATATATATATATGGTTATTAGCTGAGGATTTCTGCTTGAAAGCTTTTCAAAATGCAAAATCCTCTATTGTATGGTTCTAGATACACCAGAACCTCACGAAGGGGGACCTCGAAGATAATTTCGGGGATGAGACATGAACCTTTTTCCTCTAGCATTCATGGTTACACAAGTAGCCTGCATTCACATAAGCGGCTCAGAAAATGAATGAATTATTTAGAATAAAATAACGGGCGGCATGGTAGTATAGTGGTTAGCAAGTCCGCCTCGCAGCAAGAAAGTCCTGGGCTCGATTCCCAGGTTTGGGCATTTCTGTGTGGAGTTCACACATTCTCGCCATGATTGTGTGGGTTTCCTCAAGGTGCTCCAGTTTCCTCCCACAGTCCAAAGACATGCACATTAGGCAAACTGGCTGTTCCCAATCGCCCCTAGGTGCAAGTGGTTGTGTGAGTATGTTGCTCTGCGATGGTCTGGCAAGCTGTTCTGGGTGTACCCAGAGTCGGCTGTGAGAGGCTCCAGCCTCCCCGCGACCCTGACAGGAATAAGCAGTTCGGCAAATGAGTGAGAGTGAGAGCATTTCAAAGAAATAATTACACTTGTTTCGATGAAAATAATCAGATTTGATTTTAAATAATTTCTAAAATAACATTTTAAGGGTTTGAATTATTTTAATGGCAAACCCCAAAGATAGTGGCTCATCGGGGTTCGTTCAGGTCAGAACAACGATTAAGAAAAGATCACTTTTAGGTCTATAATAAATAGGAGGAAAACGCAGTATAAATTCAGACTGTCACTATTATTCATTACAAACCGTTAACTGGGGAAATGAACAGCACCAACAAATGGCTACTAAACCCGGATTCGAAAGCACACTGCTGAAGATGGTCACCTGGGAGGAGAGGCAGGTGGCGTGCAGAAAGCCTGTGCGCTTGGGAAGTGCTGTTTCTTCAGGGCTTGCATCAGCGTGGGCCGGAACTCAGGGTGAACACACCACAGAGAGCCTTTCCCATTGGCCTGAATTAAAGAGAGGGAAGGAGCAGAATGCCAAGAAATGAGCATGACTTCAGCAAGCTGTTTTCAGGAAATATTACAAATACACTCCTTTATGTGCTTACTCATATAACCACACCACAAGCACACACACACACACACACACAAAATGCAATACAGGAGCATTGCCAATTGTCATTGTATAGCATTCAGTCATACATAATGGCCTATTTCTGCAAAAGTCCCAGAAGCTTCCTCAGGCAACATGGTGGAACAGCTCAGAACTGTACCGTGTGACCGCGTGACCTGTGTGTATATATTGGCTTGTGTACATAAAACCGGACTCATCACCTCTTTGTCTGAGGTGTGGCCCTGCAGGGTTAATATGACCTTGACTCAAATCATCAGCCAGGCTCATAAACAGGAAAGAGGAAACATCGCCATGGCAACAGACACCAGGCTGCGCCATGTGAAACCCACAGATTCACTCAGACACACACACACATTAACGTAACACATCACATCATCAAGTCATCTCGCTTTCCGCAGGCCGCGCTGAAAAAAACGGAAGCTCGGCTGTAAACCGGCGCAGTCGCTTAATGTGGCCTGCTCTCAAATATTCTCATCTTCTGTTCCAACCTTGCTAAATATGCTTGCTTTATGTGACAGCTGTATTTTACAAGTCACCTAGACCCTGTTTACATATACAAGTGTATTTACATCTGTAGTCACATGCTGCTGGGTAACTAAACTGAAATATGTTTGCTTCCTCAGGTGAAATATGCAAATAGGCCTGACTGCCAACTTCCTGTGTCTTCACTGCTCTTTGAAAAAGACAATTCGTGTATGAAAAAAAATAAAGAAAAATGTCCTAATTCAACAGCCACTTTGTTTTTTCTAATGCAAAACAAAGTTCAACTGTTTAACATGGAACGAAAGTCACAGACCATGTGCATTCCAAGTAAGTACACAAGACTCAGTCTAATAGAAAAATAATAATAAAAAAAAAAACTGGGTGACGAGCCTGGACATGAAACAGAGCTACTGCCACCACCTGAAGTTGATTATGTAAGACATAATGTACCGTGAGTCGATTATTATTGCAAAATAATCTCTGACAGGATGATGCAGGTCTTGCATCATCCTAAAAGGGGTTTATTTCAAGATAAAGCATTCGCCGTACATTATCTCCCGTGACACGGTGGTGTAGTGGTTAGCACGTCTGCCTCACTGTAAGAAGGTCCTGGGTTCGAGTTCCGGGCTCGGCGAGGGCATTTCTGTGTGAAGTCCACATGTTCTCCCCTGCTTACGTGGGTTTTCTTCGGGTAGTTCGGTTTCCTTTCACAGTCCAAAGACATGCACATTAGGTTAATTGGCTGTTCCAATTGCCCCTAGGTGTGTGTGTAAGTGTGAATGGTTGTGCGTGTGTTGGCCCTGCTATGGTCTGGCGAGCTCAAAGTGGGCTCCAGCCTCCCTGCGACCATAATAGTTTTAGTGAGTGAGTGTACTGATCTGATCTGATGCCATCCTTATGGTTAAGGGTCGGAGACTCCTCGCAGGTTTTTTTTACAGGTAGGTTGCCAGGTCCCCCCCCCCAACAGCACCTGGTATTCCCAGGCAGTCTCCCATCCAAGTATATCATTCCACGCGGTATTAGGTAATGTACTTATAAGGAAGTGTGGCTCGGTGAGACAGATGTTTTTTTCACACTGGCTAAAATGTGTCTCTAACTTCTTGATATGGTTTAAGTGATCAGACTTAAATCCGTGTCCAGTATTTACAGCGTAACTGTTTTCCAACCTTGAGCATCAGGATTAAATCCAAAAAGGATTCTAAAGACCATAAAGAACCACCAGCTGTTTATGCAGAGTCCTAAATCAATAAACATGTCAGAGCTAAATCTATGTCCATCTCTTAAACAGCAGCGTTTAAATGTCCTTACCTTCCCCAGGCCACGCTCCACTTTGCGGAAGCACTTGTTCAGAGACAGGTTGTGCCTCACTGAGTTTTTCCAGCCAGTGGGAGCGCTGGAGAAGTACGGGAAGTGCTCCAGGATCCAGCCGTAGATGTCCTTGACAGGAAGAGATTTACTGGGAGACTGTTCAATAGCCATGTAGATCAGAAGCGAGAAGGAAAAAGGAGGCTTGGATTTGTGCGGATCCCGTTCACTGCCTGGACTCCCAGATGAAAGAGAAGAGGAGGAGGATGAAGATAGACTGTGTCCACGTGGCGAGCCCATACTACCCTCGATGTCAAACAAAGGCCCATTGCAAGACTGTGCGTCTCCCAGGGTAAAGTTCTGCAGCAGGTTCTCGTGCAGCCAGTTCAGATTGGTCAGCTCGTCGTCCTCGGGTTCAAGCCCAGACCTGCTCATAGCCCCGGAGGGACCGATCCTGTCCAGACTGGTGGCTAGTGGGCTGGAGGCGCTTTCTGCTTCTGGGAGAGTTCCTGCTCCGCACATACCCTGAGATCCTGGAGACTCAGCTTTCTTATCTGGAGACATCCCGATGACCGGACCCATCAAACTTGGAGGGTCTAGGTAGAGAAAAAAGGGGAAAGAGGACAAAAAGAGACGCCAGTTATTAAGATACAGTTTTATGGTGTTATCACATTCTCTCGCATGTTCACCCTGTTTCTTCTCACCTCAAAAACATGCATGCATGTGAGTAAGGACGGTGGTGGCTCAGTGTTTAAGGCTCTGGCTTAGTGACTCGGGGGTCAGGGGCTGAAGCCCCAGTACCACCAACCTGCAGGTCCCTTAAAATTAAATTGCTCCAGAATGACTGGTGGAGCAAACACAGGTGTTCACTGACCTTTCGTGTGTTATGGGTACTCAGACACACGCATGCTCAGTCTAACTTGAAGACAAACTTCTAATGACCTATTGGAAAGTTCCTGTCTATGTAAATGGAATGACTATCGTAATATTACTTTACTTTAGTACAATTTCCGAAATGTCTAGTAATAACAACATGAACAGTATATAGCTCCTGCAAAAAGTAATAACTTACTAGGACCGAACACGCACTCGTGGACTGCACACAGACAAACACGCACATAACTTCCTGTGGAATGAAAACCGCCGCGTCACAGCACCTTCCGCGTAGCTCACGTGAAAGGTAATGATAAATGTAAGTCGCTCTGGACAAGGGTGTTTCCCAAATGCCATGAATGTAAATGCAAATGTGCATCCATGGTGCCCTGAGATGATCTGCATCCCAAACAGAGTGCACTCCAAGGGATCCACAATGACAGACTACAGCGGTTTGGTGAAGATGAATGGATGACAAAATGACGGTTGTTCTTGTAGAGGCTGGCCAATGACGTGAGGAACCACGGCATGATTTGTCATGCAAAACATTAGTGTCGAATCTGGGAAATTACCATTCAAGGACCTAGTACAAGTCGTGCACAAGTCAAGCACTTAGTATATTATCAGTAGTGAATAGTCTACAGTTAGGGGCGCATCTCTTATCAGTCACATGCAGTCGATAAGAAGAATGTGCGTTCTGCCTCATTCTGCTTCGCGATGTCAGTTAAGTGTTCGATTCACTGTCAGTTGAAGCGCTCACTTACTTTTATACAGTAAACAATCTTCGCCACCCTGTTGACTTGTGTAAAAATTCAGATTTTAATCTAAACTGTTAGGTTACCTGCTGCTTATATTTCTACTTAATGCATCATTTAAAAACATTACAGGGTTTACGCCTCACCCAGTTTATTGATTCAAGTATACATATATACTTTGTTTATATTTGAATTATTAATGAATCGTTAAGCTTCATATCCGTAGCGACTGTAGACCATCAGTCATCCATCTGATCCTCCACTTTCCCTTGCTTCTCCCTTTCCCACTGCTTTGATAAGTGAATTGAAAGACTCTTGAAAAGCTCCTCAGCACAATGTTAAGGGCCTCTTAGGACTCTACTCAAATGCCTGAAAGGACCCTGATCGTCGCCATCAGCTTCAAAATTGCACTGGAACAGCAACGGCCTCGCCAATCTGACTATTAAAGAAACACAGCGCAAGCCACTGCTCCTGGATCCCGCGCTCGGTATTGCCGACTGAGAACAGAAGTGACAGAGAAGGACAAAGGGACGCAAGAGACAGACGGCCTAGAGGAACAGGAAGCCCCCGAGAGTCCTGGCGACCAATCAGAGCAGTGCCTAGATGCAGGCTAAATGGCTTCCACTGATGGACGGCCACAGAAATCACGCCAAATACACTGATGAATAAATAATCAGCTCAAGCGAATGGGATCTGGCTGGCAGTCTGGGGGAGAGTGACTGCTTCGCTCTCTTGCTACTACCACTCAAATGAGGCACTGCCATGGAAACCATACAGCTCGTCAATAAATAAATAATCACCTAAAGTGCTGCTCTGAATCACACTCTCTCCTACCTATCACCATGCCTCTCTCTCTTTCTCTCGCTCTCTTTCAGGAAAGTGGTTTGGGGTAGCAGCTTGTTCCTCTTTCATGACTTTTTGTCCCTCGCACTATAGACACGTCAAAAAACCTCTTCCTGTTTGCCTGAGGAACTCTTCTTGTTGACGAAATCATCAGTTCGGTTTCAGTAGAATACGGAAAAACGGTTTACTGAAACCTGAGACCGAGCTGTTTGGAATCTCTGCTCGGTGGGGAAGTGGACACTTCGTTGTTCTCTACAAAAGGCCCGAACTAACAGTTTATCCAGCACATGTTTGGAACAGCTCATGTCAGTTTGTCTGCTGGCCCTGTCCTGTGCTCTGCTCTCGTCCCTGCATCGCACACGCTCTTATTAACCTTCATTAGCAAGACAAAGCCAACCTGCTCCGGCAAGCTCATCAGCACATTGACGAGCTCATCATCCTCGAAAAGAAACAATGCTAATGACGCCGTTCAACGGCTCTCAGCCACTTCAAACACAAACACACACAATGTCTATGGGTGGAGCAGCTGCAAAACACACACACACCCACACACACACACACACACACACACACACACACACACACACACACACAGGCACACCTTCATTTGAATAGCCAATGTATGGGCATGGAATTTTCCAACAAACACAATCACAAAGCAGTCTTCTCAATTCGCACGGCTCTTTGCTGTTTCTCTTCTGGCTGTATACAAACATGAAGTGGTGTGAAAGATAGACACTTTTTTCCTTCCTGTCTCTCAGTAATGTAGAGTACGTGTATATTGGAGGTATCACTTCCCCAAAGAGAAAGCAACATACCTTTTAACAGAGATGAATTTTCTAAAAATAGCCACCGTTTCCCTTATCGTCATCCAGCTCTGGCGGCCTAATTTCCATCAGGATTCATTCACCGGCGAACTACCTCTGTGCCATGGAAAGTTGTTCACCGGCAGGAAAGCAAGTGCTTTTGGGGATGGCAAAACCATGGTGATGAGGAAAAAACAATAATCTGATAATAACCTATATGTATACTAGGGCGGAGCAATATGACCTAGAAATTGGACTGTGATATTTCATTCTCACGCTAAATATATAAATTATATATATATATATATATATATATATATATATATACACACACAGTACACAAGAATCTGATTGCTCCACTATCAGGAAATTAAAAAACATTATTCCAAGTGGATAACACTTGAATCAAATTGATGGACAATTATAGTCTGTTACAGTCACTTGGAGGAGGCAGCATCATCATGATCACACTTAAAAAAATTTAAAAAAATGAACCATATAATCTTATTTCAGTTTGTTTTTTTCTTGTGTTTCCATGTAGTAGATAATAAAACACCTTATGAAACACGGTATACTAATGTTTTAATTCAGTGTATATTAAACTCTGAATGAATTCTGTCTCGGGAGCTATTCATCTTTTATACATCTTTTATGAATAATTATTATTCTATGAAAATAATGTTTAGAAACAACACATCAGAAAACAGACGCCGTACAGCAAGGGGCCACCCTTTTTTGCTGCCTGCACCTCTTTGGGGTTAAAAAAGCCCTGTTTTTCCCCCCTCATGTCCTGGTGTCAGCTCCTCCATCACCGACTACATTGACAGTAACACTGAAATATAATAGGCCTAATATTTATTATTTATTAAGCTAGCTCCATTTATCATCTTAAATTATACAGAAGCTTCACTGATGTGTTGATGGCATAAAACGCAGCTAGCAGCTCATTTCGGGAAGAAAGTTGACATTTGTGCTAAACTGCGATGCTCAATATTCAGTCAGTCGGCGATATGAATGGTCGTATCGTGATACAGTCATTTATCGGTAGATCACCTAGCCCTCACCTTGGTGCCAGGCTGTGTACAACTCCTTCTTCTAGGAACGATAACATAGCAGTTGTTTCACAAGTAAAACAATGTCCTACTAAAAATATGATTTTCACGATCTTCACGGTACCATAGCCAATCGAAATCCAGAGAGAACAAAGCTTTTCTTTGTGATTGGTTGTCCTTTTCTGCCAATACGAGTGTGTAATGTCCACATCAGCTGAGCAGGAATCTGTTGTAGGGTAGATTTGAGATGTCGTCTTCTAGTAAGCTCCACATACATAATTTACAGTGGAACAAGTAGCTGAAATGCTTATGAATGATAAAAGTAATGCTGACAGTGAAACAGGTGATCTTTCCAGTGGATAACGATCTGATTTAGATCAAAGTGATCCTGGGAAGAAAGGCGGATTCAAGGAAACAATCGCCAGAGAAGTGACGGTAACACTTTCGCTTTCGTGATCTGGTCGAAGGTCAAACTCTCCTATATAAATGTTGTTGTTTTTTTGTTTTTTTGCAGTGTTTTCTAAAATGATGTTCCTAAACATCTCTAGCACGTTATAGTCACAATAAATATTTTCACGTTTCAACTATCTATGGGTGCAATGGCACAATCTTCCAAGCGTATGATTTCTATGTGGTCGTATTCGAAAAAATATATAACAATATTCATATTATTAAAAAATAAACATCATCCATAGCTTTGTTGAATCATTTACGCAGGAATTAATAATAGAAATGGTTTATTCTTATGGACAACTGGCTGTTCCAAATTGCCCCTAAGTATGAATGTGTGTGTGTGTGTGTGTTGCCCCGCAGTGGTCTGGTGAGCTGTTCAAGGGGTACCCCACCTTTGACCAGTGTCGGCTGAGATAGGCTCCAGCCTCCCAAAGACCCTAGAAGGAGTAAGCGGTCCAGGAAATGAGTGAATGAGAGAAGATCAATTCAAACCTTTGTATCTATCTTTACTGACATTTTTTACCTATACTCAGGTGTTTGGGTGAGAGAGAGGAAGTGTTTGGACAGGAATTATTAGAACTTCATTCTAAAATCACATTATTATTATTAATATTAATATCATGTTTTACACTGATCACTTTTAAACGGGGAAGGATACCCCTGTTCAGATTTTTTCCCCATCTTGTTGAGAAAACTGTTCATTACTGTTCAGACAGATAAACCAATGGACGGATGGATAGATGGGGTGGTTGTTGTTTTTTTTCCCTCCATTTGGTAGAACTGGACATTCCGATTCTGTATTTGTTGCCGATATCTCATATCCCAATCTTTTCTGTGTGTGGGGTCATCAAGCACCAAAAAAAGGAACGTTCCATCCAGGCACCAAAGGGTTAAATTAGAGGAACACTTCACCAAGAAACATTCCACTCAGTTGTTGCCTCGAAACACCTCTTCACATTCACATACGACTTTGATTAGGATGCACACGGTTCAGCTCAGAATTTAAAACCAGATCGAATTTATTCCCATTGACTCAACCTTAAGTGGAACGCGTGCCGTGTAGCCCGGCACGCGTCATCGGGCCTCTTTCGCTAAAACATCACTGTCAGAAAATTCTCACAGAGAAGATTTTCCATCTTGCGCATAAAACGTTCTTATGGCAGTCAGATCAGGCGTGAGTCAGCAGCTCCCAGAGTTTCTGGGACGTTTTTGAAGATTTGATCTGACTCAGCAGGACGGTCACCTAGCCTCATTACACAGCAGCTGGAGACTAACAACTGCAACTGATACGAACACTTCCTCACCTAAAATATATATACATATATATATATATATATATATATATCCTGGATTCAGATATTTTTACTTACAAAAGTCTCTGACGCAGTGAGAAAACGACCTCTCTCTCTATACGTTACAGCGCTCCCGACTCTGAAAATACTTAATGGCGTTAGAAACTCCCTGCCTCAAGTAGCATGAGGTCTCAGTCGCTAATTTGTTTAGCGTCCCATTTTTGGAGCATCATGTGGTCATGTTTCAAAGTCTGGGCTTTTTCGACTCAGACATAAAGTGTTATGGAATCCGCAAAGCTGTAATACTAAACCTCATAGACATTGCATCAACGTGGCTCAGGTTTCTATTCTGAGAAAACCAAGCATTAAAAATTTTTAACCTGAAACAGCAGCTCAGAGATTAGATTTTAACATTCACCAAAAACGGTGGAACTTTATCACTGTAAGGGTTTTGTCTTCATTCATGAATTTTTGTGCGCAGTTTAAGGATATCTCCATACACATATATACCCACACATCTGCAAATATAGTAACATATTTGTAGGCATGTAACGTATGCCGTAACTCGCAGCATTATGATGATCTACAACAAGTCGTGACGTAAAATAAACAAGCATCCTACCGCGGTCGGATTGCAGTTCAATGACAGGACTGCTGTCTAGCAACTATCAAGCGTTTACCAATTACACACTGAACAAACTATTCCGCTAGACGTGCTGAGTCGTATGTGTGCGCACACGTAGTCCGCATGACCCTTGTGCATTCTGTCGCCTCAGCACACCGCCTGCTCCTCGTCCCGTGTCACCCTCACACCCTGCCATCTCAATTAAACACACCCAGTTCATTCAGGCAGGAGTGACCCACACAAAGGAGGCCATTGTGAGCGGGGTGACACGGGAGGCTGCGGCTCTTCGCATCAAGGCAGCGCTAGCCATTAGCATGGCCATCAATAGGCAGAGAGGCCCTGGGTTCAGAGGCAAAATCTAAATCTTTCAGAAGGAAAGAGAGGGATGGCAGAGGAAGCAAGCAAGGCTGAGGATGGAGGACTCGGGGCTGGCTTGAGGCAGGACGGGAGTGGGGGCTGGGAGCACGCTCTGGCCGTGGGTCGCATTTGCAAATGAAATCCAGAGCAGTGCCTCCATTTGATTACCACGCCCCAGTGTCACGGCGCAACCATGGCAACCCAAGCGTCCCGGCCTCCCGGGGACGCCAGACTGCATCTCTCTGCCCATCGCTGAGGGCACGGCGAACAAAAAGAGGCGAACTGAACTGCACATGAGAAATATGTGCAGATGGGCCATAACAAGAAAATGGGAGGAGGAGTAGGAGGAGGAAGGGGGAAATGCCAAACAAAGGCATGGTCGTTAGTTGAAAGCAGGGACACAAGTCGTACCATTTGGAAATCTGGTCCACCCAGTTAAAACCCAAAGTGAGTGTCTTTTTAAGACCCCCACCATGATGTCTGACTTTCAAAGAAGTCAGAGAAGTAGTTATTTCAGCACCATTACCAAATGGTTCTATTCGACTGAGATCAGGGTAACAATACTCAAAGAGAACATTTAATCCAGTCTTCCAGAAAAGACCGGGGGACTATTAAAACAACCGTCTGCATTTTCTTCTTCTCTGAAAGAACACTTTCATGCAAGGAAAAGCCCGAACATATCCATCTTTGTGCAAGTCATAATGAGGCTAATTAATTTCCCAGGCTAGTGTCAGGAGAGCAGCAATAAGCAAGGGATCATTTGCTGTGCCCTACAAGAGCCCTCCAGAGAGCCACACTAAAGAGACAACCATCGCACCATTCAGTAATCCATCGTGGCAGTCCGGCCTTGAGAAAACACAGTGGACGAATCCGATTCCGAAAGCAGGCACCAACATGACCTGAATCACAAAATATAACCCCACTAACCGAGGCTGTTGAACATCTTCCAGCTTGTGAGCTGTGATAGATGGTCAAACGGAAAGTGACTTCTTGCATCCGAATATATAAAGCCCGCACCCGATTCAAGCGCTGATGCTCGACGACGACGATGACGATGATGTTCCCCTAGTTCAAAAAAAATAATTTCAACAAAATTAACTTTGTAAACTTGATACCTACTGTTGTCCACTAGGCGTCCTTCACTCCAATGTTGTATTAGTTACATGTAAAATCACTGGTCGGAGTAGACATGTGGGCAGCGGTGGCTCAGTGGATAAAAGGCTACAGGGTTACTGATCAGGAGGGCAGCAGTTCCATTCATTTATGGCATTTGGCAGACTTACACTTAGGTGACTTACATTTTTATCTGATTTATACAACCGAGGGTTAAGGGCCGTGCTCAAGGGCCCATCAGTGGTAGATTGTTGGTACTGGGGCTTGAACCGCCAACCTTCTGTGCATAAATGTGATCAAAATGTTGGTCACTGAATAAGATCATCTGCCAAATGCCACAAATGTAGACATTTTCATCAATGGGTTAATACAGTGGGGAAAAACATATCATCTCAACATATCAATCAATAACACAGAGTCATTTATACATTCATAAGCTGCAGCTCAGATGTTTTGTTTTGCTGAAGTATGGATAGATATCTTTTTGTCTCAAATGTCCTACCACCAAGTACACACACACACACACACCCCCCCAGCACTGACAAAAGAGTTGTTCAGCACTGTGATGACTGAGGTGATGACGTCACCCAAACAACACTAGCCTATTATCTAGAAGCTGTGCATGACTGTTGTGTGTTTACACTGTGAGGCGTTGAAGTGGATACTCCTTCAGGCATGAAACCAGAACTAAATGACATGATCATGTGACAGAAGGTAGTCGTCCCTCCCTCCCTCCCTCAGACCACGTGTCAGTGTCACTCACTCACTCATGCCGGAAACGCCGCCTGATCGACGGTGGCGTCGAGCGCACAGTGTGTTAATATGGGCTCGATCAGACATATCATGGGTTTGAAACGCCACGTACCTTTAATCACACCAAGCAGAGCAACCAGTAAGAAGACCAGCTCCTCAGCCACTACTCCCAGTATAACCACAACACACTTCACCCTGTAGCTCATCGGTCACCAGGAAAACGTTTACTAATAACCTTTCAACACACACAAACGTGATACCTTTGATTCCATGCTTCAAACTTTAACTGTTCCAGACCTGAAAGTTCTTTCCAACACAAACACGCTTCATGCCATGGCGCGTTCAAGACCCCAATATGTTCACGAGTGTTGCTTAAACATCGACGTGGGGAATAATACACATATATTTTTTTAAAAATGACTCTGGCTTTCAAAAAAAAACTAGTGAGCCAGGCTAGCTAACATAGCACTGAAGCTAAAGCGCCTCTTCAGACTCCAGGCTGCCCTCGCTGTTCGTTTCTCTGAAACTATGTCCTGGCGGCTAAGAATAGCTCGGACTTGATAACATTCTTTGTTTGAATAATATCGCTGTTAAACAACACGGGGGGGGGGGGAATTGCACAACGTGTTGTGTGAAAGCTGAAATGAAATGCGTGCGCGTTCCTCTGATCTGAACTTAGTTAGCTAGCAGGATCACATGGTCCGAAACAATTCGTCAGACTGACTGTCTCTCTCTCTCTCTCTCTCTCTCTCTCTCCCCTCATGGCGAAACAAAACAAGTAAAATACCACCGTGTTTTAAAGAGAAGAAGAAGAAGCAGTCGGCAGTGAAACTCCGTCGAGAGAGTGAGTAAATATCCAGTCCATAAAAACAATCGATGTGAATTAAATCGAGGACAGTGAACGCAGCACGCTGAGGTGCTTGTATTGCCCCGGAATTTTACATGACACGTTACAATATCATTAAACAGCCCGGTTATGTAAATTGTTATTTAGTTCCGCCATTTTTTTTTTTAATCAGAAAAGACAGTGACTTACATTCGTGCATGCTAAGGTCGTTTCGGACTCCACACGGCTCCGGTGTGTTTCATGCAGTTGCCTTTTCTCTGCTGTAGCTACTGTGTCAAAAGATCAGCAGCTGCTTCCTCCATCCGCGCGCACACAGATCACGCCGCACAGCAACGCTACCGTACCCCCCCGACCGTCGCCATGGCAACACGGCCCCTCCAGCCAATCAGAGTAGAGCTCTCCGATATCCCCTGACAACTGCCGCAGCGCACTGTAGGTTTTTTTTTTATTTTTTTTTTTTTTTTTTTAGCCAACCTAAGCAGTTGCGCTGTTCACAGCTCATTCCTATATTTACACCACGTGTTACCTCCCAGTCGCGTTTCTCCTCTGTGCATGAACACCGTCACGCCTGTATTAAACATAATGTGATACAGTAAAGTGACGTGATTTGTTCGTATCATAACATCAGAGGTGGAATAAAAACGCACGCGCTGCACACTCTAGCAACACACACGTCCTTAAAAATAGCACCGCGTGACGTCACGCACGCCATCCTAACTAACGTCTCCCCGGTGCGTGCAATATGGTTGCTTTAGGATCCAAAATCTCCAAGGGAACGTTGATGATGATGATTGAAAAAAAAAAAAAAAAAAAAAAAGAGGTCAGATACTCGTGACGTCATTTGGCGGGGGAAGTCCTGGGGGCGGATCCCGAAAAAGAAGGAATGTCGCTCGCGGTGAAGTAGAAAGCGTTTCACTTTGCTGTTCACCCGATCAGATTCACGGAAGTGTGGGGTGTGATTGTAAAGGGTCAGGCTACAGACTGAAATAACAATATACACACCAGTAAGGATCTTCCCTTCAGTCCTGCCATCCAGAGCACAGTCTAATACCAACATCCAAAGAAAAGCGCTCTGAAATGTAACTTGGCTTCAAAAGGAGGTACTTTTCATTTTAAACACCATCTAATCCAGGGGTCACGAGCTGTACTCTCTCCATTTTCCCCATGAACACTTTGGTTTTATCATGTCAGTCACACTGTTATCATATACAGTTATTGACTTTATCCCCATGGATGTAGCTAAGTGTGGGGTGGCCTGTGCCACCCTAGTGTGAAGTCTGGCCACCCTGCACTTATTATTACGCATTATGAAATCGATCGTGTCTGTCTGTGACCACGATAACTCGAAAACGAATGGATGGCTTTCCACAAATATTTTAACCAAATGTGTGTCTTGGGCCAGTGAAGAACTGATTAAACTTTGGGCGTGATCCGGCTCCAGGATAGTTGAAATATTTTTTTAACATTGCGCAATATGGCAAGGAGGTAGAAATCACCCAGAATACATTGCAAGAACAAATACAGAGCTCAAAAATAATTGTAGAATAGGCCACAAGGAGGCAGCGAAATTCCTCAACTACAATCCATGTAGAGAACCGACTGCACTACCTTGGTGGAGGATTGCACTCTCTGGGTGCATTTCTAGTTATTATTATGATTGGTAGTAGTAGTGGTGGTGGCAGTATATTATTCAGTGCATTTACAAGTTTGATATGATGCAAAAGTGAAAGCTTAGCAGAATCCTATTACATTTACAGTATTTGGCAGACGCTCCTTTCTAGTTCTTTTTTTTTTTTTTTTTTTTTTTTTTTTAAATACTACTGAGCAATTGAGGGTTAAGGGCCTTGCTCAAGGGCCCAACAGTGAGGATTGAACCGCTGACCTTCGGATCAGTAACCAGTAAGCCTTAACCACTAAGCCACCACTGCCCTATTAAATTCAAATGAACAAGCAAGCTTCAATAACTAACACAGACATTTAAATTAACCCCATTATTTTGAAGTCGTAACATTTCGTTTCTTTAGGTTATTACTAACTATAGTTAGCTAATGGCATTACATTTGAAATACTAGCATACTGTATAATATGTAGCATACTGTTATATATTTATTTATGGGCTGGCAAGCTGTTCAGGGTGCAACCCGCCTTCACCCAGAGTCGGCTGAGATAGGCTCAAGCCTCCCGGTGATCCTAGTACTGTGTTCCGCATGTGTACCCAGAACATGATATGTAATAATGTGGGCAGTAAAATATTTAGAGAAATATACAGCACTTAAAAATTCTCTTTTCACTAGTGTACAGGGGAGAGGAGGGCTGACAAATCGCACTACTATAAAATAAATCCATGTGTTAGATTTTCCTGATAACATGCTTAATGCCAATATTACGTTGCGCAAGTAGTATGTGCAGCTGTCGAATGTTTTCAAATGTCATATGCAGCCCTCCAAACACCATGAACCCAAGTCCATCCAATCCAGTTGATATCATTTGTACTATCTTTTAATGGTCTGAATGCTTGATTTTGATTGGTCAATCACAGTATTCAGCAGTCTTTTATTTCTTTATTACACAGTTGTTAAGTATAACAGTGTGTTGCTATGGAGCATGAAATTTCCGCAAGCAATAAAATTATTTTTAAATCACTATGCTGTATGAAACTTTTGATTTCTTTAACGAGTAGCTGTGTACTTTGTAGGATAATGTACAGCAGGCCAATCATTATTTTAAAACAAACCCCTACAGAAGGATTCAAGACCACGCCGGTGTACATCAGGGTCTCAGTCACTGTCAGGGATTGAAGGGCTTGCTGTATATCACTCTCTCTCTCATTTCCTGAAGCGCTTAATCCTACTACTAGGGTTGCAAGGATGCCAAAGGCAGGGTATACCCCAAACAGCTGGCCAGACCATCGCAGGGCAACACACACACACAACCTTTCACACTCAATCACACCGACGGGCAATCTGGAACTGACAATTAGCCTAATGTGCATGTCTTTGGAATGTGGGAGGAAACCGGAGCACCCAGAGAAAACCTACGCAAGCACAGGGAGAACGTGCAAAAAAAACACATTTTAATTGATAAAATTGATTGATTTAAACTCCACACAGAAACGCCGAGCCCAGGACCTTCTTGCTGTGAGGTGAAGGTGCTAAAAACTACACCACCATGCCACCTATTGTACATTACCCCTTACATATTATTTTTACTACAATATGTAAATTCTTTGCTTTTAAAAGAGTACAAATTTCTTATTTAAATAAGTTTGGACTTCCAGGTTCAACGTTGCATTTTTTCACGGTCATATTTATCTGAATAAATCTGTTTTATCGTGTAAAAGCATCAGACACTATATACAGGCAGAAGACTTCAGTGCAAATGTTCTTTAAAAAAATTCAGACACACTAACTAGTTTAATGCCCGAACCACTGTGCCACCAGAGCACACATTCACAGATAAGCAGCTCAAGGACCAAAAGTGTGTGCAAACAGTACATGTTTTCATTCAACCGAGCCCAAGTACTGGCCGAAGTTCTCGATGTATACAGATCTAGTTGAATGCCACAACAATGTGAAACGATGCACGTGCACATCTCTGAATATCAACAACTATGGCATTACTCACCCAGTGATTAGAAAATATCCGGTGACACACACGACCTTCATTCATTTAACTGTATTTTATTTTATGACCACGCGGGAGTCTTTTAACATAGAGATCAAATCAATTAACAAACCGGGTGTGGGAAAAAAAAAAAAGGCGTTGATTAGAAGTGACAAGTCCAAACAAAATGTTTGGTAACCTTGAAAGTCAAAGTGACGTCCTGTCCTTTTTAAACAATTTTTCAGAGCACGGGTCCATGAGGAATCAGGTTCCTAAAAATCATTCAAGCACACAACAATGTTATATAATCAAGCAAGACAAAATATCAAGTGCCAGGTTAATCTGTAATAATATATTTTAGCAAATTCAAGAGTAAATCTTTATCATCATTGATAAAACAAGCCGAAGATCGACAGCGTGCTCTCAGATTAGTTTAATTGACTATCTTTAAACGCATACTGATAGTATGTCCGTCCTACAGATGACTAACAGTCAACACAACCTCTATTGCAGAAGTTGAAGGGCTCTTGTTTAACCTGTTTGCGTAGAGAACACCCATATTTACCTGGGTATTGAGGAAAGCCGGAGCTTTATGAATTGAGTCAATAATGACCTAGATGTCTTATCAGTGACAGGATAAAACCCTCTGAGCCAAGCTGCAGTAAAATTCTTCGATAGTGTGGAGCACTGCAGATTTAAGGACTTTGCTCTTACAATATTTGTTTGGCGTAAAAAGCCAGCTCAGCGTATTGGCTACTTAAAGTGAGGCCACACCTGCAACCATCATAACACTACCTTTTACTGTATCTAACACCGAGCCATGTTTATTATGCTCTTAAACACAGACTGGTAATTATTTTTATTTTATTAGGTTTACAACTTTTGACAGGTAAGCATGGTAGAACGGCAATACGGAAGCAATAAGCCACAGGTTGATAAAACCACAACCCGGGTCTGGATTGTTACAGGAAGCAACAGAACATTGTGTGTTCTCATCTCATCTCAATAAGCCTACGAGCACAACAACGGTGGTGTGAACGCTGAGAAAGTGTTTTTTTTTTTTCCTGGGGTATAATTCAAACCACCACCTTTAAAATACACTCATATTTATGAATGGACTTCAGACACCAAATATATACACATTTTCACACAAATAAAGCAAACAGCCTTGATCTAATAAAGTTTATTTTCTTAAAAATGACCAGTTTCCTTTTTCTTTTGTTTTCTAGGAAATTAAACCCTTTTTGAATTTCACACTAGCATCTACATAATGGTTATTGAATACTTCACAATATATTAAGTCTAGATGTTATGGTACATGCATACATTTGCAGCGGCATGAGAAGCCACAGTCACCACATTACACAGAGATGGGGGATGAAGAGAAGGGCAAAAAGACAATGAGGCCGTAGAGACTTGTGTTTCAGCTTCGAAGAGGCCAGGGCCTTAAAACATGGCAAACTCCAGCAATGCTTTTCAATTATATTCATCACTCAAAAACAGGCACATAATAGGCCATGGGCCAAAAGAAAATAATATATTCTAATAAAACCAGGATATATACTCATCACTGTCCATAAAAAAAAAAAAAAATTATATGGACAAGAATAAAAGCGTAAGTGAAGCAGGATCTCACAAACATTAATAAATGGTCCAGTGTTCACAAACACTTCCATTTCCTTTGGGACCTTATTAGCACTTTAAAGTCTGGTTAGAAATCACTTTTCCAAACGTTTAGGCAGACATTTATTTAAAAAAAATAAATTAAAAAAAGGCAGGGAAATGTCCCTGTTTGTCTAAATGGCAGTGAAGGGGAATCAAACACTGTGAGCTATGGGACCACATGTAGGCTTTCTAAGAGTCACAGCCAGTGAATTATTATTAAAAATGAACATAAGGGGGGGGGGGCGCAAACAAAATAAATACTAAAAAGAAACAAACAAAAAAACCCCACCACACAATTGCTTCACACCTTTATCGAAAACCATAGCTGGAGAAAATTGTAGTGTTTTCCAAATCTTTTTTTTTTTTTTTTCACTATTCCTCTTTCACAGAAAGAATTTATATGCTGAGACACAGTATGATTACAAGCCTAACATGCGCTAACGAAAATATTAATAACAATAATAATAATATATAATAAAATAAAAGACATTCAAATACTGTAAGATTTTTGCTTGAAAATACAAAACTACATGAGAAAGCATTAAAATCATATTTGTTGATCAGAATAACATTACCGTTAAAAAAAAACAAAAACAAAATAAAATAAACAAACAAAAAAAAAAACAAGTGCTAACCACATTTTTTTCAATTTTTTTTATACCATACATATAACCAGCAAATCTGTTACCTAGAAACAGTTGCCAAGGAAGTCATGTCATCATGGCTCTCCCTCTTATCCAGGCAGCGTCTCTGGGGGAGGGGTGATGGCTGTGTGTTTCTGGCCACTGTTACGTCTGTACAAAACTGCAAAAGAACTTCACCTGAACCTGCACGTATCAGAGACTGCACAGGCTGATCGGTTCGGACGTTTCCACCGTTCTTCTGCTGAAAGTTGACGCCACTGCCGTTTCTTTTGTAATCTCCGGAATCCTGAGTCAACATATTGCTTCTCTGTGCAGCTCTTAACTCTTCCAAAGCTTTAGTCAACTATTAACTCTTTGCAGATTGAGAGCCAACTGAAAATGAACACGGAGTCTCTCGCATCCGCTTGCATCAGAACCCTTTTTTAGCAATATAGAAACACCTCTTTCCAGCAAACAGGTAGAGATCCAAAGGAGTCCACTGTCTCCATTCAAAATGGTTTCCTTTACCGTACAATTTATTTATGTCTAAAAAGTTTGTTGTCCTGTCACGTTAAACGCAGAGTCTTTCTAAGAAAGAAAGTTATAGAAGCTCTTGCTCTGTAGACAGGATAAATTAAAGACCAGGGTGCTGAGATGGACAACAGGCTGAGCCTCAGTTGTGTTGTAACGTGTTAGACTCTATAGGAGGTGCCGAGTCATACAGAGTGTCCGTGTCATGTGTCGGCTCTCCGGCTAATGTGCAAGGGTTTGACAGCGTTCCCGCACCACAGTCACAGAAAAACCTACACAGATTAGAACAGGCACGCATGGATTAGGCAATTCTTAAAAACAAACAAACAAACACAAAAAAAAAAAAAAACACACGAATCTATAATTGAGATTCAGCATCATATGAATAAATAAAAATCGCAGGACTGACCTATCATGTCGTATAAACTCGACATCATGCCCTTGGTGGCACTTCTTAATACAGTTCACACAAATTGCATTTCTGTCTGTTGTGTTACAGGTGTGGCACCTGAATGCGCAAACACAAAACAGAAATTACATTAATGTACAGTAGACTTCAAACTGCATGTGTCCATGAGGTGATCACTGCATCAGGTACTGTACCTGTAAAAATCGTGCATGGGATAGCTGGTGTAACTGGATATCTTGTACAGGCACTGACCTCTGCTCACAGCTTTCTCTATGGCATCCTGATTGTTCATGATTTTGTTGTCTGAAGGATTAACAAGGAAAAGTTGCATTAGAACTCATGCAGCAAGAGCAGACAAACAGCAGTTACAACGTTCAATAACAATTACCTTTCATTGTGACATTGACACCAGAGGCAAGAAATAGCCCTCCAAATCTGTTATTGAATATCTGATTGCCTTCCAACGTTGCTGTAGCATGGTTTGTTATCTCAATACCTAAAGAGAAGAAATGACCAAAAAAATAATAAAAATCATAAAGGGTGTCACATTACTACTAGTAAAATAAAAATTAAAGAGAACAACAATCGACAGACCTGCAGCAAAGCCATCAAATATTCGGTTCTTTCTCAGCACTGGGTGACTGTTGGTACTAATGAGGACACCAGCCTGAGCATTTCTGAAGATGTCATTTTCCTCCAACAATCCTGAATACAGAAACAATGATAGCAGCATCCAAACATGACAATAAATCACACTGATCCAAAACCGCTGTAAAATATTTATTTCCTGATTTAATTACCTCTTCCGCCATTGAATATGCAGATACCACCATCCCGGCCGTCGTGAATCTTGTTCCTGCGTAGCGTGGGGTTGCTGTCAGTCTTGATCCACACTCCTGCCATGGCATTGTCAAATATCTCATTGTCCTCAATGAAGCCCAACCCTGAGGGGGAAAAATTGCCATAAAAAACGTTAAACACTTATTTGTACTACATGCAGATCTATAATCCAGAAATAGCTGCTTTAGAATGGACACGCTACATTCAAAAATAATAATGCAAAGGAGGGAGATGCAAAACAATATACTTACCAGAGTTGTAAACAAGAATGCCTCCATTCTGCCCACCCCAGATTTTGTTTCGTCTAATCTTAGGGTTACTTCCAGTTCTGTTTCAATACGAAAAAAGATTAGGCATGTTGTAGGTATGCAGTTCACTTAAATATTGGGAGCAGATACAACAGTCCACACACAACAGGCAAAATCTACCGTAACAGCATACCCTACCTGATTTGTACCCCAGAGTACATGTGGTTGTAGATATCATTATCTTCCAATACTCCGTGACCGTTATCATAAAAATACACTCCAACCTACAAACAGAAACAACTCAAGAGCTCAGACAGGGAGTGGAGTCAAAAAGTAAAGTAAGAAAAGGTGAAGGATGTTCTCACCTGTTTGCCACTGTGTATCCTGTTCCGCCTGAGCACCGGCGTGCTCCCTGTGGTCACCCAGACTCCTGCCAGAGTGTTGCTATATACCTCGTTCTCCTCAATAACACCCTGACCCTTCTCGTGCTAAAACCATATGTGAACATCACACACATCATTAGGCAAAACCAAAAAAACACTGAGGAATATAATTACAGCCATTTATGATCATTAACTTGAGATCATTTTATCTAGTAAAGTACCTGCACCCTTTTAATTAAATACAGCTGTACTCACCACGTAGATTCCTCCATGCTGCCCATCATGTATCTTGTTGTGTCTGACTATAGGGCAGCTGTTAGTTCGGATCTGAATGCCAGCCAGGGCGTTTCCATAAATATCATTGCCCTCTATCAGACCTCTACCGTCACCAAATATGTAAACGCCACCTTGGTTTCCATTGAAGATGGCATTACCCCTAGAGGGAAAAAAATACAACACACGACTGATTACTGCAAAAGTGAAGAGAAAAGTAAGCATTTGTAAACGTAATCTGATTACATACATGAGACAAGCAAACTACAATGAACTGACACCTCTACAAAACACTTAAAATAACTGATGATAACCTCGACTCGGTTTCACACAACCCCAGACGGTAAGAAAAGGACAGGAGAGGAACACTTACCTAATAGTTGGGTCACTGTTTGATGTGATCCATACACCAGCAAAGTTATTAGCGTAGATCTTATTCTCTATGAACTGGCCACGGCCCTTCTCGTGGACGTAAATGCCTCCTGTTTGGCCGTGGTGAATTTCACAGCGCACCACTGTTGGGTTGGCATACGCCTTTACCTCAAAACCAGCAATCCTGTTTCTGTGGATGTTGCAGCTCTCAAAGTAACCCTGTAGAGGGAGCCAAAAAAACAAGTCTTCACTTAATGGCTGGTAGAGTGCAATGAGATCATAAAGTCAAAATGGAGCCGTGATCCTACCATGCCATGGTCAAATGTGAACACGCCAACATCTCTGCCATGATGGATATGGTTCCTCCTGATAATAGGGTTGCCATGGTTTTTCACCCAGATCCCCGCTAATGCATTGTTGGAGATTTCATTATCTTCATAAATGCCCTAGAAATGTCAAACAAACCCAATTACAACTCCGACTCTCTACCGTTGGCCCCAGCACATCTCAGCATTTTAAAAGGGATCACTACCCTATATGAACAGATGTTGTTTTGCTGATATATTTAGTAAATATCTGTTTAGACTTTGAGTAGATGCAGAATATTTGTATATCATTGTAAGGAAAATAATTTTAAGCAGGGATCACACTCAGCCACCCACACACAACACAATGATACATTAGGTGTAATATCCTTCTGTGCTGTCTACTTACAGTATAATAGGTGTAAGTAAATGCTTATTGCATAATCCCCCTGAGTCCACAAGAGGGCTCCCTTGAATTATAAGCTATTAAGAGTAAATATTCCAGTAAACAAGCCTGACAAAGTTAGCAACAGACTTGTGACTTTGCCACATTGGCCATGTTACCACCAGGTCTAATTGAGAAAATGTCGAACAAATTAAGCACCTAATCTTCACTAGCTTCAAACTTGTGTATCCACATACAGAACCAGTTGGTCCTGTTGTAGTGGCAAATCATCAAGAATATATAATGTGGTACCACATGAGAGCAGTACATGTTTAGCATTTTTATTTCAACACATTAGCTATATACACGTTACCATGTAAGGTCTTGGCATGTACCCAGTGATTGGTTGAGGTTAGTTTTCTAGGATATATTTAAACAATCATCTTTTAGTTTGTATGCATCTAAATGCTCAGGAGTGTATCTGTTAATACACATTATATTTACATTCCATGCAGCTGAGTACCTCGCCCTTAAAATAGATGCTAACATTTACTTTAGCACATTTCAAGCCCAAATCCTTTCCATCTGCGTAACATGCTAAAAGGGGAAAAAACCCACACTAATGCTTCCAAATATCTCAAAGATTAGTGATCACAGGTAACATCATTATTCAACACCAAGTTCCAGAATGCAATGCAGCACCGCAACACAGTTGCCCTGTTACAGTTAGGGAGTGTGGTCAGCTAGTTAGTGATCTTAAGAACAACAAGACAGATGCTGTTACTGGAGGAGTGATAACTAGCATTAATGAAACTGTTTAACCCTGACAGTCTGAACCAGAGTTTACAGACGAGGATGAGCTTTAAAGGGCCAATGGTTTAGATAAAATCAATAGGGCCGATGGTTTATTTAAAAAAAAAAAAAAATCACCCTGCCATTCAAATAAATACCATGATCTGTCTGGATGATTCTAACTCTCATCTGGGCAGAAATAAAGATCAAAAGACAGCCAGCAGAACTATTACTTATCCCACTGCACAGTGATATAAACACTGACGTACATGTTGTGACATCATGAAGAACACTCCTATGAACCTAGAATCTACAATAAACAGGTACCAGCTTTGCATGCTACTGCGGGAGTCACTCTGGGTCTTACCTGCGCATGATCAGTGATGTAGAGCCCCACATTTTCACAGTCACTGATGTTGCAGTGCTTGATAGTGGGACACGCACCTTGGCCACTCACACACACTGCTGACCCCACTGTAAAAGCACAGGAAGAATCTCCATGAAGTAAAGCACACTGAATAGTTGAGCTCAAGTCCCTCAAACATGCAGATTGTATGTCTCATTGGGGGGAGAAAAAAAAAAAAAAAAACTATCAGTGGATTACTAGGTACATTTTGATATTTAAACCATTTATTGTCTAAACGTATTAATTTGCAAATGGAAGGTTTATTTTACAAGGTTTAAAACATTAGAACATTCTGAGCAATCAGGGGCCAAGTTGGGTTAATAAAGACCAAAACACACAGGTCACAGTACCTGTGCAGGTGCTACGGATTATGCAGTGGTCAATATTCGGGCTGCAGTTCACTGTGATCTCCAGGCAGTGGTGTGCATTGTGATGCTGAGCTGATTTATCATCAGGGTTGAACTGTACGTCAAAGAACATATTTTAGCCATCTTGTCACCATAATTACACCACTTTGAAATCTTACAAGGGATATGCAGGACTTACCCTAATAGTCATGTAACCTACGTATGCATCTTCTGAACCCTCCATAAACACAAAAGTTGAATCTCTAGTGTTTTCAATGACAACTTTATCAGCTACTTTTCCAGGAGCTGTTAAAACGAAAAAGAAAGTATTTCGAAAACGCATGCTCTGACAGGATTCAGAAAAGTACTTGGATTGCTCTCGTTAAAAACTACACTCACCTGCACCGATCATTGTAATGGGAGACTCAATGTAGATCCATTCATCTGTGTAGATTCCAGAATGTACAAATATCAGCCCATCAAAGTGGGCTTCCTGAACTCCGCCCAATGCATCCTCAATGGTGTCGTAGTACTGAAAGCCACATCAAAATATTAGGATGGGTACAAGGGTTGGGGAAGGGAGCCATGTTTTTAGTAACTACCACTAAAAAATAAATAAATAAAAAAATTTAAAAAGCCAACAGGAATGTCATACCAGCATGTTCTCTCTGCCTTTGTATCTGGCTGGATTGCTGTAGAAATGTTCGGCAAAGCCAGGCTTTACGTGTGCTCCCTTATACTGCAAAACGGCAAACAGTCAAATTACCGCAACAACTCGAACCGATAAAGGCATTTATAATCATTTCAGTTATAACAGCTCAGGATTTGTTAACAATTCAAGATGTTAACATCTGCTATCTCACACCCTGGCCTTAGAAATCCCAGGAACATTTCACAAGACACTCATACCAGTTGCTGAAAGCTTTCCTTCCACGGATTCGGCTGCTCATATTCTTCAGGGTTTATCTGGTAAAATTTCCCTGGCTCCGGATGCATCATGGGCCGTGTGTATTCAAACACCTCCATGTACAACCTTTTCCTGTGGTACACATCAAGTAACATCCGAATGAACGGCAACTTCAACAATAAATAAAAACAGTCAATAAAGTATATAAACGATCCAGAAAGTAACAGTTGAATAATCCATCACGCTTCACTGTCCGAACACTTTACAGCAGGGGTCCTCCAACCTTGCTCCTGGAGATCTACCTTCTTGCAGGTTTCATCTCCAACCAAAATCTAACACACCTCTTTAAGCTGATCAACTGAAGAACTTCTTCAGGCAATAATCAGATGGTCAGGTGTGCATGATTAGGTTTGGAGCCAAAGTCTTCAGGAAGGTAGCTCTCCAGGAACTGGGTTGGAGACCCCCTGCTTTAGAGTAACCTTATTATTTTCACACATCCAATTCAAATTAGCACTGTAGAGTATTAACATGAATCTCACGATTCAACACCCACACTTGCTCATCTGGAACATCATATTGCAACAGAAAATGTTGTTTTGGCTGTTGGTGTATTTTCATATTACAGCTTTTTCCTAATCATTTCTGCAAAGGGCAACAAACATTCTGCAGCAGGTTAAATACGAGGTGCAGAAACAAAAACACTGAAGATCCCCCCCCCCCAAACACAAAAAAACCCCCTAAAAATAGCTTAATGTCGACTGCTTACCAGAGAATAGGGTCGTTAGCTAGCTCGCTAAAGCGCTTGCAGACACAAGCAGCCTGGCACAGATCTTGCTCCAGCAGGTAAGAAAAAATCTTCAGGACCACCTCATCTGGAAGCTTTTCTTGGAGATACTGTTCTGCAGGGGATGCTGGACGATAAGACGTGACAGAAATTAAACCGGAGCGCTGCCGCTGTCCTTTTATTGTCCTACCTCATTTATGCTAATGTAGAACAACTGACATGCCTGCGATCTATGAAATTCAAATAAGACAAGCACATGAAACAGAAACAGAACGGTCCACGACTTAATGCTGTTAAAACCACTGAGCTTCAAGCAGTTAATGAACAAAACTGCAGAGAGCAGCACTTCACTGGATTCACAGTGAGAAATCTGTACCGGTGTTAATTTATATTCTTTCAGGAAAAAAAAAAACACAGCCGGCAGCAGGAGAGCATTTTGTTGTTTATCAGTTGGCATTTGTGATGAAAACTGTTTATTCCTCTCCTTAACAACAATTCCATGTAATCTGTAGATATATTGATCTTACATGAAACAGAACACTGAGAAAGAAACCACTATGTGCCTATAGATATTAAATAACTAAATACCAACACCATGGTAATGAAATGTACAGAAGCATTTAACAGAACAAGGACAGAAGAGATACCTTAAGGTAATCTATATACTACTCATTAGTTCTTCATTTAACTGAGAGTAGTAATGGGATAAAGTCCAGCATTTTTTCCCTCAGGTATCCATCCTACGTCAAAAACCCATAAAAGACTTCTACATCTACATCTTCAGAGCAATGAGAAGTCACCACTCGCGTTAACACTTACCTGGAAGGTCTTGGGGCTTCCCTGACACTCGGGCACGTTTTGCTCTGTGACCGAAAGTTTCTGTCGCTGAAGTGGAGGCTCCCTGCAAACATGCATGTTAAGACAGCCAAATGTCAATTCAGACACTAAACGTTTTAATCACTACTGTTACGAAATCTACCATTTAAATAGTACGACTTTTGTATGGTTCCGAATGTGTTCTGATTTTACCTATACCGAATAAAATTGACATTATGAATTATTAAGGCCTATTACTGCCACCATTCACAGGCAGGCAAAAAAAAATATTACCTTTACCAACAATACTATGGTTACCATTAACCCCCGTTAAAACAAAAACCCCTGCCATTCATATCCAAGCACATGCATTAACCCTGTGCCAAGAAATTATGATTTTAATAGCATGGCATCTTTGACAGTGCTTGAATGAGCATGTACAAATATACCAATGCATGTAATGTATGGTGTTTGTTTCCCCAGTTGACCGTTACCTCCATACTGCTCTTTGTGGGACACGCGGTTCTCTTAGGCAACAAGGACTTTCTGCGGAGTTGGTATGGACTGTTTTGAGCTCCTGGACCAGATTCTTCTGCAACCATATCTGCAGGGACGTCCTCATCTGCAAAGAGGAGGGACAAAAAGAAGAAAACCTCAATCAGCTTTGTATTTCACATTTTACACTAGGACCTCTCTCATTCTCTTCAGCTATGCTCTACAACCGTATAATTTCCCCCCATTCCTGAGTGATTTCAGTGGGGAAAAGGTTGCCTGGGGTTGGGTAACCCCTTTTTATAATGCTGTCCCCCTGGGGAACACATTGAAGCCAAACTCACAGTTACTGCGAAAGCCCACTAAAAAAGTCAAAACTAGATTAGCTGCAACAGAGCAGGACAGACGAGTAAAAATAGATACACACTCGCAGGAAAATCATCCGAGGTCTACAACAAAAACCACTGATCTAAATGCAAAGACCTAGAGAATCACGTCACTTCATCTGTGGTGGCAGGCTGTGCGTTCTGAACGTATACCTACAAAAAAATAATTACGATATGACAAAGATCTACCTTATAAATAATCTTCTTGCAAATTAGGACTAGCAATCATATTCTGTCTTGACCTTTATAGAGTAGGGTGCTTTTATTTTATTTTTTTTGCACATTCGATACCTGCACTGCAGATTCCCTACCTGTTTATCACCTCTGTGTGTGAATGCCCTACCTACCTGGTGCACTGATCACCTGAGTGGTCTACAGTCTGTTCCTCCCTACTGCACATTTGGTACCTGGAGACAACATCCAAAATTTAAAGATAAACAAAATAAACAATCCTCTTGTCTTCTGTCCTGCCACTGGAAATGACTCAGACACTTACACCCATTTCAGGCAGACGGAATTACTACTGGTGGAACTGGTGACAAGACATTAAAATGCCTACTCTTCTAAATTTAAGTGAAGCGTCCATATCATTGCTTGTCCAACAGTTAGGTGGAGTATTGCTTTACCAACAGATAAATCTAAAGTTCTTGATCTTCCCTAAAGAGCAGCATGCTGGAAAATGTATGGCTACCTATACAAAAATGGTACAGGAGATATTTTACTACTGGATTAGATAGGCATGTTTAGACACGTGGTCAAGAAGAATGAATCACAAACAAAGAAATTACTATCATAGAGAAACACTTCCAGCTGCTATTAGAACTCAGCATCTGTCAACATCTGCTCTATTGTCTACAACTTTGAGGTAAACCAACAAAGGTTTCTGTTGCCAAGTCAAGCAAAACGTCACAGGAATGACAACGATATACTTCAGTACACTTCATACCCTGTGTTGTACAGATCAGCACCACATGTTCACAGAACACACACTAATAATCTAAAGCCAAACTCTGTTTCAGAGAGGTATCAGACCAATGCATACATGCATCCTTACTACCGGATATAAAAAGTGATTTCCCTGATAAAACTCGAAAACATCTGGAGGACAGTGCATACACCACACACACTGCAGGTTTAATAATAAATGCACTACTGCAAACAGCAAAGGCATCTATATATATATATATATATATATCACTAATTGATCAGCTCAACACAACAACTACAACCAACTAACAATAAAAAAAAATGTCTGACAACCCCGATACAAAGACCAGCATCACCCACAGAGGTGAACCTTCCCGGTTACGGGTTTGTGGGCGACCAAAGCCACAGAACACCCACCAGACGAGGATCCACGCTGGCTGAAAATGGTTAAACCGATGCTTTCTGGTCACTACACAAAGTAAGTCTACGGCTGCAAGCAAACCGAGGCCTTATCGACCGAGCTGTTTAGTGAAATCACGGCGTTTCCAGTCAGCTACCGACTGTTGACATGGACCGCCATACCAACACTGGCTGGCTTGACAGTTTTTTCCAACACAAAGAGACGCGATACTAAAAAAACAGCATTATTTCCCCCTCTCTCTGCTTTACCGTGAACCCAACTGCGTAGTTGCTGGTGGCGAGTTAGCTTAATTAGTCGCCAGGGAAGCTAGCTGCTGGGTGTTCTCTCTCAAATAAATACAGCAGCGCAATGCTGTAACCCGGTAGTTAGCCTTGTACACACATGCACGGTGTACACATTATTCCTTCCTCTAGCATTCATTCGGATATTTTGTTCGCCTGACAAGCCTGACGGTCTCTAAACGGACACACAGATAGTTAGCCAGTGAACTAGCTAGCTAGCTAGCATTAGCTATTTCTACATATACAACCCCCCCTCTCCAAAATGGCAGCCCACCGGCTAGCTAGCTAACCAGCTGCGCAACGCAGATTCAATGTCCAAACACAAGTTTGTCATCTTACCTGAGTAATAAACCACCCTGGTTAGGATCAGTGTCCAAAACGGACTTTCAGGCGTCATATATTTAAATGGGCGTCCAAGAAGTGAACAATGACTCTGGGTTTTAGCTCTAATCCCACAGTTAGCCGAGAAGCTAATATTTGTAAGCCTAAACAAAGCGCGGCCTGGCCTGGCCTGTATGGCGCGGTCTATATAAGCCTCGACGTTTCCTGCTGAAGCGTCTCAGTCGGTGTGGCTTTCGAACAGCCGGCTGGTGTACACACACGCCGACGGAGGTGCGTGAAAAGACCATAAAATTAGGATATCGTCGTGATCTGGTGGCGTGTCCAGCGCGCCTCACCTCTTTCGCCGTTGTTCCTCTCGGGCTGCACCGGGCGCGGCCTCGATACTCGCCTGGGTCTTCTGTTGGTCGCTCTGACGGAGTTCATTTGGCGAGTTGGGATTTTTTTTTTTTTGTTGTTGTTGTTTGTTTGTTTCAAAAAAAAAACTCACAACGCTTTCACCTAACGTTCCTCTTCCGTCGTTAACATGGGGGTCCTCGGTTTCGAATCGACCAACTCGACAGCGTAAACACTTCAGATTTCGCTGACGGAGAGCGAGTTTTTTTTTCCCTTTTTTTCGGGGTGTTGGGACAGCTCCCCCTGTGCTGCTCGGTGCTGGAGCTCGGTGTCTCTCTCTCGCGCAGGAGGAGCCATTAACGCTAACGCACTCACAGACAGCGCGCGCTCGCGAGACAGGGAGAGAACGAGAGCGAGAGCTAGAGCGAGGGGGGACGGGGGGGGGGGAGGGAGGGAGGGAGGACATCACAAGGGATTCCTGTATTCACCAATGAAACACACACACAAGCTGCATCCGCTCGCGCTCCAAATTACACCGTGCATCCTCCATCCCTTTTCTGTAGTCTACTAATAAACATCCCTACATTTCACACGGGGTTTAGAACACTCATAGCTCTACAAGTTGAACACACAACACCTTTGCATACGTGATTCAAATCACGTCAGGTGTTTAAACTTATTTAATATATATATTTTTTAATTTTTTATTGCTATACTGTATTGATCCCGCAAGGGAAATTATTACCTCTGCATTAAACCCATCCAACCTGAGCACACACACAATCGGAGCAGTAGGCTGCCCACACACATCAAGGGCACCCGGAGAACATTTGGGGGTTAGGTGTCTTGCTTAAGGGCGCTTCAGCAATGAAGGTGGAGGAAGGGAAAGTGCAGCTCACTCCCCCACCGCCACACATTTTTCCTGCTGGTTCGCTGGTCCCCCAAGAAAGTTATAACAAGAAGGTCATGGGTTCAAGTCCCAGGTTCAGGAGTTTGTGTGTGTGTGTAGTTTGCATGTTCTCCCTGTGCTTGTGTGGGTTTCCTCCAGGCATTCCTGTTTACTGCCAAAGTCCAAACACATGCACATTAGGCTATTTGGCTGAATTGCCCCTAGGTGTGAGTGTAAATGGTTGTATGTCTGTGGTGGCCTAATAAAGGTATAAAGCAGTTCTGAAAATGAAATTAATAATAATAATGCCCTGTGCACCCTGCCCTCGCCCAGAATCGGCTGAGATGGGCGCCAGCCTCCCTGCAACCCTAATTAGGATTCGGAAAATGAACGAATGAATGAATAATATTAATAATATTTTTTTTGAGTTTGAGTTCCGGTCTCGGCAAGGCAGTTTCTGTGTGGAGTTTGCATGTTCTCCCCGTGCTTTTGTGGGTTTCCTCCAGGTACTCCGGTTTCCTCCCACAGTCCAAAAACATGCACAATAGGCTAATTGCCTTCGCCCAGTGTCGGATGAAATAGGCTTCAACCTCCCCGCGACCCTGGTAGGAGTAAGTAGCTCGGCAAATGAGTGAGTAATGAGAGCGAAATTATGAATGTCTTATTTTAATTACCTCGCACCTTGCAGATATTGAGCGAATCGATAGATTTAAATATAATCTGGCACAAAGGTGAACAAAGGTTGGCTATAACTTTTATATAGGCTTTAAAAAAAAGGTTATATAAGTTAGGTCAGAGGACGTTGATGACCCATAATATTCTTGAATGACCTTTGAAAAAATAAAAAACAGGTATGATGTGGAGGATGTCGACTACATCATTGAAATGTGTGTTTTTTGGGAACCTCATAATAAGTGAGCTGGAACCAAAAGAAATGACTGACTGCCAATGCTCTGGAGCGCTGAAACAGCTAGAGAGGCACTTTGCATCACAGTGCTTACTGATCAAGTCTCACATATCTACTGTGTTTTCTCGTGCTATCCTAGGCAATAATATTTACACATTCATATATATAAACAGCACGGTGGTGTGGTGTTTAGCTCGTCCACCTCACAGCAAGAACATCCTGGGTTTGGAATTTGCATGTTCTTGCCGTACTTTCATGGGTTTTCTCTGGTTTCCTCCCACAGTCTGAACCGCTTAATCCTAATTAGGGTGGCAGGGAGGCTGTCACCTATATCAGTCGACTCTGGGCGAGGGCGGGGTACACCCTGGACAGCTCACCAGGCCATCACAGGGCAGAAACACGATAACAGCAACCCAAAGACCTACTCTTTACGAACGACAGCAATGGTTCTCTTACATGCCCCTCACCACAGACAGTGAGAGACATGGCTGGCCTTTGATAACCCAGTTAGCTGCACTGGGGTGACAGCAGCGACCACTTGGTGGTAGTGGGGCCTGAACCAATGACTTTCAGATCAGTAAGCCAGCACCCTACCCCTGGGCCACGACCTGTAAATAAGTTATCAATCCCAATTACACACAGTTCATTCATTCATTCATTCATTTTCTAAGACGCTTAATCCTAATTAGGGTCACGGGCAGTCTGGCGCCCATCTCAGCCAACTCTGGGCAAGGGCAGAGTACACCCTGGACAGCTCGCCAGGCCATCGCAGGGCTTTACACAGTTCTATTTAAAATATAACAATTTATACATAAATGTTATAATCCAGGGGCGGCACGGTGGCGTAGTGGTTAGCACGTCCGCCTCACAGCAAGAAGGCCTGGGTTCGATTCCCACCTTGGGCGTTTCTGTGTGGAGTTTGCATGTTCTCCCTGTGCTTGTGTGGGTTTCCTCCAGGTACTCCGGTTTCCTCCCACAGTCCAAAAACATGCACAATAGGCTAATTGACTGTTCCAAATCGCCCCTAGAAGTGAGAGTGAGTGTGAATGGTTGTATGAGTGTTGGCCCTGCGATGGCCTGGCGAGCTATCGAGGGTGTACCAGGCCCTCACCCAGAGTCGGCTGAGATGGGCACCAGCCTCCCCGCGACCCTAATTAGGAATAAGAAAATGGCTCAGAAAATGAATGGATGAATGAATGTTATAATCCATAAACACTCCCAGACATCAAGCACAAAGACATCTCGAACAGGGCACCGATGCAGACACACTTTCGCATTCACATATACCAGAGACTCAAAAGCTGTGAGGGATCAATGGTATCACCATATTTTCACTGATTCAATTGTTTAAATTTCATTCAGTACACTCTTGCATGGTTAGCACCATCACCTCACAGGGAGGTTTGAGGTTTGAATCTGAGCCAAGGGCTTTCTGTGTGGAGTTTGCATGTTCTCCCTTTGTTTGTATGGGTTTCCTCTAGATACTCAGGTTTCTTCCCACAATTCAAAGACATACGTGTGAATGGTTGTCAGTGTTATTCCTACAACAGATTGGTAGGCTTTATTTATTGAGGTAAGAATACACCCAGGCTGTATGCATGCACACTTGCAGTGTGCACACATTCACACTCATGGCTAATTTGCATCCTCAAACCGCCGACCTGTTTCTGGGTGACAGGAGGAAGCCAGGGAACCAGAAGAAACATGCATGTGGAGCATGTAAAACTCTGCGCAGACTACCGAGTTTAGAATTACACTAAGAACCATGGTGATGTCAGACAAGGCTTCCCAGAGGAGATTTAATCAATAAGTTATTCTGCTTTGAGGTCATTGGGGTTCTGGGAGCGATGTATTATTGTGTTTATTGTGTATGTTCGATAAAGTAAACTATTTTCACAGTTCATATCGTCAATCTGTGGTTAAAAAGTGTACAGGCCTTTATGGAGGTAATATAAAAGCACAATATAATGAAGATTGATCATCTTTTGCCCTGAAAGTGAGTCAAATCCAAAAACATCCAGAAATGTTCACAATGCCACATATAAATATAATGTGCATTAAGTCATGTGGGTGCTAACCAGGGCTGTAGTACTCGACACTGGCCATGAGGTGTTTGTTGTATTCCTTGATATTTGCACTCAAGGCATTGGTCTCACTAAATATCCCAACTGCTCATGACCAAGTCCAGCTGTGCTTGAATATTTTTTCTCCAGTAGCTTCTCCTTCAGAGCAAAAAACATCAGTTAAGCAAGCTTGTTTATAAAACAGGCACTGGTTTACTCACTCGGCAAAACACTTAATCCTACTACTAGGGTCACGGGAGGCAGGAGTCTATTTCAGCCGAAACTGGGCGAAGGCGGGGTACACCCTGAACAGCTCACCAGACCATCGCAGGGCAACACACAAACATTCACACTCACACCACGGGGCCATCTGGAACAGCCAATCAGCCTAATGTGCATGTCTTCGGGCTGTGGGAGGAAACTGGAGTACCCAGAGGAAACCCATGCCAGCACAGGGAGAATATGCAAACTCCACACAGAAACGCCTGAGCCCAGGACTCGAACCCAGGACCTTCTTGCTGTGTGGCAGACGTGCTAACCACTATGCCAGGGTGCCGCCACCTATATGTTATTCTATATCTTTGCTGTCCCTCTCATTCTGGCCTCGATATTGCACATATGGCTTTGGCTACACCTCTGCTGCTTAAACTTTACCTTCGAGTCTCTTTTGAATTGAATAAGGGTGGTCCAACTCAATTTTCTTGATCAAGATTTATAAAAGCTTTCAGATGTACAACAGAGAAACATGAAATTCATGAGGCTGTATTAATTTAGTAAATAAGGGACTGTTGTCTTTATTGTCAGTCGTGTACATTACACTGACAGAATACTTATACTACCTCCTGTATGTTGCACATGTCCAGACCTTTCCTGGATTACAAATGAGTGGCTTTTTCCACCCCCAAAATGTGTGTATATGAAGTTGTTCCAAATTGTTTCAAACATTTGTAAATTCTCATTCAGTAGGTATTAGATTAATAGGATTACGTGAATCTGGCACAGTAGTGTACTGCTTAGCATGTTTGCCTCACAGCAAGAAGGTCCTAGCTTCAAATCCTGGGCTTGTGTGTTTTTTGTGTGGAGTTTGCATGGTCTGTCTGTGCCTGTGTGGGTTCCCTCTTGGTACTCTGGTTTCCTCCAACAGTCTAAAAGCATGCACATCAGGCGAATTGGCTGTTCCGAATTGCCCCAAGGTGTGAGTGTGCATGGTTGTGTGTGTGTTGGCCATGTGAGCTGGGGTTTGTACTCCGCCTTCGTCCAGTTTTGGCTGAGACAGGCTCCTGCCTCCCCACACCCCTGGTAGGATTAAGCAGTTCGACAAACGAGTGAATTTTTTTTATTTATTTTAAAACTGAACTTTTAGTAAGTTGACATTTTAAAGAGATCATTTTAGATGGTTGAAATTATTCCAGCTCGTCATCAGGTAACACTGAGGTGGCTCATTGGGGGTGTGTGTGTGTGTGTGTGTGCGCGTGTGTCCTTCAAAAACACAAATATAAAATTAGCTTGTTTGCTTTTAAATTAATTTAGCATTACCGGTCACAAACACTTTGAGTTTATGATAAAATGGGTCAGTGGTGAAATGACACAAATGAATTAAAAGTGCACTTTCATTCATTCATCTTCTCTAATCATTCATTGTGCTTTATCCTGCTCAGGGTCACACTGTACCCAGTCTAATATATGATACACCCACTAGATGGCAAAATTTCATTGATTTATTTTTCTCTACATTGCAGCACTATAGGAGTGAACATAAACTATCTTCCAAAACTACCCAAAGCTTCCTCACAGACAAAAAATACAGTAGAATAAATGCTGCGTGAAGGAACAAAAACAAACAGGCAGAATCCAGTACTAGAAAAAACTATGAAATACAACAGGACACGACTCAAAAAAAAAAAGTATGTTCCGGGTTATTCTTAGAGTATTATACACATCAATAGGGAAACCTGTTTCCCATCACATTAAGCTTTATGCCAGTGTAGCTTTTATATTCTCAGTACGTGCAATTATCTCATTAACAAAGGCATTGTTGAGGGCGACTACTTCAGCCTTCAGTTTGCACAGCTCTGCTTTGATGGCCTCATCAGTCATGTCTTGCACTGGCAGAGCCTTCACCTTTCTCAAGAAATCCTCAATGACCTTCTCACCATCCTACGGGTGAATTCATGAGAAAAAAAAATAGAACTAATAATTAAAAATAAATAAATAAATAAATAAATAAATAAATAAAAAACCCATCCAATAAATTACAGAGCATACACACAAAAAAGTATACTCCGTTTGCCTCACCTTTTTCTCCATGCAACGTTTTTTAGCTACAGGTCCAGCACTGTCATCAACGATGGAGACATCCTGAAACTCCTCAAGCTCCAAAGCTTTTTCGCGAGCATAATCAATGACATGTTTGGGGAAATTAGCCAGCTCAGCGACATGAATCCCAAAGCTCTGGTCACACACACCTGATTGAAGGGCACACCCAGATATTAAATACACAAGGTATATGAGTCAAATATACAATATGAAACAACTGCTTTCATTATGGATCAATCAGCCATAACATTAAAACCACTTGTCAATTACTATGCAGACCCTACTCGTTCGGGAAAAGGGCTCTAACCCATCAAGAGATGGACTCCATGGACTGTGTTGTGGTATCTGCTACCACGCAGTTTACAGCAAAGTCGTTAAATCCTGATTTACTCAAATTATTCCTAAACAGTTTTTGCAGTATAGCAGGGTACATTCTCCTGCCAAAAGAGGCTACTGCTATAAGGGAACATCACTGCTATAAAGGGGGGTACTTGGTCTGCAACAATGTTTAGGTAGATAGTACGTGTCAAAATAACATCCACATGAATTCTAGGACTCAAAATTTCCCAGCAGAACATTGTCTAGAGCATCATACTGCTTCGGGTGACTTGCCTTCTACGCATACTCATTCCTGCTGCCATCTCTTTCCCATACTGTCCGTATGATCTAAAAGAAAATATGATTCATCACACCAGTCTACATTTTCCCATTGCTCCATGGTCCAGTTTTGATGCACACATGCCCATTGTAGACACTTTCGGTGGTGTACAGGGGTCAAGCATGTGTTCTGAACCCTTTCTATCATAGACAATTTGTTCCCGTATGAAATCAGACCACATGGGCTTTCCTTTACTTCCCTTCCATGTCAGTGAGCCCTAGTTACCCATGAATCTGTTCCTGGTTCACTGTTCATCCTTCCCTGAACCACTTTTGATAGATACTAACAACTGCATACTAGAACGCACCACAAGACCTGTGGTTTTGGAAATGAATAGGCCCAGTCATCAAGCCATAATAATTGAGCCCTTGTTAGTCACTCAGATTCTTACGCCTACCTATTTTTCCTGCATCCAACATATCAACTTTAAGAACCGAGTGTTCGCTTGCCGCCTAATATACCCCACCCCATGACAGATGCCACTGTAATGTGATAATCACTGTTATTTACTTCACCTTGCAGTGGGTTTAAAGTTATGGCTGATCAATGTACATAAGAGGCGTATAACTTGTGATTTCATACAAGAAAATTGATATAAAATCATACAAATGTCCGTAATCAGAATTATGTGGCAAAGAGGTGTGATCAATACGTTTGAGACTGTTCCTGTGGTCATACTCATGCAGCAGGAGTGAGCAGTATCACTCGTGAGCCAGCATGAGGCTTGCTATCACACTGTCAATATTAGGACCTGTGTTATCTGAGTTCTAGGGACGCTGGCACTGACAATTCTGTCAAACTCATAAAACTGGCAGCAGAAACCTTGAAATGATGCAGCAAGCCTACAGAAATGAAGCAATGAGCCGGACGAAGCCGCCCTGGTTTAGCACACCCCGGTTCATTACTGTAGGTGTTTTGAAGCATTTCAAGGGTCTCCACTGCTGATGGCAAATGTGCACATGTAACACAGGTTCTGAGGTTGACAGCATAATGTCACCTATTTTAGTGACTTCTGCTGTACGCTCATTTTAATGCCTATTTTAGAAATACTAATCAAAATACAAGTGGCACAGATGGGTGGTGGTTCGCACGGCAAGAAGGTCCTGGGTTCGAGTCCCAGGCATACCTGTGTAGAGTTTGCATGTTCTCCCCGTGCTTGCATGGGTTGCCTCCAGGTACTCTGGTTTCCTCCCCCAGTCCAAAGACATGCACATTAGGCTAACTGGCTGTTCCAAATTGCCCCTAGGTGTGAGTGTTAATGTTGTTGTGTGTGTCGGCCTCGCGAAGGTCTGGCAAGCTGTTCAGGTGTACACCACCTTCGCCCAGTGTTGGTCGAGATCCTGCCTCCCTGCAACCCTTGTAGGATTAAGCGGTTTGGCAAATGGGTAAGTATACAAAGTACATTTGCCTTTTATCAATGTTTATCTTTTTAATACCTTTAAAGCCTGGTATAGTCTGTACTGTAATTTTCTGTCTGAGTTTGTAGTCACAGACAAAAAAAGCACACACTGTGAAAGAATTCTCTGGCCATGAAGTGGGATCAGCAGCCTTGGAATGCAACAAATTTAGTCTTATTGTGACCAAACACAACCAACAAAATTTTGACAATGCCAGAAAGCTTTTAATTAAAACGTCGATGCGAGAATTGCTTCGACACTTCAAAATATTCGAGTAGAAGAACTCGCACAGGATGACATGAAAGTCAAACGACAGCCACACATATGGTAGTGGCTAATGAGCCATCATTAGAGGCTCTTCATCTTCCAATCTGACAGGGCGAACACATACTATCATATAGTCTGTTATAGCATTCATTTTTCGGGACCATATTGTCAGTGTGAGGGGTATTATCTTGAAAAAGACCACTGTAATCACAGTCTAAACCCAGCTCTAATCATCCAAGCATAGATTTAATTTTTATATCAAATATAAAATGTATAAAATACGGTGCATGCAAACTATTTTCATTCTGTCATGTGACTGACCCTTTTTCACCCTGTAGAGCATGGTGAGAGTGTTGTCTGAGGTCAGTGCTGTGACATGGAGGTTGTTCACAGTAGATACTTGTTGTGCTAAAGCGGTCAGCTCATGGAAATGAGTGGCAAAAAGGCAGAAGGACTTCAAACGTGTAGCAATGTACTCTGAGATGGCCCATGCCAAACCAAAGCCGTCGTACGTGGAAGTCCCTCTTCCCAGTTCATCAATGATGATCAGAGAGTCCTCAGTGGCAGAACTGATATTCAAAAGGTGAAAAAAAAAAAGATCAAGACTGAGATATCTGCCAGGAAGAACCAAGTAATGCTTAATTTCAATATTCATCTATTTAGTGGTTTCTGAAATGGTTCCAGTGGGATAGAGGAAACACTTAAGATATGCTGTAAGTGGTGAATAATACTAATAACACTAATAATAATACTAACCGTAAGATTGCGGCAGTCTCAAGCATCTCAGCCATAAATGTGGAAACTCCTTTAATCTGACTGTCCCCTGCACCAACACGGGCCAGCACACTGTCCACCACGCTCACCTCTGCTTCATCACATGGTACAAAGCAGCCAACCTGCGCCATTAGCACAATCACACCCACCTGACGGATGTAGGTGGATTTCCCACCCATATTTGGACCTAGAGGGAAGCGTACAGACAGAAGTGCATTACAGTTAAACGTGTTATGTAGGAAGGGTACACAATGTGTCTCCTAAATACTTCTAATATCTTTTAAGACTGAAATGGACTTTTTTTGGGATTAAAGTTAATAGGTGTAGAAGGTCCCACATTACATAGTGTTTTATACATGAATCATAAATTTAACACCGCCTGACTGTTCTGTGCCTAGGCAGCCACATATGAAGCAAACTGTATGCTATGTTCTGACACGTTGTGCTACAGTAACTCTTCTGTGGGATAACACCACGCGTCCATCAATAAGCTTTGGGGACCCATTACACTCTTGCCAGTTCACCGGTTGTCCTTCCTTGGAGCACCACTTTGAAGATAATTCAACCATGACAATATGGCACTTGTCAGTCACTTCTTATACAGGCTAATTTTTTCTGCCTCCAACAGATCAACTGTGAGAGCCAACTTTCTGCTTAATTCATCCCACTGATTGGCAGGTACCACTTCACCCATCAGTGGTCATAATATTTTTAATGTCATGGCAGTTCAGTTGTTTGTTTGTTTTTTTTTAAATATACATCCACAAAAAAAATTTAATAGACCACCACATTTGTTGTTTTAAATCAACCTCTTTATATATGGATTTTATTCCATCGTCTGTGACTGAAACACAAACACACCTCATTTTACGTAATGTATTACTAATTATGGAATTACATTACCCAAATCTTATCAAATAAGGAAGAGTATAAAATTCACTGCTGTGGTCATCACTATCCTCCTGCAATAAGTTCAGTTTTATGGTGGCATAGACAGCGCTAGTAGCACCTTAAAAAATTTTTTTTTTTTGATGTTTCCCCATTTTTCTCTCTAATTTAGTCGTATCCAATTCCCCCCCATCAACTTTTTGCCTTCCCTATCACACGACCACCACCGACCAGGCAGGAGCGTAAGCAAGCACATGCGCATGCGTATTTGGGGGCGGCCTAACACACTCGGAGGGAAAGCGCTATCCGCCCCCTCGTACGAATGAGCTCACAGACGCCCATGATTGGCTGGTGATCACTGTGAGTGACAGGGAAGTGAGCGTATGCCATCCCTCCCTCCCGTGAGAGCTCGGCCAATTAGCTCCCATGGACACCCAGTCACGGATGGCTGTGGCATCAATCTGGATTCGAACTTGCGATCTCCAGGTTAATAGCACCTTAAATTTAATTGGAATACAAAAAAAACCATCTATTAATCATGGCAAAAGAGTTAAAGTTTTCAAAGAATTAAATTCTAGCTTTACAGGCAGAGGGATACAGTGAGCATCATGTTGCTTCATCAAACCTTCAAAAAAAAAAAAAAATTTTTTAAAGCATTTCATAAGAACAAGGTCAAGTAGCAGGTATTAGGGACAACAAAGTCACAAACTTGCAGAGAGCGAAATCGACACTCCACTGACTTTAAATGTCACTCATCAACCAGAGGGTGACATCAAGTGACCTACAAAAAAAGCCGCCAAATGATAGCTGGGATTAAGCTGTGGTTTCCTATGGGGAAGGCTGAAGTCATGCAAAGCTAGAAAAAAGTCCTTCATTAGTAAATAGCAAAGAAGAGCCAGTCTGAAGTTTTCTAAAGCCCAGAAGAATGTGACCATAGAGGACTGAAGTAAGACCATCTTTTCTGATTAGTTCATTTTCTGATGGCTATCTGAAGGCTATTGATGTGGGGTGCTTCAAGCAAGACTGGAATGGGGAAAATTTTAAGCATAAATCAAAGTTATTCTGTATTTATGGTGTGATAAAACCTTAAACAAATTTTACATTTCATGACTTCTTCGAAATGTCTCTCAAACTTTACTATAGACGAGTTAAGGTCCATTACAATGGGGTAACCACCCAAAAACAATCAGAAAGAAGAATTTAACTACTGTAATAAAATAACTGCGAAATGTACATCAATTTCACATTATAACTTATGATCAATTTTGTCACATCACTGAAGATATTTTTCAAACATGGAGCAGTGGAATATTTATGGCGTTGAAAATGGAGACTCCCTACTTAGCAAAGACTCTTCTGGGAAAATTCAGTTGATGCCTGTTTACTGTATCACTATAACAGAGGGCACTGTAACTACAGTATAAAATATGACACTAGTAAAGGGAAGACAGAAAAATGTATCTACCAAAGTTGCTCAAGTTAAAATGTGTTTGGGTGAAAAATGCCAAGTCAGGGTAGTGTTAAAATGTAAAACTCAAGATATGAAAATAATGTCCTTATCTCTTCCCATGCAGAAAATAATAAATTAATAGCTACTGCAATCCCCCAAAAAACATTCAATCAGGTTTGTGGTGTTCTCTGCGCTCTCCATTTTCCTTTTTTGTCATGTACCGGATACACTTTTGAGTATGATCTTATGTAATATGTTGTTTTAGTTGCAGTAGGTTCACTTTCAATATATTGACCATCTCTATTTCCTCCTTTCCCTTTAGGCCTTCTCCAGGTGTTCTTCATGCCAAGATTATCTTGTTTAGCAGTTCCCACATCTTCTACTGTTTCCAGTTCCGCAACTGCCAGATTTTCACCTGTCTACCTGCGACTCCATCTGTTTTGTTTTTTTATATTTTGTTATATAAAAATGTTGACCTGATCACTAATCCTCACTGAATAAGTAATCATTAATTAATAATATTGATTAATTATTTATAATAATTATTAAGTAGCAGCCAGTTAGCCTAACGTGCAGATCTTTGGACTGTGGGAGGAAACCGGAGTACCCAGAGGAAACACAGAAATAAGCATGGGTAGAACATGCAAACTCCACACAGAAACACCCGAGCGCAAGTTCAAGCCCCTGTACCACCAAGCTGTCACTGTTGGGCCTTTGAGCAGGGCCCTTAATCCTCAACTGCATAAAAATGGACGTCGCTCTGGATAAGAGCGTCTGTTAGTGTACATATATACCACTACACCACTGTGCCGCCCAGAGTGCAAAATGTTTCCCCAAATTTACCAGTTGGATTCTATAATTATTTTTTTTAAGACTATGTAAGTCTTTGATATGTTTGCAAGATTTATATATTGTTGGCTGGTGTAGATCACACCCCTGCTACCCGCTCCTACTCTTCAGCTCCAAACAACCATGACATTTAATTTCCCAACAATGGTGCACAACAGTGTACCTGTAATGATGTGGAACATCTCCTTTCCTTTGGTGAAGATCACGTCATTAGGGATGAAGGCCACATCGTCCTGGGCTTCCACACAAGGATGACGTGCTCCCTTCAGAACCAACCTTCCGGTACCTTTCTCCAGAATCGTAGGCCTCACGTAGGGAACAGGGGCCGCATGGGATACAACAGCAAAGCTCACCACTGCATCGAGCTGCGCTATTACATCATTTAACATCTGCAGTGGGTCTACATAGCCTATGAACCAAATACATCATCATTATACGCCTCGGTCAGTGCTAAGTCAGACTAATAACAAAGGGCAGATATGCTCCTTACCAGCAGCGATGTTGATGATCTCTTTTACAATGGCGTTCTGTGCCTCCTCATACTCTTCCCTACTTTTAGTGTACTCCTCATTCAAAGAGCTCAGCTTACTGCAAAACGGTAGAGCATCACCTTTGCCATCCCACACGAAAACCAGCTCACGGTTATCACACTAATCTTTATCAGGATTAACCTCTCACCTGTTAGTGAAGCGCACGCCGTTCTTCTGCACATCCAAGGTCGTGAATTTCTTATTGTTGCGCAGGGATTTCTCCTCCTTGCAGGTGACACGGAAGTAGTATCCTATTTGTGCATTGGATTCCAGTTTTATCGTCTTGCCTGCATCCAGGCCTACAGCACAAACAGACAAACTGAAGTGAAGGCAAAAAAATAAAAAGACGTGACTGTATTACAACAAGCCTGTGTTTTAAAAATATAAGGAACAGCATTTTGAGTCATTTACAGTCAAGTACTTAAACACATTAAAAATTAATTGGTGAACTTATTTTGAATAAAAGAGCAATGCTGAGAGCTATAAACAGGCGTTGAATAAATTTGGCATTTACATGCATCTGAATACTAATGAGCTTTTCATTTTATATGCTTACAATAACAGTAGAGCCAGAATGAACACTTATCTCTTAAACTGCTAAAATTAAAGCCAACTGGGTTCGAAGGATTCAATTATATTTCTTTTGTGATGGTTATCATGGAATCTTATTTAAGCAAAGCAAACACAAGCCTTCATTTTCAATTACATTTAAGCATCTCGAACACAAACTGAATCTCAAATGGTTTTCTATTAAACATAATTACTTTGATTTACTTCGAATACTTTTTGTTTAAGAGCCTGGGCAGCACGGCGGCGTAGTGTTTAGTGCCTCACAGCAAGAGGGTCCTGGGTTCGAGTCCCGGGCTCGACAAAGGTTGATTCTGTGTGGAGTTTGCATGTTCTCCCAATGCTTGTGTGAGTTTCCTCTGGATACTCCGGTTTCCTCCCACAGTCCAAAGACATGCACATTAGGCTACTTGGCTGTTCCAGATGACCCCTAGGTGTGGGTGTGAATAGTCGTGTGTCTGTGTTGCTTTGGGATGGTCTAACGAGCTGTTCAGGGCGTACCCCACCTTCGCCCAGTGTCGGCTGAAATATGCTCCAGCCTCCCTGCCACCCTTGAAAAAACAATCATCAGTCCCACATAATCAGAATGTGGCCAACTGATGTGATTTTCTCAATGAACGATTTCTTGTTACACCAAAAATCACATCAGTTGGCCACATTCTGATCATGTGGGACCGATGTACACATTTAAATTAAGTAAAGTAAATGGATTATTTTTTTCAGTGTAGGATTGAGTGGTTCTTCGAATGAATTAGTGAACGAATGAATGCTCTAGAACCTAAATCACAACATGCCTAATCCAATGCCGCTGGCCGGCCTTTAATACGGGAACCTTGTTAAATGATAGACTAAAAGATTCTAACTTAGATTTTGTTTTTCACATTACTGTCTAGACAGCCCTCAGCTACTGCAAACATAAAAACTAGTTATAATTCATGATTAATAAACAGCCTGTAAACAGTGCCATGCCACAGATTTGTATTTTAATAGAAATAAGTTATAGACTTGTTTTCTGTCTGATCAAAGGATATCAATTTGGATATTACAAAGAAGACTGAAATTTGCAAATTTCACATTTACATAATAAATACAGACTAGTTCCTTTGAGTTTATTACTTGATTAATGCTATCATACAATGTCCCATGTAATGGGCAGACCACTGAGCGCTACACTTGGTGGCCAGACTCTGCGTTCCTCTGTCTCGTGTCTCATGATGTCCCGCCATGGCCTTCGTGCGCTTATGTTGTATCTCCACAATCGTTAATGACAGAGACTTGATATTAAGTTACTATGAAAGGTCCTTGGGCAGGCTTTTAGAAGTGGATTTTGGTTGTTATGGTAACCAAATGTATTTGATTTTTAATATCTCCAAATTATCATGATAAAGATTTGATGTTTGGTTCGTATGAAAGGTCTTTGGACAGGCTTTCAAGCAGAGTAGATCTGGTTGCTAGGGAAACCTATAATACAAATTGATGTTGGTCACATATTAAAGTTTTTTTTGTTGTTGTTGGTTTTCTATGAACGGGTAATAAATTGATAGTCGTGTTACAAAAATTCAGATTTTTTTTAACCACTCAGGAATATTCCACCTGTAGAGCTTTATGCACTGCTTCTAGTTAATTTATTTATTGACTACTCATACCCAAGACTAGAAAAATTATATAATAAACTAAAATATACTTTTAATATATAAAAAAAATATAATAAACTAAAATATATAACTTTTTTCTGAAAGAGGGACACCCAAATCTACATTGGATCTTTCTTACTAAGCTCTCGGGCTGCACTGTTCAGAGCTGCCTGCATGCTTTTCTCCAGCTGGTCCATGCTCTCCCTCAGGTCACTCAGTGTGGGGTCAAAGGAGGGTTTAACCAGGAATTCATGGTGCTCGATCTATATATGGACCACAAAAGCATTAGCAGTACAACCATGTGGGAAAATATGGAACAGCTTTATACAGGACAGTAGGGATAAAGTATAAACCTGACTGACCTGGTTCATGTCCAGTGTAGTTTCTATCATCTCCTGAAACTTGGAGAAGTCAGAGACGAGGTCATTGAGGGGTGTAATGAATGCTGCATTCAGCAGGACGTGATGTTTGCCTGTCAGAGGAAGGAAAGCATGGAGATTTTTTATTTCTTCTGAACCACTAAGACTACTAAATTGTTTAAATATGCTACTAATCAACCCGAGGATTGGGTTACTCAAATTATTCCAAATCTATACACACAATTCTTGGACGGTGATCATGTTGAAAAATAAACTAACCCAAATACTGCTGATAAGGTAATATTTTGAGTTATCTTTGTGTGAACGAGACCCTGAATAAAAGAGGTTTGAAGTCATACCAGCATGTCTCTCTAGGGCCTGCACCAGTGTGGGCAGCTGACCCACAGCCTGGTACACACGATAACAGTCCTGCAGGTTAGCGTTTTGCCGCTGGAATTTTTTAGCCAGGCGATTCAGGTCAGGCAACCTACGCAGCAGGTCCTCATGAGAGCTCTGTCTTAGCTCCGAGTCTTCCACAAAACTCTCCACAAGGTCCAGCCTGAGGCAGACAAAACATTTTCCAATTTACATCAAACAGCACAGTGTGTATGTATATAGAGTTTAGTATACGTAGTGCTGTTAGTTATATTGTATCAGAAGATCTATTAAGATTTTTAACTTGTATTTCTTTGCAAACATGGTTTAATCATCGCTGGACACAAAACTCACTAGAACACTATAAAGCCAGGGCTTACTCCCCATTCCTTGTTAATAAAATGCAGGCGCACATACAGAACTTAGCTGTTAGTGATCTCCTGTAAGCATGCCCAGCTCTTTAATAAAGCTAAACATTTTAACCCAGACCACCCTAAGCAAAAAGGGCATTGCGGAAGGTATTCAGGGACTCACAGTGTTCTGAAACAGATCTTTCAGTTGTGATGCCAAATTTGGGCACTCACTCATTTGCCGAACCACTTAATCCTACTAGGGGAGATTGGAGCCCATCTCAGCCGACACTGGATGAAGGGGGGTACACCCATCGCAGTTCCAACACACACAACCATTTACACTCACACGCACACCTACGGGCAATTTGGAACAGCCAACTAGCCTAATATGTGCATGCCTTTAGACTGTGGGAGGAAACCGGAGTACCCAGAGGAAACCAATGCAAACACTGGGAGAACATGAAAACCCCACACAGAAACGCCCGAGCCCGGGACTCAAACCCAGGAGCTCCTTGCTGTGAGGTGGACATGCTAACCACTATGCAACCTTTTTTAGGTGAGGTTTGATAAGGTCTGCCCATTTGCTAACATTCGATTCTGTTTTTTAATCCTCAGGGGAATTAATCATTGGTATAAAATGTTTTAACTGCCTATATGGCTATTTACAGTGCTAATAATTATTCATCTGAATATGCAAGGTCTTCTTTTGTTATAGTACGTGCCAGTCGTGAGATTCAATATGTGACCCATCATTACAAAATGAGGCTTAATGCACTAAACTGACTTAAGAAGTGTTGAGTAAATTTAATAAATCAACTCATAAATTTGTCAAATTTTGACCAATTGAAATTTTTTTTGTCCTTTTTAAGCGGACAGTACCCTCTATTCATATGTGCATAACTCAAAAACTCAGTTTTGTACTTTCAGACTCATTTTATGATATCACATTTCAGCCCTAATCAATTTGACCGATGTTTCAGGAATGCAAAACCATTTATGAACACAAGGTGGAAGTCATTCCCCAGAATGAAATAACCAAACAGCACGACCGGTTGATTACACTTTAACTACAGATTGCACTGAAACCTGTGCCATGGCATATTCATTCCTGTATAAAATGGTCTCACCTTTCCTCGATCTTGTTTTTGTCCATCAGAGGCTGTTTAAGCCACTGGCTGACCAGTCGTTGTCCCTGAGGTGTCCGACACTTATTCAAAAGACCTGCCAGGGAGTGTGTTCCTGTTGGATCATCAGAGGAAGCCTAAGCAGAAAAAAAATACAACAAGTTCATGATAGTGACCATACAATGTTCACATGCCGGCCATAATTACTATGATGTCAAAGTCAGGGTGTGAAAGAGGGTAAGTAGTCAGTTAGCACATATGGATCCATCAAAGGAAAGAAAAAAACTAAAAGCGCAATACAAAGCAATGATATGGAAGGACAAAGAGAATACAGTAAATCGGTAAAAAAAATATAAAATAAAAAAAAATAAAGTCTGTTGGTGCCGATTTCCCTGCGATGGACTGAAAAGCTGTTTAGGGTGTACCTCGCCTTCGCCCAGATTTGTCTGAGATAGGCTCTAGTCTCCCCACGACCCTAATAGAATTAAGAGGTTTGGCAATGAGTGAGTTTAATGCTGGAGATGTGGAGCTTGAGGCAAAATCCAGAGCAGATGAAGACAAATTTTAAACTCTTTCACTGCCGCTTTGATCCTCTTGTCCGAGGATGCATACATACAGTACGTACATGAATAAGCTCACCTGGAAAAGGTTAAGCGCCTTCACAGCAGCGTTGTCGAGCCGCAAATATTGGCTGAGGTCAAACGTGGACATTTTAAAGGAACTGAAGTTGGTCTCATCAGAAAGAAGTTCGAGATACTTTATGACTGCAGCCAAACAGGACATAGCAATCTGTCAGGGAAAAAGAAAACTACTGTAATCTTTATCTATACCCAGGTTTGCTCTGTGGTTCTGCATAAAAACTGAAGGGATGTTTTTTAGTAAATTTAACAAAACACAACTGTTTCCACGGAGTGAGTTCCAAGTTTTATTGTTATATACAGGAAGCAATGGAACATAATTCCCGGCAGAGAAATTCTTGGACTCAGAGCCCCCTCAATATTGCACATAAGAAACATTTAGATAAAATATAAAGTAAAAAATGAAAACTATATAAATAAAACAAACAGAATATAAAACTAAAATATAGAAGCTGAAAAAATAAATACAGAAATAGGATAAATACAGAACACTAAAAGAAATACTGAAGTGGCTGTAGTGCGGAGGTAGTGGGGTGTACATGTACAGTGTGCAAATTGTCCGTTATTTCAGCAGTTCAGTAGCCTGATGGCTTGCGGGTAGAAAATGTGCCTAAATCTGCTGGCGCGAGTCTGGATGGCCCTGTTCCGTCTCCCTGTCTGTGGTTGGGGTGTCTGGGATCAGAGAGGATCCGCTGGGCATTCCTCCTACAGCGCTGTCTGTAGAGGTCCTGGATGGCTTGCAGTTCAGGCCTGGTGATGCGTTGTGCTGATCTGACCACACTCTGTAGAGCTTTCTGGTCCAGAGCATTACAACTGCCGTACCAGGTCGTGATGCAGCCAGACAGAATACTCTCGATGGTGCATCGGTAGAAGTTGGTGATTATTCTGGAGTCCATGCGAAACCTCCCCAGCCGCCGAAGAAAAAAGAGCCGCTAATGTCATACGATTAAAGCGGAGTTTTCTTGCATTCTGTTTTTTTTTTTTTTTACAAAAAGTTACGTGTTTACATTCACTCTGCGCGCCAACCTGTTTTCATTTAAATTTTGTGAAATGTCACGCTATTAATTCACGCTTGTTACGACTGTCCTAAAATTTGAAGAATAAGCTATCAATATCAAGAAGAAAAGAACAATAACTATAACTATTT
>JBCNYH010000021.1:37091758-37104543 GCA_039654325.1 Tandanus tandanus
GCTTATTCTTCAAATTTTAGGACAGTCGTAACAAGCATTTCACTACATATTGTACTGTGTATGATTTTGTACGTGACGAATAAATTTGAATTTGAAAACCACCATATGAGGGCATAAAAATATATATATTTTTTTAAACTTTTTTTTTTGCTCCAAAAATTTTCCATTACTCTTTTTTAAGTTCCCAATTTTAAATTTTATATTACGTAGGTTAAATGAAACACGGCTTCTGACCTCACGATGCCAGAATTTCAAGACCTTGATGAAGGAAAATAATCCTGCACATCTGCGTAACCAATAGTGAAAATATCTAAAGCTGTGCTTATTAGAATTATTTACTCATTGTATTTTATTTAATTATTATATTATACTAGTCTACTGAGAATGAACATACAAAAAACAAAACAAAACAAAAACCTCCAAATAAGTTGTAACAGTTCAGCAAATCTAAATGTAAAATGGTATTTCTGCTCCTTCGGGTAAAACCCACTCTCTATGTGGCAAATAAGCGGTGCTTATTCCTGAGACTCTTGTGTTCGGAAATTGTACAAATCATCACTAACCTGTTTCTCCATCTCTGGGAGTGCAGCACTAGACACCGTCTCTCCCTTGCGAACCTGCAGTAACCGGTTCAGATCCTGAACTATATCTTTGTTTGTGAACTCTGCCTTCTTCCTGTCGGAGATGAGAATACCACCACGCTGCACCACCTGAAGGATGAACATTAAATTTTTTTAAAGCAGCATCACATGAGCTGTGAGAGCTTCTCACACAATGACAATGTCACTCAAAATAAAAGCATTACATCTGTTTTCCACTGTACATACCTGTTTTATTTTACCCAGATCTCCTGCTGTATCTCCGGCAGGAAGCACACACTCTTTAGGGCTGATCTGCACCAGAAGAGCTTCCAGATTGGAAAACTGGTCATTATCTGGAAACTCACAGACACCGAGCTTACGAAGTATACCGTCAACATATCCGACACCCAACACACGCTGTCCATCACTTCCTGTTCCTACACGGATCCCCACCACTCCAGCAGCACCTTCACCTGAACTTCCTCCGCTACCAAACAGAACCTCCTCAAACTGGGTCAGGTTTCCTGGGGAGGCCTAAAACACCCATCGATATAGAAGGGGATGGGAAAAAAAACTATTTAATAGATAACTATTGTTTTATGTGTAATTGGAAGAGATGCACTAAAATTCATCATTACAAAATAAGAACAGTGAGTGTGTTAGATTAAAAATGTAATCATGCAAAACCTGTAGAATTATCACAACTGTGATAAATTTATCAAACTTCACCCTTATTATTAAGATTCCACTGACATTAAGATTGAGATTAGTTTGTTAGGTGGGTAATCATCAGCAAAGTGCCACTTAAGTACTTTTGTTTATTATATGACAGCAATAGTACGTGCAATCTGATTGGTTGATATCCGGATCGGGCGTATTCGACCAGCAAGTTAGTCATTAGTTGGCTGCACTCTGCTTCAAGAGTAGCATTCAGTGCTTTGCTGAAGAGAAAATGTATAAAGGACATATTCTCATATCTCGTTCTGCTGAACCAACTACCAGGGTTGCAGGGAGGCCAGTGCCTGTCTCAGTCAACATTGGGCGAAGGCGGGGTACACCCTGAACAACTCGTCAGACCATCGCTGGGCAACACACCCATAAACATTCACACTTACACCTAGGGGCAATTAGGAACAGCCATGGGAGGAAACTGGAGTACCCAGAAGAAAACCCACGCAAGCATGGGGAGAACATGCAAACTCCACACAGAAACACCCGAGCCCAGGACTCAAACCCAGGACCTTCTTGCTGTGAGGCGGACATGCTAACCACTACACAGGACTGTTTACATTTACGGCATTTGGCAGACACCCTTACCCAGAGTGACTTACATTTATCCTTTTTATACAACTCAGTAATTGAGGGTTAAGGGCTTTGCTCAAGGGCTTAACAGTGGCAGCTTGATGGTACTGATGCTTGAACCCCCGATATTCAGAACAGTAATCCAGGGCCTTAACCACCGAGACACCACTGCCATGGTGTCATTATTTACAGGATATGTGCTCAAGATAAAGAGCTTACGCAGTCCCGTGAACTACTTGCTGCTCGTTGGAATGCATTTGTTCATTACAGGAAGGGAAACGAGCTGGAACCTACCCAAGCCCTCATATGGATGGAAGAGGACACCTGTTCAGAAGCGGCCAGTTTAGAGATAGCGCCCAGCCAGAATGAAAAAAGTAACATCGCATGAAGTGAATTATACAACCGCTATTTTTAAAATGCCATATAATAAATGACTTATTACCCTTTTCTACTCAGTCTGTACAGAGAAATCTCAGCTCTTCAGCTCGGTCTGTACTAAAGACTTCGGGATGAGATTTCTCTGTACAGATCGAGCACTCGGTTAACGAGTATTCTTTATTTTTCTCAATCTTTGTCAAATGTCTGTACATCTGTAACTGCAAGCTCCCGCATGGAGATAATAAAAGTATCTAGATGAAGTTCAGAGAAACTTTACACTACCTTGTAGGTTATTTGCCAGTCGTGGTCTTTGCTGCTCTTGCTTCCCGCCTTATTCCTGTACACTTCCACACGGTACTGCCTGACCAGCAGCAGGTCCCGTACGAACGCCTCGAAGTTCATCTTACTGAGCACCACACTCTCTAACCTCCTGCTGCCTGCATTACAGAGTTCAGGATTAATAATTCACAACACAGCATCTGCAACGATGTCATATCACCACACAAGGATAAAAACAGGTCCATAGGGGTTTGATGATGACAATTTTTGTACATTTCCACAATGGATTTAAAATGAAACCATCAAGATGACACTGAAATGCAGAAATTTATTTTTCGTTTAATGTGTTTAACAGAAACACCACATAAACTATTTAGGAATTGCAGTCATTTTGTTATTACATAGTTCCAGCATTTATACAGGCTCAAAAGTAATCAGACAGTTGACTGAAGCAGTTCCATTGCCGCCGGTGGCCTGTTTCCTCATTAAATAATAAATTAAAGAGAATAAAGGAATGGAAATTATCCCAAGTGCTCCGTTTGCATTTGCCAGCTACTCATGGGAAAGCTCAATATGTGGCTCAAAGAGGGGATGGTGCATATCAAGGAGACCATCACTAGGCTGAAAAAAACAAAACCAAGCTATATGAGGAGTGGCCAAATCAAGTACTTGATACATTAAAAAAAATATAGAATACAGTGGAGAGCTTAGCAACAACAAAAGACCTAAAAGACCACAGAAGACAATTTAGGCGGCGGATTGTAAAATTCTTTCCTCAGTGGAAAAGAAACCCCATTCATAACATCTAACCAAGTCAAGAACACACTCAAGAAGGTTGGCTTATGAATGTCAAAGTCTACACACACTCTGGTAACACTCTAGAAAAGAAAGACCAGATTAAAGCCTGTGGAGTTCCGGAACATAATTCTTTGGACACCCACTCATTTGCTGAGCTAGTTCTGGGATCATGGGGAATCTGGTGCTTATCACAGCCGACCCTGGGTGAAGGTGGGATACCCCCTGAACGGCTCGCCAGATCATCACAGGGCAAAACAGACACTCAAACCCAAAAAGTCAATTTGGAACAGCCAACTAAGGTTAATGTGCATGTCTTTTGACTGTGAGAGGATACCAGAGCACCTGCAGGAAACCCATGCAAACACAAGTAGAACATGCAAAGTCCACACAGAAACGGCAGAGCACAGGAATAACGTGGTGACTGGTGTTTATTGATGACGTGACTGCTGACAGAAGAAGCAGGATGAATTCTGAGGTGTACAGAGAGATACTTTCTGCTCAGATTCAGTCGAATGTTGCAAAACCAATAGGAAGGTACTTCACAGTACAAAACAAATAATGACCCAAAATATACAACAAAAGAATCCAGAAAGCTTCTTAAGGCAAAGGAATCGAATGTTCTGAAATGGCCAGGTCAGGCAACTCAACTGAGAATATTTTTCACTTACTGCAGGCAGAAAGACACGCAAACAAGAAGCAAGAGAAGGCAGCTACAATAAAGGCTTGGCAAAGCATCTCCAGGAAGGAAATTCAGTGCTTGGTTCCACCATCCACGGATGTCGGATTGGTCACGTGACTTCCTCGGCAACGCATCAGCCATTTTGTTTTGGGTGCAAACATGATGCACTGTGAGAATACAGTCAAAAGCCAACTTATCCTGACACTGGTATGACATTTTTGACTCATGCCAGAACAGACTAACTGAGACTTGTGACCCCTGGTGGAAAGCAGTGGTTTTCCCCCCTCTTTTAAGATGACGGCCAGGTTGCGACGTAACTGTGAAGTCACAGCGACTTAACGATTTTGGACTTTATGGCTCTGGTAAACTGTCAGTGTACTCGTAGGAAATTTCGGATTCTCGGTTGAGATATACTACTCCAGCATCTCAAAGCTGGCTGAAATGACTGAACCTTTTGTTTGCACAGCAAACAATATGTCGTCAGTATATTTCCACTCTTAATGTGATTCGTGACATCACGCCTACATCCTCCATCGGTTACAGACTTCAGGTGGACGCTAACTGCAAAAGGATTCGCACCCAAATGTGAGAAATGCTCTGTGTTTTATTTCAGGGGCTTAAAACCAGACACATCTGTGTCCATTTTTTGTGCAAATGAGTTTTTCTGAGGCAGAAATATGAGCTCAACGTTTGTCAAAATGTCAAGAAAAAAAGGATCTGAAAAATTTTTGGCCGTGGTCAAACATTTAATTTTATTTTATCAAATTGCCAAGTTTGGACATAGACGGGTCTGGTTTTAAGCCCTTGATTTATAATTATGTTAGTTTGTCCAATTACTTTTGCGACTGTGAAATATGCAGAAATCAATGGCTGTAATTCCTAAATGATTAATGCAATATTTAAGATCCTTGAATTAAAGCTGATCAGATATTTTCAAATCCATTTGTGGCGGAATTATGAAAATTCACCGTCACTGTCCAAATACTTATGGACAGGGGTTTTACATCAAAATCTTTAGATTAGACGCCATTATAAACAAAAACAGACTTTGATCTTATCCAGCATGTGCTTTTGGTGAAACCATGGAGATAAAACATAAAAAATACATTTTGATCAGAATAAAATTAAATGACCAAACATGCTACAACCGTATACAGCAGTTTTCACATTGTAAATGATCTGGATTAGTGTTCTTTCCAGATTTTTCAACATGATTAGAAAAGTGGTGTTAAGACCATATTACGGTGTTTACTGCTCTGATTTCATTGTTAATGAATTGTAGTGATGGGCCGTACCGTGCCGATGCTTCGGAGCCTGTGTCAAGAAATCCCGAAAGTGTTCAGGGAAGCGCGTATCGACGCTTGTATCGTTTAGGGCAAGTGATGTCACTGATGACGTTCGAGGCCTCACTGGTTCAGGAAGTAGTATTGAGTATTTATGAACATATATACACATATACATATATATACATATATATATATATATCGCAATGGATTCGCTCACACTTCGTGGGTTAGTGTTGGAGATTTGTTGGTTTGCGTGTGACATAGAGGTGCATTTTGTTATACTGCAGCTTATTTTGATGGAGCCTGTAAGAATGAGAAAGTTTTCCAACGTGTGGGAACATCTGCCCTCTTCATGCTCACAAGCACATTCGCTGCCCCTTACCTTGTTAAAACACTGCAACAGTTTGAAAACAATTGATCCCCTGTCATTATGAGTTATTCAAACGTTGACAAAATTATTTATTGATAAACATTTGACAAGTAATATTAGATTCCATTGTATGTTACATACCCATAATACACTAAACAGAAATAGAACTTTTATGTATATGAATGAATACATGACCGATACATGAAATGCATTTATTACGATGAATTGATTTATTTTACTCGGCAGTCATTCCCATGGCTGCACTGCTGCAGGACAGTCTTGAGTGCATCACAAATTGATAAAATGACCTAGAATATATCCTAACAGTCTAACAGTCTCTGACCAGCAGGAGGGTTTGTGTGCACATGAAGCCTCGAGAAATGAACCTTCTTGTGAACCATTTGCGAACCATTTCATTTCAACCTTCTTGTGAACCAATGAAAACATTTGGAAGGCTTCAGTGCTTCAAGAAGCTTCATCTCGCCATCACTAATGCATTGTACAGCAGTGATAAATGTTTCAGTGACATCCCTGTGGATGTCATCACTGGATGGTGAATGGGGTTAGGTGTTTTTGGGAAGACAGCTTATAAGGGTTTAGGAATAAAAATCCTTGTAAACAAATTTGACACTACAAAACATTTGATGGTTTGTGCACAGGAACATCATGAAACACATTAATGCTGTTAGATCCAAGGGAACCTGCAGTGCTTCTTTTTGTGTATTGTATACTATATATATATATATATACACACTACATTGTATACAACTTTGGGTGACAGTCTGTGGAAGGCTCACATATGGTTTGATTGTTAGGTGTCCACATACTTTTGGCGTATTTAGTGTAAATCGTGTTAAAGATTACCAACATATGAGAGCTAAATTATTATCCATACAGTATATCAAAATAAATGTCTAGCCATGGTAGACTAAATGAGCATCACCTACATAAACATTAGTAATGAGCTTTAGTCCAAAACTGATCATGTGATTATGTTTCCATGGAAACTTTCAGGAAGTTATTAAAGTAAAAACAAACCTACATATCTTATGCTAGCTTAGCCTGACGGCTAGCTAACCAAACCCACCTGCACCGAGCATTTTAATAACTGCATTCGTCTTGAAGACCTCTTTCGCAGCAAAGCTGGCATCCTTTCCGTGCACAGTGTAATAATCACTGCGATCAAATACCCTCAGCGTGGTGTCCGGCTTTTCAGGCATGGAAAAATAAAAGTTCAGAAACCCGGTTTCGGACGCACCGTCCATGGACAAGTTCTGTTTTGGTTGCACGGCCATGCTGGAATCTCCCGCCGCCGCCAGCAAGGGAGCCGGAAATACGTCATCCCAGCCCCGCCCTTCCTGTAGTCACACAGCAGCTGAAAGCTCATTGTTGGTTCTGTGCAGCTGAATCATGTTTCTTTAGATTTTTATGAACTTTGACTGGAATAAAAGCAGTCAGTGTTATTAGAACAAATCTATACTATAAGACATATGTGTTTTATTAATGGATATCAGGAAACAATACTTTTTTACATCAAGATTTATAAATTATTCTCAGTGCTTCTAAGGCAATGACTACTGTATGTTTGGCCTTCATTTCGATTGTTTTTAAAAGGGTGGCACGGTGGCGTAGTGGTTAGCACGGCCGCCTCACAGCAGGAAGGTACTGGGTTCGAGTCTCGGCGAGTTTACATGTTCTCCCCGTGCTTACGAGGGTTTCCTCTGGTCACACTGGTTTCCTCCCATACAAGTTAGGCTAATTGGTTGTTCCAAATTGCCCCTAGGTGTGAGTGTGAATGGTTTTGTGTGTGTTGCCCTTTGATGGCCCAGTGTTAGGAACCATTTTCTTTAGACCTCACCAGTTCCTCGTGCTCGTTGACGTGTGAAAGACCAAACAGATTCTATCAGTTCCTGATTTAGTAATTTGATACAATGAAACAAAATAAGTACAAAACACAGGTGATCTTGCATCATGGCCATATGTTTCCCTCCATCTCAGTCCAAACCACCTTCTCCTAGGAACCAGACAGAGTGTGAGCCCCGTCTTCTCTTCTCACTCTCAGTTTTATCTTTTTCGGTTGTGTGTGTGTGTGTGTGTGTGTGTGTGTGTGTGTGTGTGTGTGTGTGTGTGTGTGTGAGAGGATACAAAATGAAACAAAATCTCTATCCTAACTCTCATTCATGTAAAAGAATTTGGGAGTTTTCTGTGTTATCTATGGAATGTCAGGGACAGAAAGCCTGTGTTCAACTATAATAATCTTTGTACAGACACACGCACACAGAAATACTGCTAGACTATACTTACAAGAATACAACTCTTATTAATTCTAACACCAGCAAGCTGTTCAGCATCTATCCCACCTTCCCCCAGTGTTGGCTGAGATAGGCTCCAGCCTCCCCACAACCGTAGTAGGATTAAGCAGTTCAGCGAATGAATGAATGAATAAATGATGAATATTGTCCAGCATTGCTATAGCAGACTGCCTGTGAAAAAAAAAAAAAAGTTAACATATATCAATTCAGATTATTTGAAGGTGTACTGCATTGTAACAGTTAAAGGCAATGACAGTGTTGCATGCTGCACTGTTGGGAACAGTGATTTCATAATCAGTCTGACTTGAGACTAGAGTCTGTCTGTCTGTCTATCAATCTACTTAAGTACTTACTAACTTTATTTATTTAGTGGGGTTTCCTCCGTAAAACGAGTTTTGGAAGGGTGGGATGTCTGGACTGGTGATGAATAAGTGGTATAGATACCACTTAATTTAATTAAGATATATCGAGCTATGGGGCAACATGGTGCGGTAGTGGTTAGCACAGCTGCCTCACAGCAAGAAGGCCCTTGGTTCGAGCCCCGGGCTTGGGTGTGTTTGCGTGGGGTTTGTAGAGTTGTGCTCCCCGTGCTTGCGTTGGTTCCCTCCCCAGTCCAAAGATATGTACATCAGGCTTACTGGCTGTTCCAAATTGCCCATAGGTGTGAGTGTGACTGTGAAACGTTGTGTGTGTGTGTGTGTGTGTGTGTGTGTGTGTGTGTGTGTGTGTGTGTGTGTGTTGCCCTGCGTTTGACAAACTGTTCAAGGTGTACCCAGCTTTCGCCCAGTATTAGCTGAGATCGGCTCAATCCTAGGAGGATTAAGCGGTTGAGTGAGTGATATCCAGCTATGCACAAGCCCTGTAGGTGTTCATTCCTCTTCATCTTCTTCTTATTATTATTATTACTTCTGTAACCAGGGGGTGACCAATGGTCCAGCACAGACAGAGTTTCTAAGAGTACCTTCCAGAGCTAAATTTACTTGAGTGAGGTTATAGGTGGCTGAACAGTACATTAACCTGTAAAACAGCTGAACACCCTCGCCTGCTTCCTTTGGTGTGCGTCGTTGTGTCTGTAACCTGGTGTTTGTCTTCATGACCAGTTGGTGTCAGTGCTGCCTCATGAGATGCAAGTGGAACATCGTAGTACTGTAGTGTAAGACTGTAGACACTGCTCTAGGGAACAGAGGAGTTGCAGCATGTTTGACTCAGCGTTAAATTGAGTGCACTATGGCACCAAATTGTGTAATTGCAGAAATATACGAGATCAGTTACTGTTTAATGTAGATTTTATAACTGCAACAAATAGTTTGATCTCCAGTTTACAGGTTTGCAGCCTCTTGTCAGTCTGTGTCCTCCACCAACACCCCCCCCCCCCCCCTCGACTTCTCCAAACAAGGAGTGAGTCAGCACATCACTATCGAGGCCGTCTGCTGGCTCTGCGGATGTGTGGAACTGTTCGAACATGTGCGAGGGTGTCTCTGTGTGTGAGGATCTGTTTGCTTTATTTGCAAAAGATTTTCAGATTATAAAAATAAACTTTATGCATGAATTTCATGTGACGTCTGTTGTGTTGAGAGCGGAGACACACTTTCCGAAATGAAACGTCCTGAGGGTTTATGGGGGAGGGGAAACGGTCAACTTCACACACAATATTCTCAACTCCATGGCGCAATGCAGCTGCTGCACGGATGCCGTTGCTTAGCAACCGTAGCCTCAGCCTCACTGAAAGCTACTCATGGTTATGCAAGTAAACATGTTGCCAATGTTCTCTCTCTCTCTCTCACCCTCTCTCACTTCTCTCTTCCCCCCAATTTTTCTTTTATTTCTCTAACTTATGCGATGTCACATTTTTCCCCTCCCTTCAAATAAAAGTAGCCTTTAAATTCTGCTCTGCCTCTCTGCCTATCCGGATGGGAGGTGTGGAATAGGGATGATGTTAGGATCTGAAATGGTTGTGATAAGGAGTGTGCGGTTTATCTGATACAGGATGTGCGTACTGCCTGAACAGGGCATGGATTCTGAAAACTGTTCATGATGATAATTAGAGTTTCACTCTGAAAGCACTCTGAATCAGATAAGTCTGATAAGATGATCATTCAGGAGACTGCGTTGCTGGGCAACCGGCAATGATGGAATTAGATGTGTGGCTTTGTAAACATCTTGGTAAATGTGTCTATATGAAGAAAGGAAGCAGGAGAGAGAAAGAGGGGCATGTACAGAAAAGAGAAGAATAACACAATTCAAATGATTTACCATTAATTCTTTTATTCTTGTAATTCTGATAGGGATTTACACACACACACACACACACACACACACACACACACACACACACACACACACACACACACACACACACTTACTTGCAGCTCCCTTATATCTATAATTACAATGTGTTTGTCATCCCCACCCGCCCTTTTCATCAGTGAAAATCAGCCACTCCAGGGATCTCTCTTACCAGATATTATTTCTGTAGTGGACTTTTCTCACCATTGCAGTGACACTGGCATGTTAGTGGGCGTTGTGCTGTACAGACATTTCGGGAAAAGCAGACTAATTTAACAGAATAAGTTATAATACAGGGCAGCATGGTGGTATAGTGGTTATTACTTCCACCTCACAGCAAGAGGGACCTGGGTTCAAGTCCTCTGCCTGGTGAGGGTGTTTCTGTGTGCAGTTTGTATGTTCTCCCTGTGCTTATGTGGGTTTCCTCCGGGTGCTTCGGCTCCTCTCACAGTTCAAAGACATGCACACTAGGCTAACTGTATATCCTTGATTGCCCTGAGTCAGCTGGTATGGGCTCCAGACTCTTCACAACCCAAGTAAAGGATAAAGCAGTTTGGAAAATGAAATGAAATGTAATTTATAATACAGTAATAAACTCATGTAGCTGTGCAAAATTTGCATCAGACATAATTTTTTTTCTAATAAATGTTAAGCTTTATATAACACACAAAAATACATTATTACATGATTAATGGTTAATTTGTTTGGGGCTTGGAGGGCAGCCTTGTGTTCCCTTTTCTGTATTGTTGTAAATATCTTAATAATTCTGTAACTGTTGCTACGGATCCCACAGTCAACCATGTTGAAATGTAATGTGCTAGGCTTTTTTATTTATTTATTATTATTATTTTAAATGAATTAATACCGCAAGGGAAATTATTGCCTCTGCATTTAACCCATCCAAAGTGCGCACACACACATAAAGAGTGAGCACACACACACTCGGAGCAGTGGGCTGCCACACACATTGGGGGCACCCGGAGAGCAGTTGTAGGTTAGGTGCCTTGCTCAAGGGCACTTCAGCCATGAAGGTGGAGGAAGGGAATGTACTGCTGCTCACCCCCTCTGCCGCCATACATTTTTCCTGCTGGTTCAGGAATCAAACCAGCGACCTTTTGGTCCCAAAGCCACCTCTCTAACCATTAGGCTACAGCTGCCCCCAGCTTACCTGCTTAGTTAGCACTGTCAACCAGACATTGATCAAAACTGGTCTTTTAATATATTTTTTTTATTAATTAAAAGATGCTGAGTATGTACAAAGTGAATAACACCAACATTGGTGTACATTACTGGATTGGCTGTTATGTGACCAAATGTGTCAAAAGTGGCCATCATTACTGTGCCTCGAAGGAAAAACCAACACCTAAAATAATAAATGGATTATTTAAGTTTTGCTGGCAGTAGTAGCCTATTTAAATATGAGGATTTTTTTATATATATAATTAATTTGCTTAACATATGCTGCTCATGTTCCTGATAATGTCAGTTCTTTTTTTTTTAAAGATTTGTCCAGAAATAACATCAGAATTCTCATTTTTCTGCTCAACAGAACGTTCCTGTCAGTTAATGCTTCCGGGCATAGTAATGGTGGCAGTTTTCGCACAATGTCACAAATACTAGTGAATACGAGGTGGCCAATCGTGTAATGTGGATTAGTGGTCACAACTGTAGCTTGTTGCTGAATTGATTGTTAGTGGTCCACCTGTCATCTGTTATAACTGGCTCACCTCTACCCCCACCTTATAAATTGGCTAGATATAAACTGTAGACCACATACATACACACATACACACATCAAGGGATGCAATGCAAAATTAAATAAATATATATATTAATAAATAAATAGAATGTTGCACAGAATGTGCTCGCAGTATGTCTGAAGTTAATTTTAGTTTACTAATTCATCATTTAGCTCACCATGTAAACTAGGCCTAGGAAGACATACAAATTGTTTTTTAAAGAAAAGAGAAATGTAAAAATGCATGCTCACCTAAAAAGCCAATGTGCTGTTTACTGTGTTGAATTTTTTTTTTATTTTTTTTATTTTTTTAGATTTGAGAAAAATTAATGAATATGTTCCTAGACATACAATATGTGCTATGACAAGGGTTGCCAGATCTGCATGACGGAAGTCCCAGTTAACAATCAATATCTACATATTTATTTCGTCTGATTTGTTGTGTCACCAAGATTTTAAAATGGTACCTTTCTGGAAGGTAAATTTAAAAACCTACCCTGGGAAACAGTACCTTTTAGGCCTGAAGCAACACCCATTGGTCATATCTACACAAGGTTCACATTCAACTTTAGCACACTTAAGTAGAACATATGATGAAGCACTTTTCACACAACCCCCCCCCCCCCTGCATTTTGTGTGTGTGATATGCATGAGGGAGATCACACAAAAAAATTTTGTACATTTTTTTTTTTTTTTTTTTTTTTTTTTTCCCCTGAGGGCAGCCCAATTCTAGCTGAAAAAAGGCAAAAAAAGTTTAGTCCATCTGGCCTTGGGAG
>JBCNYH010000021.1:37128007-37159142 GCA_039654325.1 Tandanus tandanus
CTCTCTCTCTCTCTCTCTCTCTCTCTCTCTCTCTCTCTCTCTCTCTCTCTCTCTCTCTCTCTCTCTCTCTTGCTCCCCTGAGTCCCACCCGACGAACTCCCCAAACTCTCATTTCCACCTGAGTCCTGGTTGAGAGCTGCAGTGAAATTCCAGATAAACAGGAAATGAAGTAAACATTCCCTGTATACACTGAATTCCCTCATCAGCTGAGCTGGAAGCGTTTCTTCTAGTCATTTGACGGCCACCGTGTTTCATATGGGGTCATGTTATACAAGTCTTCCTGAAGACTGTTTTTGAATTATTTTTTTTCTAAGAGAAATTCAGCATGAGGAATTTCAGTACCAAGCTGTCTGAGCATAGACAACTTCTTCTTAAAGAAACCTTTAACGAGCCCTTAGCCATGCACACATTTCTTTCTTCCTCTCCCCAGTGTGCTGTCACTCCCTCCTTTGCTCTTTTTCTTATTCGAGGACATTTCTGATTAACTGATGCCAGCCATGCTTTTTATAACTCAACCGAATCTGTGAACCTCCAGGTATCCCGTAGCAACCAGACTAATTAGAGAGAGAGAGAGAGGGAGAGAGAGAGAGAGAGAGAGAGAGAGAGAATTCTAAGATCATCAGGAAAAAGGAGAAGAAACTGGGAGCTAATGTCTGTCTGGTATGTGTGTGTGTGTGTGTGTGTGTGTGTGTGTGTGTGTGTGTGGAGATGGAGCAGCTCCCTGTGAGTCAGTGACCACACAGGGGAGGGTACAGATCGTAAACATGTTGGGCCCATTCCTCTGAGAAATAAACTTAGCCATGGTAAAGCACCTGCTGCCCTTTCCTCGTGTCCAGCTTTTTGCAATACCGACCAGCATCTGTTGATCTGTTGATCCAGAGTAAGGCCTGGCAACTTCCTGAAGGCTGACAGGCATGAGAGGCACCTAAAGCGCGCCCATGTGCCCTCTACGAATTAGAGTATGCAAAGGAGTTGGCAGGAGAAATTCTCATCGAGGCTATGGAATGAACACTTCAAATGAAAAAGCATATCACAGACACACACACACACACACACACACACACACACACACACACACACACACAGCCATTGATTGTTTGAGCTTAGATACTTTGCTGGTGGAAGGATTGCACCCTATTGTGTTAATATGACCTTTCTTTGGTAATAGTTTTCATTCATATCAAACAAAGACATAGTTGTTGAAAGAATTAAGAATTAATTTATAAAGAATTTTAGACTTTAATTGCTTCAAACAGTACCACTTTAATTTACCTGCTAAGTACCAGTAGGGTTCTTACTGTGCAGTTGTCATGTTCATACAGTATGTGGTAATTACAGTTAATCAACTGTTAGGTTCACTAATTTTTCTGGCAGAGCAGTGTTTCAAGAGTGCCAATTATTATTTCCTATAATGCCATTGAGATGATTCACCACGTGTGTCATACCACTCAACAACATTCAACACAAAAATTCCACCAGTTTCGGAGTAAAACTTGAAAAAATGGCTTAAAAAAATAAAAGTGGGGTACACCCTGAACAGCTCGCCAGACCATTGCAGGGCCAACACACACACACACACACACACACACACACTAAAAAAAAAATTCACACTCACATTCACAGCTAGCGTCAATTTGGAACATCCAATTAGCCTAATGTGCATGTCTTTGAACTGTGGAAGGAAACTAGAGTACCCAGATGAAACCCACACAAACACAGGGCGAGAATATCCAAACTCCACACAGAAACGCCCCCACTGAGCCCAGGACATGAACCCAGGACCTTCTTGCTTTGAGGCGGACGTGCGAACCGTCAACAGAGTGATTGTACAATTCACCAGCAAAGGCAAGGAATCAACAGCATCCCGTTCAGGTCGACCTTGGCTCTTTGATTGGTGCCTTTGGACTCTCAAGCGGAGTGTTGAAAATAATCTCCGTTGTAAGGCAGCTGATGCTGCAGAGAAATTCCAAGTGAGTCGAGTACTGCTGTGAGGTATCTCCATCAACTTGGCTACTATGTGTGTGTATATCTATATATAAATCTTTAAAAAATGATGCTATCTATTTACTTTTGACATATCACTGTACAAATCAAAGTGCACAACAGCGCAGTCCATGAAGATGGTTTGCCAAAGTAGGTGCTGGTGAATTTGACTGCCTTGACTCCACTGAATATCTTTGGGTTGAACTGGAACTCTGACCCAGCATCATTAATCCTATATGCTGTATCCACAGAGCTCCACGCAGTCATGTTACAGAATCCAGTGGTGTGGGCTATTATTACAGCAGTAAGGAGGGGAGGGGAGGCTTATGGCTATGTGCAACAAGACTGCAAGACTTAGGTGTCCACATACTTTTGGTCATATAGTGTATGTATTTACATTTTACATGTACATTACTTGTAATAAATATTGAAGGTAAAAAAAGGTTAAATAAAATAAATAATGACAAATTATTGCATTGTAACATTCAAGAATTATTTTAAACAACTTGTAGTTTTCCCATGGGGCAGCAGCGAGGATCAGTGGTTAACTCTGTCAGCAACAAGGTCCTGGGTCCGCACCTCGTATCCGACTGTCTGAAGTTCGCATGCTTCACCTTTCTTGCATGGCTTTCCTCTGGGTACTCTGGTTTCCTCCCACAGACTAAACACATGCAGGGTAGGAGAACATGCAAACAACATGTAGAGTTACAGATACACTGTGGTTAGTAGGAAGCCGGTGCCAGGGGTGGGTTGGGTTAGCTATGGGGTGAGGGAAGCCATTGAGTTTTGTTTATTTTGGCCTGGTCGCCTTCTGAAGAGGTGACCCCACTAAAAATCCAAACCAACCAAAGCTAACGCAATCGTGGTCCCTCTTATTAACTTGTGTGTTAAGCCTCAGTGTAGACCAACTCGTAACAAAACACACCAGTCAACCAGCAGGACTGAACCCTCAATGTGAAACCCTCAAGGTGACAGTGCCACTGTACCCCTGCATCATTATGCAACTTAAACATGACTTATATAACAGAAAACATCCATACATATGGATTATCAAATAAAATACTGTCTTAATCATGGATTATTTCACATTTTAGTTAATTTTCCCCTTAATCTGACAGCATACAACATGAAACAAATGTTATAATGAAGAATTAAAATTTTTTTTTATTTTTTTGAATACACGAGGCTGAGTACTTCCAAGTGTTTCTAAAAGCTACTTTGATTCAGGGGTAATAAAAATTTTTTTTTTTTTTACTGCTTACAGGATTACTTAACCCAGAGGTATTCTTGTATACTATACGTCTTACTGTAACACACACACACACACACACACACACACACACACACACACACACACATCAAACACTTTGCACCTCACTACCTGTTGGGCAAAATACTGACATTGTGATGAGATGTGAAACTGGAGAGCAGGGTCAGGTGTAGATGAGGGGTCATAGCAGTACTGACCTGAATTTAACACCCTCACCACACACACACACACACACCTCTCTCTCTCACTTTCTCTCTCTCTCTCTCTCACACACACACAGACACACACACACCACTTTCTCGTCGAATATATCACACACAGAGTGCACCTCCAGGTCTGCCAGATTCACCCATGTACAGTAATCCACCTTCAGGCTGGAGTTTTGCCGATCTTCAAATTGGAATGAGATTCGTGAGGTAATCTACAAGTGAAACACTGGCCGACATTACTTGAAGATCAGTGATCTGAATAACGCCTTAAAGAAGATCAGTTCAGTAAGCACAGATTCCACACTGCATCTGCAGAGTGCGATTAAATCTACCAAAGAAGAAGTCTCTGATCTGTCTGAAATCACTTATATAAATGAATTTTCAGTCACTGCACTTGAGAGAGAAAAAAAAAGATAGAGAATTAAGAGAAGAGTCTAAATAGGTTATAGAAAGCTGTGTGAGTGGCATTAAACTCTCCCATTTCTCCACATTTCAGGCAATTGCATCATTCAGTGTGTGTGTGTGTGTGTGTGTGTGTCTTTTTGCATGTCTTACTGTTTCCAAAGATAATGTATGCTCCAAGTATTATAATGAGCGAATTCATCTTTGTTGTATCGACAAGCTCTTTTATTTATTTTGTCAATGAATTCGCCCGGTCTTCATGCCATTCTGAACACACATTATTTAATTAGGATGAATTAATGATGAGAAGCTTCAGTTTTTGGTAAGCCGATCCCGAACATTTTTTTTCATTTGGTTTTAAATGGATTGTATACTGCACTGTACACTGAGATAACATTGTCATTTAATTTGACTTCTCTTCCTAAATTCTCATTCTTCATCTTGTCTTATTTAATATTAATGTGCGCTGGGAGCCACGAGCAAATGCAGGCATTTAAAACTGTGCTTTTCTGCATTCTGTAACAAGAGGATGCTCAGTAAATTATTAAAGGGGTTACAAGAGAAAACATGAAAGCAGATGAGCAGGCTGCTCCTCATTAATCTACCAGAGGGATCTTCTCCTCTGTGAACACCAGACGCCCTGGGCAACATCACGTCGGCTCTGCTTGAACACTCTGTTCTTTGTAGCTCATCTGCAACTTTTAGCTAATACCCATAATCATAATTATATATCTGTCGATACAACTGTGACTACATTTAGTACAGAATTATATGATGCGTGCTGTTGTTCTGACAATGTGAGTAAAGTGGAGTCCAAAGCTGTAATATGAAACCTTATTTGGGTCGTCTCTAGTTTCGGACAGTCAGTCCTTCGATCACATGCCCGTGAACTTCTCTGGGCTAGGATCGACATGTCTACTTTTAATTAGACACCGAGCAGGCGAAGCTGATTGGGGTGAGCAGCAAAGCTGCATTTTAGACCAGTGAAAGGTTCACTCATCTGTGTATAATGCAGTACAAACATCCTGCCATCTCCATTAGAGGAACACTGACCTCAGGGCATGGCTACACCATTGAAGCATGAATAATCGAAGGGTTTATTCCATTGGATTTGTTTTCTGAGGAAGAAGGTACAAATATCCGTGGAGAGGATGAAATAGGAGAAAAGGCTGGAACACACTTGCTCTAGAGAGGGTGGTGATAGAGGTCACATGACCTCTTTTAGTCCAAAGTTTACCGAATGACACGGGATTAAAGATCAGCCAGAGGTTCATCGGGGCCACACATGTTATAAAATGGAATATTTAATGGACCAGAAAGAGGAATGGAAAATGTGACAGTAATTATTAGCCAAGATCCTGATGATTAAAGGCATCATCCTCGTTAAAACAGCACTACAAAAAAATTCCTTTCCAAGAGATGTAAAAATGGGCAAACAGGGCAAAAAAATTTAAAAAAAAAAAAATAAATAAAATAAATAAATAAATAAAAAAAAAATGGGCAAACAGAATTCAGTGACATACATATTGGAAACATAATCGCAAATATACTATTTTTCCCATCCTCCAAAAAGATCCCATAAAATACTATTAAGAAAAAATAGTTTTGCAGTGGTTTAGTGGTTGGCAGGTCTGTCTCACAGCAAGAAGGTCCTAGGTTCAAATCCCAGGTACGGCGAGGGTGTTTCTGTGTGTAGTTTGTATGTTCTCCCCATGCTTGTATGGGTTTCCTCTGGATACTCTGTTTTTCTCCGACAATCCTTAGACATGCACATTTGGCTATTCCAAATTGCCCCCAGGGTGTGAGTGTGTGAATAGTTGAGTGAAAGTTGAGCCTGTGATGGACTGACGAGCTGTCAGTACCCTATCTTCGCCACCCTAGTAGGATTAAGCAGTTCGGCAAATAAATGAATGACCGAATGAAAAATATTGTTTTATTTAGGTTAATAAAATAGTATTGTGTATTTTAATAAAATATAGAAAAGGAAACAAATACCTTTTTTAAAACTGGGCTTTTCTCTGACATCCAAAAGTGAGTTGATAAAGTGTCTGTGTGTTTAAAAGAGCATAACATATCTTCATGATCATAGTAGCTTTGCCTGGTAACTAGCATCATGTCTAAAGTCACAAAGCGAACATTACAAAAACCATTATGCTTTGTGTGGTATCCTTATAAATTCAATCACATGCTTTCTAAAAATTAATCATATACATTCTGGGAACAGCAGACTCTTTGGCCTGGTTTATAAACTTTGGCCTACTCAATGAACTGATCCATACGAGGTTAGTGGTCCTCACTTTTTTATTACCTTCACCAGAGGACTATGATTCTCACAAGTGAATGATTAGAAATAAAGACGATACGACATGAATGCCACACTGACAGCAGACAGTAACAATCCCTCTTACTTACTTACTCTATCTCTCACCAAAGCCATATGAAGGCTTAATCTTAAGGTAAGAGAGATTTTATTTATTTTTTTACTGATTCTCTCAGTGCTGATCCCAATATAGCCATTTAGATCCGCAGGCGTGCCATTCACTGCTGCATGTTCCTCTTGGCATATTTTGACTTTGATTTCTGAATCTGAGAGCAAATCTGCCCTGGTCTGCTAAGTCAAATTTTCATCAAAATTTGTTTCATCAAAGTTAGGACTATTTTTGGACTTGCTAGGTTTTACCCTGTCATAAACTACATTAACGCTGTTCTCCAAAAGCTTGTAAGTTATTGACCAGGAGGGACCTAGTAAGTCTCACCTTTGCATACTCATGGTCAGGAAAAACCTAGCAACTATTAGCAGCCTATCCAGTTAAACTGAAGAGTTTGTTTGCAAAAAAACAGTCCAATTTTTTAATTATGAGAAAAACTATTTTTTAAGTAGCTTTACAAAAATAAATAAATAAATAACTTTTTCTAGTAGCTTTAAGAAAAACTTTTTTTCAGTAGCTTTAAAATAAAACTACTGAAAAAGTTGTTTTTCCTCATGATTAAAACAGTTGGACTTATCTGTTTTTGCAAACAAACTCTTTAATTATTTAGGTCATGTGCTTTGTATAGAACATGGCAGCTGACTCTCTGCCCTGGTCTGGAAAAACCTAGTAAGTCACATTTTTGTCATTTCAAGAAAAATGGAAAAACTGATCAACCATGGGATTTACTCACTCACTCACTGACTCATTTGCCGAACTGCTTAATTCTTCTAGGATCATGGGGAGCCTGATGCCTATCTCAGCCGTCACTGGGTGAACACAGCTCCCCAGACCATTGCAGGACCATGCGATTTAGGCCTCAGATATTTAAATGCTGATATTAGAGCATGATCAAGGAATGTATGGGTTTCCTCCGGGTACTTCGGTTTCCTCCCACAGTCCAAAAACATGCACAGTAGGCTAACTGGCTGTTCCAAATCGCCCCTAGGTGTGAGTGTGAATGGTTGTGTGAGTGTAGGCCCTGCGATGGCCTGTTGAGCTGTCCAGGGTGTACCCCGCCGTCGTCCAGAGTCAGCTGAGAAGGGCGCCAGCCTCCTCGCGACCCTAAGTAGGATTAAGTGACTTAGAAAATGAATGAATGAATGAATGTTATTATATGAAATCCATTGTTTATTTGTATAAGTCTAATTATCTCTATATAATAATCTATTAAGTCTATTTGTGACTTACTAGGTTTTACCCAGTCACAACTCTGTTAATTTGAAATTATGTGAATTGTGTCCCTAATCAGTGTCTGGAAAGTTCTGGAAACCGTATAATCTTTGTTCCGATTCACATTCACACGTTACAAGAAAATGGTTTTTTTTTATCTCAGAGATTTACAGCATTACGGTTGTGTAGCTACACCTATTTGCGCTATGCTTTTTCTCATTATGTTATTATACTTGCAGTTATTTGTCATTAAGACCATGTTGGCTTTTCCTTACACCTTCATTAAGCACACAGACTTCCTCGCTTTTCAACTAAACTCCGGTACTGACTGATTATAAGCCTAATTGAGTTGGCGGAACCAATGAGCTCACCTTTGTCCACTTGTATTGTGGAAATATAAGCATGGCATCAGATTAACACAACAGGCTTTATTCCCGTCCCACGGCTGACCCAGCATCACGCTGGTGCCACTATTGGACACCAGCATTCTCTTTTTGTCTGCAGAGTGGTGGCCTATTCCAGCTCATCAAAGTTTCAGGAGTCATTCAATAGAGCGGCACTATCTGTCCAGGGGAGCCAGTGTTGGCAGCGGAACTGGACACCAGGGCTCCCAGGCCTGGCTCTATTACTAAGGCCCTGTCACAGCCATCTCATCTGGAGAGCCACTGGAAAAAACGCACAGGTGGTGTGCAGGGCCATGGATAATTCACATATGACCCTTCTTTGATAGCTCGGCAAATGTCTGCACATCTGTACTTCAATGCTATAATGTTGCTTTATGAAATATTGCCTAAACATTTGTGGTTGCAATACACAGAACATGGATATGTCCTAAATTTCATCAGCATGGACTTTATTTCTGGAGTCCTCATTTATAGGATCTGCATGACTAATCTGAATTCATTAAAATGTTTTACTCGACTACAGATTTTTTTTTCTCAAGCGGTATCACAGAGGATATTTAGGTCTCTTTTCCCTTTATTTCTTCACCTCACAACATTTTGTAAAGATGCTGAAAAGTGTGTGTCTCTGGTGGGTGTAAGGAGACACACTGTTATCCTATTCATTTGTCTGTTGGCTTTCTTTCCAGCTGGTTTTCTTGCTTGAATATCCATGTGAAGGTCAAATAAACTCCCAAGTCAGTTGTAATAATTGGATTTTTTTTTTTCAGCCTGTTTGCAAAGTCATTGTTTATTTAAATACATATCTTGTGCTTTGGGGAGTTTTCGAAAAGGTTGAATTAAGGTCATCGAGATTTCAGGGGATTAATTCTCAATAGAGTGGGTGCATGAGAAATGCGCCGATTTCACTGATGGAGTTTAACTTGGAGACAATATGGGTATTTTAATTGTAGCCATAAGCCTTTATCAGAGAATAGACACAAAAAATCTGAACAATAGACACATCAAGTCTGGGTCATCCAGATGGTTTAGAGGATTATCCAAGGCTTGGACACAGATACTGAAGAGGTCACTGATCTCTTCCTCAGTGCTTTCATGACTCCTGCATATTGAGGAAGCCTTGAAAGAAGCACATTGTTTTCTACAGTAACATCATTTGCTATTCTGTTAGGACGCAGAGCCAAGCTCAACTTTGAGCTCTCTCAGCAAATGAGGAACAGTCAGCATGGAGAGACATTCAGTGTAGATCCAGATAAAAAGGTATCGACTCTTTAACTCAAATGATGTAATGTATTCTGTGTATTTACTGTACATTTTACACACGAGTTCTGAAGTAATTTTTACTCATTCATTTGCCAAACCGCTTAAACCTACTAGAGTCATGGGAGGCCGGAGCCTATCTCAGCTGACTCTGGGCAAAGGTCGGGTACACCCTTAACAGTTTGCCAGTCCATTACAAGGTCAGTACACACACAGCCATTCACACTTACATCTATGTGCTATATGGAACAGTCAATTACATTTACATTACATTTACAGCATTTGAGTAACTTACGTTAATCTGTTTTTTATTTTACAACTGAGCAATTGAGGGTTAAGGGCCTTGCTCAAAGGACCCAACAGTGGCACCTTGGTGGTACTGGAGCTTGAACCGCCAACCTTCGGATCAGTAATCCAGAGCCTTAACCACTAAGCCACCACTGCCCTATTGTGCCCAATTAGCCTGATGTGCATGTCTTTGAACTATGGGAGGAAACCGGAGTACCTGGAGGAAACTCATGTATGCATGCACGCACGGGGAGAACATGCAAACCACAACGCCACCGTACCAGCCCTGAAGAAACATTTTGTAATACATTTCTGTATACATTATATGGATGAATGACAATAACAACCCATTTCACTTGACATAAAATGGTAATCTTCACTTCAGGCTTAGTAAGCATGGTGCAAAGAAAATCAGGATTGACATGTTAATCACACATTTTCCTCATTATCAGCCACAGTCAGATGGGGTCAAAATGTGCAAATGCTGACCTGGAGTTTCAGATGTACAGTACAGGGAGATACAGCATCAAATTCTTTAGTCAAGTTAATGCTAAAGCTAATAGTTAGCTGTCTCAGTAAAAGCTATCTACACAAGCATTTATCTTGAGTAGCCACTTTATTGTGATATGTGCTGTGGAAGATCTACAGCTAACAGTGGTAACAATGGGCTTAATTTAGAGGAAATCTGAAGGAAACTGATCACAGGAACAGCTTACAAAATCAAAATACATAATGAAGCTGCTGACAGATGCGGGATAGGTTTAAGATATTACTATTCAATATTTTATATGTACAGGAGAACTTGATGTGGTTATGTTTTTCATCTTATATTGGTGTAAGACACTGCTTGCATAAATGCATCATTCATTTACTCATTCATTTTTAAGCCGTAATCCTAACTATAACCATAGACATCTCTCTCTTCACCAAAGAGACTATAGGCCATTGATGTAACACTACATCAAGCCTAGAAGCAAATTGGAACAGTCAATTAGCCTAATGTGCATGTCTTTGGACTGAGGGAGGAAATTGGAGCACCTGGAGGAAACCCACACAAACACGAGGAGAACATGCAAACTCCACACTCAAGACTCGAACCCAGAAAACTTCTTGCTGTGAGGTGAGAGAGCTAACTACTATACGACTATCCCTTTGCAAGAATCAGTAGAAAATGTAGAATGTAGGAATTTACAAATAAACACTCATCCTCTGTTCTTGTTACCACTTTTGTTAGAGTTTTGACTGACTAAAGCATAAGGCATAGAAATTATCTCTTAGAGTTTTGCTTCTTGTGCTACATTTTATAACAAGAGTTAGCAGGTTTTGCAAGTTGACTCATATATATATATGTATATCTATACACACACACTCATTCGTTGAACTGCTTAATCCTACTAGGGTCGTGGGGGGGCTGGAGTCTATATCAGCCGACACTGGATGAATGCAGGGTATATCCTGAACTGCTCGCCAGACCACTGCAGGGCCAACACACACACACAACCACACTTAGGAGCAACTTGTAACGCCCAATTAACGTAATCTTTCTTTGAACTGTGGGTGGAAACCAGAGTACCCAGAGGAAACCCATGCAAACATGAGAACATTCAAACTCCACACAGAAACACAAGAGCCCAGTACATCAGAGAGAGAGAGAGAGAGAGAGAGAGAGAGAGAGAGAGAGAGAGAGAGCGCACATCTGTAGTGAGTAGAATGTAGATTTATTTTGCTTTAGAAACTGTACTTAAATGCAGTAATGTGGTACTCCGTTCCCCCCACCACTGTTCAGTGATTAATTCTTCCAATATATTACATGGCTGAGAGAATTAAAACTGTAGTCATTGTTTGTATACTATATAAATTTTAAATAGCAATATCTTCAATAAACTTAATTACTTCATTTAAAGTTGCATAAAAACAGGTTCCTACTGAACTCTACAGAATTCCCATTGGCCCTGTTTATCTCTAAAATTGGAATGTGCTTCGAGTTTTTCCCACGGTTATCATGAGAGATGTACCATTTATAAATCTCCAAACAGTTCACACAAACAGATTGCCTGGAGCCCTAATGCATTGTTTCATGCCCCTGAATCTAGTATTAGTCACTCATACCAAGTAATGCATGATGATGCAGAATGATGGTTTGCCTATTAAAATTGTGAAATCACCCCACACAACTGTTCATCTCTTAGTATATCCAGGATGAAGCATCATGCATTTGGGTCAACAACTGCTCCGAAAGGGTAAACTGAGAAACATGGTGTGTATCTGCTTCTAAACAGATCTTTTGAAATGGAATTATCCCTACATGAATAATATTTATGAAGTAATTGGCTGAGTGAAATGTAGTGTGTCTGAGCTAGTCATCATTGATCATCATGTCTCACTGCCATACTGGATCAATTAGAGAGGATACAGCCATTAGTGAGAGGACGCAGAGTAGCCACTTCAAGCAGTTGGAGATGACTGTAATTGGATTAACGTCAGCGTGATTACATTACAATGGGCACAGCATGCCAAAGAAATATTACAACTCTATATCAAACCTTTGTGTCATGCATTTCAAGTGAAATTGAATGAATTTCAAATGTTTCCTTAGGTATCCAATACAGCAGTGGTCACCAACCCAGTCCCTGGGGATTTACTTTCCTGCAGGTTTTATCTGTGACCAAAATCCTACACATCTCTTTTAGCCGATCAAGTACTTGTTAAGTCAATGATTAAATGGTCAGGTGGGCATGATTAGGGTTGGAGCCAAAGTGTCCAGGGAGGTAGATCTCCTTTTTCTGCAGTTTTCAAATGGATAACATCATTTTTTAATGAAATATCTGTGCTAAGGTGTATCACAATTTATATACTGCCACTTCGTGTGCTAACTTAATGACCTAACTTTATCAGTTCATCCCAAGTCATGTTAAGGACAATAAATGGGACTTTCTTTCTTTCTTTCCTTTTTTAAAAACAAAATTTTGTCCAGAAACTGCATAAACCTTGTCAGCTTATTATAGTATTTTACTGTATATTTAGTCAAACCATAGATCATACTGAGAAAGTAGTGACTAGCTGGTATCACACCATTACAGTAACATGTAGAGGTGTCGAAGGTGACATGGACATAAATTGTGTTCATAAATTCCTCAAATGGTTGGCATGTTCTTCCCTTGCTTGTGTGGGTTTCTGGGAACTCCGGTTTCCTTCCACAGTCCAAAAACATTCACATTAGGCTAACTGGCTGCTCCAAATTGATCCTAGGTGTGAATGTGAGTGTGAATGGTTGTACATGATTTTTGCCCTGTGATGGTCTGGTAAGCTGTTCGGGGTGTACCCTGCCTTCGCCCAGTATTGGCTGGGATAGGCACCAGCCTCCCTGCGATCCTAGTAGGATTAAGCGGTTCTGAAAATGAGTGAGTTAGTGAGTGAGTAATATTTATTCATCTACATTAGAGGGTGTTACAGTGATAGGAAGGTTTTATTACCTGATACCTGTCTCCTTTTACACTGTGTCAAAGTCCAACCATTTACAGAGGCTATAAAAATAAAACTGCTCTGGCAGTGGAAAAATCTCTTAAGAGCTTCACTGATCAATGGCCTTGGACAGAGATTTATTGTAGTATGATTGAAAAAGTACCCGAAGAAGGCTTAAACTGAATTTCCTCACTAAAGCCTTATTCAGTAAATGTGAATGAGAAACAGTAGCCAGGATCTTAACTTAATTATGATCAAAATATAAATGGATGAGGAGAAAGAAGAAAAGGGGGATAAATTAAAGGAAACCAGTGGATCTGTTGTGCTGTAGGAGGCTTGTGTTCTTCTGACCTTTATCCTATAAGGTAACATTTCTGTCTTGATGGGAGTTGTCTCTTACAAGCTTTCCAAGCCAACCCGCAAGGCACAAGGGCTCACTGAATGGCTTGATGGGGAGGAAAGTGTAATAAATCGATATGGTTTGGCCTTCACAGACCCAAGATCTCAACCCAGTTGAACACCTATGGGAGATTTTGTACATGTTTGCATTGTGCTTTCCAATATCATCAAAATGTAGTCTAAAAATAATTCAGCAGATTAGAAATATCACAATCACAGTGGATGGCACGGTGGTGTAGTGGTTACCATGTCTGCCTCTCAGCAAGAAAGTCCTGGGTTCGAGTCCTTGGCTCAGGCGTTTCTGTGTGGAGTTGCTCCTGATCTCCCTGCGCATACGTGAGTTTTCTTCGGGTACTCTGGTTTCTTCCCACAGTCCAAAAGACATGCACATTAGGCTAACTGGTTGCTCCAAATTGACCCTAGGTGTGAGTGTGAGTGTGAATGGTGGTACGTGTGTTTGCCTGCAATTGTCTGGTGAGCTGATCCGGGTGTACCCTGCCTTCACCCAGTATTGGCTGAGATGGGCTCCAGCCTCCCGGTGACCCTAATAGGATTAAGCAGTTCGGCAAATGAGTGAGTGAATTATATTTTAAACCTATTAGTAATGTTTCAGGGTTATTTTTTTCCCACTTACTCAGTTTTTAAAGAGTACCGGTATTGGTCATCCTTACAACAATATTTGTGTATGTAATACGTTTAAGTGATACAGATGCTTATTTTAACATAAATGACCATAAAAAGTACAAAACTGGTCATTTTATCCTGTGGATTACTAGCGCGGGCAGAACTGCAGGGATCAGCAGTTTTTCCCGGAAGTGACGTCAACACGTTAGGCGGGGTTGACGTCTCTTTTGGAGACATTGAGACGTTACATTCTAGTGACTCTGAGGACGAGAATGCTGCCCGAAATGCAGCCAACGTTTTGCCGACTCGGCTTTCCTGTCGTCAGCTGGTTTAGGAACAAAAAGAAATGTTTTTCGCTATTTCTGCGCTTTTTGTTTGTGCAGCTCAGCACTGGCCGATAATGTGTTATAATGCACGGGTCAGTGAAGTAGCCCAGCCAGTCCAACGAGTTCGCTTCACTGCTAGGCTGGAACAGCCAGTCAGAAAGGCAACATGTCTCTGAGCATGCCTAGAGTCATAACACTCGAGCACACTTTGAAAACGGGCAAGGACTGATGTTGCCAGAAGGAACTGCTGATGTTATACGATGTAATATGTTCACCACATTCACACTTCAAGGTGTTCTAAATTTATTTGAGTTCTATGGTGCTTTTAAAATTGACTCATTTCAGTATTTTTAAGTGGAAAAGGTTTCACAAAAAAAAAAATGAAGTAAATAATGGGTTTAGTTTTAAGAGTTGTACCACCTGAGGAAATATCCTCTAGAATACAGGCATTCGTCCTTTTAATACAACACCAAGGTGCAGTGAAAGCTCTGGTGGCTTAAAGTGGTCCTACCTAACTAAGAGACTTTATATATCTTATTTTTAACATTTTATCACCAATCTGTAGATCCGGAAGGTGTTTTATTTGTTGCACCATCCGGAAATTAGACCTTCCCAGACTTGGACTGTGCCGCTGCACGTTTTTCATTTTCCTTTAATATATGTATCTTGTACTATCCCCCTACTGAAAACCTGGGGCATATTAGAATGAAAGGTGGTTACAATATCCTCTTCTGCGGGTAACCATCAGTTATTTAAACGTTGCCAAGTCCAGTCTTTCCAGCATGAACAGAAACGAACACTAAAATGGCGACTTCTCTACAAAAAGCCACAATACACAAACTGAACTACCCACACTTCTCTATTCCTGTGGTTTAGTTTAATGAGTTTACATTCACTCTGCACTCGGTAGTCTTGAGAGATCTGCAGATATAATCCCAGCAATTTACATTCCCATTCCTGAAAAGAGTCTTTTGTGCAACAGGGGAAAAAAAAAAAAAAAAAAAACCCTCTGCTTCTGATTTCGGATCCCTGTGGGTACAAATCCTGTGATGTCACTTCACAAACCCCCACCTTTTCACACACTGTTTCATTCTATATTTCACACTCTCCCCACTTCCTGTACCAACTGCACTCTCAGCTCAGCACACAGCCCTTATGTTTTAAAAACTCTCGAGTGCTGCCTCCAGGAGCTGAACTTTGTAATATTCTAATTGCTTTCCACTATTTTCAGCAGCCCTCCCCCTCACCAGCATGTCCCAGAGCCTTGCAGGCATGTACGCAGAAATAGCACACATTGCTTCTATCTATCTGTGCCTTTCTAGAAATGCGAAAGAGTCACAAACAAAAAAGCAGATTATGCAGTTCTCTGGCCCAACCACGTCCCACGCCAGACCACCCACGGCCAAACACCTAATAAAGCTGACGGGGAAAGGCACTCTGCTATTAAACCTCATGGTCTGATATTCTGGATTTGAAGAAAATAAGGGAGGGAAAGGGTGGAACGGTGACGTGGTTAGCACTGGGTTCGAGACACAGGCTTCTGTGTGGAGTTCGCATGCTTTCCCCGTGCTTCTGTGCGTTTCCTCAGGGTACTTCGGTTTTCTCCAACAGTCCAAAGACATGCACATAAGGCTAATTGGCTGTTCCAAATTGCACCTGGTTGTGGATGTGAGTATGAACTGCTGTTAGTGTTGCCCCACGATGGTCTGGCGAGCTGTTCGGGGTGTACCCCGCCTTCACCCAGTGCCACCTGAGATAGGCTCCAGCCTCCACGTGACCCTAATTGTCGGATTAAATGGTTCGGCAAATGAGTGAGTTTTGTTTTTCCTACTTCATTCATTCAAACTTATTTTATCTGTAGTGGCAGATATTGGGGGCTAGAATAATATTTTAGACTCGTCTTGTTTTATGCAACCTCATCTCTTGAAAATTTCATAAGGATCTGAACAAGTGAGAGTGATGGATTTATTACAAATTAATAAAGCAACTAAATTTCATATGAAGTAAATTATGCAAACTTTCTACTGCAAATGTAATAATGCAGTATTGTATGCAATTCTGGTGAGCGAGTTACAGCAGCATTTTATTAGATTTCATGTACTGGTGGCAGCCAAACCTGGGTGTGTGTGTGTGTGTGTGTGTGTGTTCACTGATACTTTAACCACATGCTGTTAAGAGTACCCCATGAAGCCTTTATTACTGTGGTAGTGGCTGCCAAGCATTCAATATCAAAATATATATTTATTTTCCCTGCTCCATTGTTCCATGTTGACTTGAAGGAGACCCTGGCTTGTCCAAAAGTATACAGAGCAACCAGCAGGCCAGTGACCCAACTTATTTATCCATTTAACAGGCACTTTATCCCAAGTATTTCAAACAAAAAGGGGGCTTCCGATCCCTAACCACTTCGACTACATCATTTATACCATTTTCCCCAACTCTGGTCCCCCGGCCTGTCTATTTAAGTGATGTTCCTGTACTAACACACCCTCTTCAACTTAAGCAGGGCTGTTAAATAACCGAGATAAGTAATTAATTGAAGCAGGTGTGTTGGACGTTAGGGGAAAAAAAACAACTAACATTTGCAGGAGAGAAAGTACTCCCAGACCAAGGTTCATAACCCCTGCTTTAGCCCAAACATTCAAGTCTTTCTCTGTCTGACAGTTTTAATCCTCTTTCTTATAATCTGACCATTGAGCAGCAATTGCCCCACTTTGAATTACTTAGTTTCCCAACACTGGATTTGTATTCAGGTGAAAGGAAACTCATCCGTGCTTTTAAGATGAAGCAATTTTTGGAACCAGCAACCAGACTCTAAACAGGCATGGCATGTTTCTTCTACATACAATGAAGCACAGTAACGAAAAATAACAGCGACAACAGGTCAAAGAGGCCTAAATGAACCCTTGTTCATTTATCATAGCAACAACAAGAGAAGCCTAGGGCTTAAGAGTGTGCATACACACACACACACACCCATCAGCACCATGTGATAATGGCCCAAGAGATTACGAAACCACATGCAGAGATGGTGGGCAGCCAGAGCTACGGAGAAAGACGATCCTAAGTGTCAGTTTAGGAGAGTTGTTGGGGTGGGGCAAGTATCATTGCGGAAAAGGCGTGCACCATGCCCTTGCTGAGTATTATGTATAATTAGCATCTCTCGGAGCTCTCTACAGCAAGCATATCCGACCATATCTGAGATAAGTTCCATTACAGGGAGAATTGAAGTGTGTGCAAACCATATTTGACAAATCAATATGATGGTCCATTTTGCATCTTATGTACAACCCTGAATGTGTATTCCCTAACCATGTAAAAGCCTGCCTCAAACATTGATTCCATCTGTCAGGCTACTAAAGCACCACTTGTATTCGCAGAGCATATCTAGTCCTTCTTCTATCAAAATATTCCCAATAGGGAAAAACCAATACATTTCCTCGCTGATAAGTTGATCCTCAGAACTACCACTAGGCTTTTATTTTCCACATGGAGATAAAGAGAAAACTGTTTGCCCCTAGACTCCCAAGGGGCTTGACAGGTTTTACTGCAGCATAGTAAAGTTTTTGGAAACTGACTAAAGCATGACAGCTAGCACAAGCTATTGATAGCCAGACTTTCAGTAAAGTCACCAAGCCCCATGTCATCATAATAGACCCCAATGATGGTAATTGGCATCACAAGCTGGAAATGATAGAACAATAAATACACTCAAAGATGGATTTCTAAAATAAGCAGCATATTTTTCTGCTCTACAGTTTAAAACACAAATGTCCTCCGTGCAGTTTTCTGATGATCCTTTAGCACTCTCAAGAAAAGAGATGGTGCTGAAGCCACAGTTGACATGAATGAGACATGATACAAAAGGATCACTCATACCTGATTGGACTCCATACAACCTTTCATATTTATTTGATTTGTGACCAACCATTCAATTCCTAATCACCTACACTTGAACACTGCAAAAACCAGCACCATCTACACACATTAACAATGACGCTCCGGCAACTTGTTTGACTTTCCGCCTCCAGTGTTTCGTACACCCAGCACAGGGAACGGTGGCTGCTTTTCAACAGCCCCTTTTAAGGAAATGGCAGTACTCCGATAGACATCAAGCTGAGTGTTTGCAATGCTGGGAAAAACATCCACATGAGGAGCGAACATGCAGTGGACAGAAACATTTAGATTTACAAGATACTCTCCTTGATATAGCTTAAAATTAAAACAATCTCAGAAGCAGCTCTAGTATTGTGGGTTTTGTAGGAGTATATATATAAGCAAGGATAATATAGCTCTCACGACTCCAGTTTTGTTCACAAGTGTAGCTCCATGCAAATTGTATTGGAGTAAAATGGAAATTCCACGTAAATCACTTTGCTGAAAATAACGCACATTGACCAGGGACCATGATTATTTCAGATAGCCTTAACTACTTAAAACTCCACTCTTAACTCATTTGAAAAGACAACATCTTTCATCAAAAAGGCATTTTGGGATTAATTGTTAATTTTATTGGAAAACAAATATACAACTTGGAATGGATTGTTTGAGGCATGGCTGTGCCATAAGCAGTTAACAAAGAAAAAGTGAATAATTATAAAGCATAGTGAAAACGAGAGAACAGAAATACAAAAAGACTAGAGTGTACGAGTACCTGCCGATAAACCCGTTAGTATTTAATTCACTGACGTTGCAATAGTGCAATGTTAAGGATTTTCTTCCACTTGTATATGTAGTCTTGTCCATGCAGAGCATTTCCTCAAAAAAGGAAAGAAAAAGAGGGAGGGAAGGAGGAATTGGGAGTCGTTTGGACTCCTTGTGAGGTGACAGGCAAGCAGACTGCAAAAAGCACAAAAAGAATGTAGTGCCAGCCAAACTGTCTGCCTATGCCTGTCACCTGGTCCTGTGACAGCCCGCTAGATCAAAATGTTAACAATTACCAAGTGCAGAAAAGGGGCAAAACCAAAAGAAAATTACACATGCAGTTCCTTTGGACAGCGGAAGATGGGGAGAATTAAAATGAAACATTTTACATTGATTAAAAAGAAAAGGCAAATAGTTTTATACAAGAAATTCTGTACAAGGATTTCACTTTGCTGTCATCATCTGTACAAATTCTGCGGAAAGAGAAAAGGGGGTTTTACTTCAGAGTCATGCGTTACATACTTTAATTCTTTTCCAAAACCACACCCGGCATCCGTACCTTCATAATTGACTTGGCCGTCACCATCAATATCTGCTTCTCTGATCATTTCATCAACTTCTTCATCTGTTAACTTCTCTCCCAAGTTTGTCATGACATGACGCAGCTCAGCAGCACTGATGTATCCATTTCCATCCTGAACACATACAAGGAATTAAGCAATGGTCCAGAAACAAGGCACATCTATTACTGGCATCGATACAAAACCAGCAGATAAGATACCTTGTCAAATACTCTGAAAGCTTCCCTGATCTCTTCCTCACTGTCTGTGTCTTTCATCTTCCTTGCCATCATGGTCAAGAACTCTGGAAAGTCTATTGTTCCATTACCTGAACAAGTCACCACAGAGAAACATACAAAATCGCACAGGGTCATATGCAAACTCGTAATGTATTTTTGTAATGAGCAGTACAGATACAAACTTAAAAGTTCCTATTATCCAGATTAATCAAAGTATTTTCATGTGTGCTCACCATCTGCATCCACTTCATTGATCATATCCTGAAGTTCAGCTTCTGTTGGGTTCTGCCCAAGAGAACGCATCACTGTACCAAGCTCTTTAGTGGTAATGGTGCCATCGCCATCTTTGTCAAATAGTGAGAAGGCCTCTTTGAATTCTGTCAGGAGAAAAGCACGGAGTCTGTATACATAATGGTCAGCTTGGCAGCAATGTTCACATCATCCCAGTAATTACTACACTAAAAAAGGGCAGATCTTCCATTACTCATTTTGTGAAAACAAACCCTGCGCAGTAGTACTAACAACCTGAATCATACAATGCAAAACCAGAGTTTGTAGCATCACTGCCATGCCCCAGCGGTCTATAATCAGTACATCAGATACCACCTTTTGTTAACTCACAATACTCCTCGTCACATCTGAAAGTTATTGTTAAGAAAAGGTCTACAACTAGATCACTGCGAATAAAGACGGCTGCCATTTCCACACAAAAAGGCTGAAAAGTCACTTTGCTGGCAATCTTATCAATTCCAGTCTATTCAGACAGTATTTATGACTGTTACCAAGACACCATAACTAACAATGCCTTGACTTAAATGTCTAGTGCAGAAGGGAGCCGCGGTAGACACACAAACAAACTGCAGCCATGGCAACACTGGCCTATGCCAACAAGCCTAAGGCCAAGATATTGACACTGCCTTCTGCATGAGGCTGGTCAGATCGGTAAAACAACTAGGAGTTACCAAATGGGAATATTTACACGCCTCTGGGAAAAGCTGAGTCGAACACTGCGATGAGTAATGTAGGCGAGTACACAAGCAGTGCAAGAAAAGGAGGGTGCAAGCACGAGGGCTGAACATCCAAACAAGCAATCCATTATAAAGTTGGGATTATTCCCCCCCCCCCCAAAGTAGAGACCATAAAATGACAGTAAAACAAGATTTTCCACTTTTCAGCTCCACTATTTCCACAGTAGGTTTATATGCATGTGTTACAGATAGAGTGCATACCCAAACCACAGCTTCTCAGTTAAAAAGAAATTGAATTATACATCCTACAGACCACCTTTAAGTATGTAATGAATTAAGTATTTGTTCCCACATATTTCCAAACGCCTACAGACATCTCCTTAATGGTCCTTGTGAGGAAGTGATCTCACCTCAGTTGGCCAATCCAAAGATGCACTCGCTGTAAGCCAACACAAGCTTGTCTACAAACCCACCTTAAAAGGCAACAAGAGAGATAATCTAACAGCATACGAGTTGTTGGCAGGACTGTAAGGGACCATGCAACACAGAGCAAAGAGTGTGCTAAAATAAATACTAAACTAGAAAATAATATTAGTAATATTAATAAAAATTATGACCTTACCAGCAATCTGCTCTTCTGTCAGTTGATCAGCCTGCAAAAGAAAAGTCAACCAAGGAATGGCTTTCGAGTTGCATTACAAAACAAACATGCTTTTAACACCACTACATCATGCACTGTTTTTTCCCTTTCCACTTCCTACAACAAAGCTCACACTCTCCCCAGTTGCCATCCCACAAATCCCAACAGGGTGATGAGGGCATAAAAAAATAAAATTCTGTAATGCGGGGCCTGCTTCGAGGTGTGTCGAGAAAACATCACTTCACAGTTTAATGCACCACCAGGCCTTCCCTTATTAGCAAGACAAGCCGGATGGAACAAGATAACATACAGAGGCAAGACCTGCAGAAAACCAACTACACGGGTCTGTCATTTCCCCTGAAATAACCAGTAGACAACACCTCAGTGAGGACATATGAGAAGCCTTTTAATGGCATGTAAGGAGCAGCTACAACAATGAATTAACAATGCTCAGGCGTGGCTAGTGTAAATTACAGGGTTATTAGGCTACCATTGCTTTATAGGAAGGGAGAGGGGAAAAAAATGTTGAAAAGTTTCAAGGTTCTTTTTGAAGGCTGATGTGATATTCTCTAAACAATTTTTTATTTTTTTTTAGTGCTGGTTTTAAAAGCAATATGTAATTGTAAAACATTAAATACTCGATGCGTGTTATCCGTATGGGGCAGGAACGCGTTTGATATTCAGCTTCAAGTCATTAAACTGGTCTCTGTGCCTGGCTAAGCATGCACACTTATCCAGACTGTCCACCACCTCATCAGGAACCATCTTCACCCTGGCATTAAATACATTCAGCTGCACACGTGGCTTAACACCCCTTTATACTTAAATCAGCCCTGTTGTATATATATATTAAAAAGGTAGTATCTTAGTATACTAACTATTACCAGTAAAATCATTACCAAGTACTAAAAGCGGGTGAGACTGATAAACACTATCTAAACAGAAGAAATTTCCATTCAAATGAATGAACGATGGCGGTTTATTATTGTTGCTTTTTAAATCTCCACCAAGAAGAAGGCGGGAAGCTCGAGCACATCATATGTGCTCAGTTAGCGATTAGCTAGCCATCAAAACAAAATAAATAAATAAATAAATAAAATACAACCGGATGCTCTGAGTAATATAAAACAGTACTTCTATAGTTAGTTGCCCAGGAGTGGACATTTTTAAAATCAATAAATAACGTTACTCACTTACCCAGTACTGCATCCTAGCTAACTCACCTAGCTACCAGGCTAGCTATTAAACTAGCCAAACCATAAAACTAAACAGAACTCTCAAGTGCCCCTACAAGCATATTAAGCATTACTATCTTATATTTCAGAGAGTAAATAGTACGTAAATACCGCTTAATTACTCCTCTTTTAAAAGGTGTACACAACGGTCAACTAAATGGGGAATAGTCAGGCGTGACGTTAATAGACTAAACATTAACGAGGTGCACCAAAAACGATCATATTGCTTGTAAAAAGCAAATACTGATTACGCTACGAATGCAAATAGAAGCTAGCTAGTTTAAAACGTACAGTACTCACCATTTTTCTATGTATGCTCGCGTTGTGCCCTGCAAGAACACCTCTCAAATGGTGAACAGAAAACTCACCACAGTGCAGACCCGCCTTGACGGTTGTACATAAAACGCCTCCCCTGTACTAGTGTTCATCCGCCGGCGTATCTGCATTCTGGCGAAGAGCCTGTCACAAAAATCGACACATTACGCGTTCATTCAAAAGTGATTCAAAAGCATGATTGTAAACATACGAGTAAGAGGTGAAACAATTTTTAATTTTGTTCTATTGACGAAACTGTGCGTCAAAACACACAGGGACTATCTGACGGCGGATGATTACTTCTTGTGATGCGGTCGTGCGGAAGTTTCTGATTGGCTCGTTTGTACCTGCAATGCGTCACTCCTTTGGTCACACACAGCAGCCTTTAACCAGTCATAAATGTCAGCTCAAACCTGTGGACTCAAATCACCTGAACCAGTCCAGACGGTTGTGTGAATAGGTTACCTGATAAGGGGGAATGCATTTTGGTGTTTAAATGCAAGGAAATTTCTGGGTTTTTTTGTATATAGAGTGCATCTGTCTCATACATGATGATAAAACTGACATTAACATCACAGTCAGACCAGGTACACAAGGTCACTTATTACATCATCCAGATGAAAGTTAGCATATAGAGTGTGAATGATTAGCCTGGTAGATTAGTCCACACTCCAGCCTAATCAGTTAGAGTAAGGAAAATGTTATCAGTTCTTTTAAACCTCAATGACTAACAGCACCTGTAGCACATATACAGTGATCTCCATGTTAGATTTGCCCTCACTTAACTGTCCCATATCACTGACAGCATATCTAAATTCTACAGGATATAACTCTGTTAAGAGAATTTAAATGAGGCCTACTTAAAATAGTTCAGGGTAATTTTCCATCTAATGGCTACAGTTCATGCTGTTTCATTGTGGTTCCTTCATGGCGCCATCAGAAACAGGTAATGGCATAAACACGGGGAGGGTTCAAGTTTATGAGATGTTTTTTTGTTGTTGTTGTTTTTATAGTCCTTTCTCCCCCCACTGCTCGGCAACTCTATAAGACTCGCTGTATGTGAGTTTAGCTTCGAGTCATTGCATTCAGCCCAAAACCACACAGACAGGCTTGGGCAAGAATATTTCCCCCCCCTCCAGTGCTTGTAAAAATTGTTTGGAATTTGTGAATCACTCTAAGTTTGTGTTCGCAAGACAAGCTTCGGGTTTCCTGTTTCCTTCAAGGTGTGGCAGAGCTTTCATTTGGAAGAAAAAAAAATTCCAAGATGAGAAATTTATGAAGTCAGAACAAACCAGTCACTGAATAGTACACGCACTTCCTTTAATAAGCCATATATATTCTTTATCGTGATATTGTGGGATATTTCAGAGCTCATATAAGAGCTGGAAAACTACAAAAGGCACCCAGAGAAAATCACAGGGAATCTTATAGTGCCTGTTGATCAGACACATAGTGAAAGGTATATAGGCTGGAGCCTATCTCAGCCGACTTTCGGCAAAGGCGGGGTACACCCTGAACGGTTCGCCAATCCATCTCAGGGCCAAAACACACACAACAATTCACACTCACACCTAGGAGCATTCTGGAACAGCCAGTTTGCCTAATGTGTATGTCCTTAGCGCAGGAAAAACATGCAACTCCACACAGAAACACCTTTGCCGAACCCAGGATCTTCTTGCTGTAAGGCAGGCGTGCTGACCACTACACCACCGTGCTGCCCATGTAAGAACATCATGTGTTGAAATGTTCAGCAGAAGCACCAACCAAAAGGTATTAGATTTCTAAGCCAGCAAATCCATTGCACAATGAATGTTATTGTGCTCTAATAAAATGCGAAGAGGTATGGGCCTGTTAATATCTCACAACTAATAATAGTTCATAAATGTGGGCCACCATCCAAGACAAGGGCTAAGACTAGACTTAAAGAAAAAAAAAGTCTTTTGAATAAATTACAATTGTCCCTCATATGCTTTTCTTTTCATTTGCTCTGAAATGTCTTCAAATTGTGTTGGTTTATATATATATATATATATACACACACATTGCAGAGTGAGTCATTTCATTTTCTAAACCACTGTACTCTAGCCGAAGGCGGGGGTACCTCCAGAACAGCTCGCCAGACCGTCACAGGGCCAACACAGACACAACCCTTCACACTCACATACACACCAAGGGGCAATCAAGAATATTGATATCCTTATGTGCATGTCTTTGGAGTATGATAGGATACCCGTGCACTGAGGAAAAAGAGAATCACATGCAAGCTCCATATGGAAATGCCCTTGCCAGGCATGGGGCTCAAACCCAGGACCTTGCCACCCTATTGTTTATATTGTATTAATTCTTACTACCCTATTGTTATTAATATTCTTATTAATATTTTTATTTATTTGTTTATTTGTTTGGTTCCCCATGAGCTTTGCCTTAAAGCACTGCTATTCTACCTGGGGTCTATAGTTTATGTCATAGAATGAAATAAATACATGTAGTTTAAAACCAGCAGTTATAAAAATCAGTTCATATCAGTCCATTAAGAGCAATACCAATTGCAGTTAACCTAAAAATACATTAAAATTGCAATTAGCACAAGTTGACATAAATCACAGCTACATGCAAACAAAACAAACCAAAAGGGAAAAAATAGAAACACATTAATTAATTATTACACTGAACACTGCAAGCATTAAGCATTTTACTACATGGTGATCTAAAAATAGGTGGTTTCTTATATGCTTTTTAAATCTCACTCACTCATTCGCCAAACCTCTTAATCCTACTAGGGTCGCAGGGTGGCTGGAGCCCATCTCAGCCGACACTGGATAAAGCCAGGGTATACCCTGAACAGTTTGCCGGACCATCGCAGGGCAACACACACACACAACAATTCACACCCACACTCACACCTAGGGGCAATTTGGAACAGCCCAGACAGGGAGGAAACAGGGGTACCCGGAGGAAACCCACACAAGCACGGGAAGAACATACCCACTTTGAGAGCGGGGATAAACTCTACACAGAAACATGATCCCAGGGCCTTCTGGCTGTGCTAACCATTACACCACTGTGCCACCCTTTAAAAAAATCTATTATTATTATTATTATTATTATTATTATTATTATTATTATACTTTCTTTTATATATATGTTTTTTATTTTTTTTATTTTGTTTGTTTGTTTTTTCACAATTTCTTTTTTTTTGCTGTGCAATATTTGAAGAGGTTTTGAGTCCAAAAATTTCATTACTGATAATGATGTTCCACTGTTATCTGTACATGACAATAAAACCCAAAACGTGAATTTCTGAATCAACACTCTAGTAAGCTGAGATGTAAAATATTAGCTACAATTGCTCCAAAAAATCAAGGTAACAAGATACCAGTCTCTGCTGTCAATAGGTAGTTGAGAACATCATAAGTAACATGACACCAGGATTAGTGATAATCACAAGTCTAAAGAGCCCTGGATCACTCAGATATTTACCTGAAGTAAGAGCCATGAAACTGAAGACCTATTCATTCGTAATGCACATTCAGGTCTTCAAATGCACTGCAACCTTGGGATCACATTTCCACCATTGTGTGTACAATACATGCACAAACATTATGCATCTGTGTATGGGCACACATATAAAAATAGCTTACTCAGGTGTTCCCCTTGTTAAATTACATTGTTTCTTATTCAGTCTTTTCTGTATTGATTAATATATTGAATAAATAAACATCACAGAAAGCAGTGTATGCTTGCTGGAATATGATATGTCAGCAGATAAATTCTAGAGTGTTAAACTGCCTGAAGCTATCAGGCTAAACCTGATTAACAAAGATTTTTTCCACGTGGTCTATAGATGCTCTTTTGTAATTTCTAATAAAAATGATAATTGAAAAAGGGATGATATGAAAAGCCTTATCCAGCTGCCTCCTGGTAACAGCAGTCTTCGTTTGCCAGCAGTAAGAAAAATATAAATATAATTATAGGGCGGCACGGTGGCGTAGTGGTTAGCACGTCCGCCTCACAGCAAGAAGGCCTGGGTTCGATTCCCAGCTCGGGCATTTCTGTGTGGAGTTTGCATGTTCTCCCCGTGTTTGCTTGGGTTTCTTCCTGGAACTCCGGTTTCCTCCCACTGTCCAAAAACATGCACAGTAGGCTAATTGGCTGTTCCAAATCTCCCCTAGGTGTGAGTGTGAATGGTTGTGTGAGTGTTGGCCCTGCGATGGCCTGGTGAGCTGTCCAGGGTGTACCCCGCCCTCGCCCAGAGTCGACTGAGATGGGCGCCAGCCTCCCCGCGACTAAGGGACTTAGGATTAAGTGGCTTAGAAAATGAATGTATGAATGAAATATAATTATGGATGGTTAAATAATTTATGCATTATAACAAATTTATAACAGTTATATCATGTGGAATTGTAATTATTACTGTCACATTGTTATTATAAGGCATATAACTGTAAAACCATTACATAACATACATCAATAAAGTATTTGAGTTCCTGTTATTACTCAAAGCAGGACTATAAATTACTTTACACGTTATTTTTTTAAACACAATATCTATAGTTTTAAACTTTTAAACAGTGGAGATTTTGCAAAAAAATGGATTTGAACTATTGCTACTATCAGAGATTAAAATAAAATGAGCCGAACAGTAACAGAAATTAAAAATAAAAATGTTAAATGTTAGACAAATGCAGAATCAATGGTCTTATTGTTAACTACAAGCTATAAGGATAATCATACATTGGCAGGCCAGTATGTACTATGTATTCATCACAGTGTAATGTAAGAACAGCTCAGCCTGAGCTGTGCACACTGAGTAACATCAATATTTCAGCAAGTATTTAGCAGAAGCTATCTACCATAGCCAATCTGTGCCAGCTAATTAAGGCCATCTGAAAATGAATGCAGCCTTCATACTGACACAGCTGTATATGTGGTGCACTGTAAATACTAAATAGTGGACTAACCTCTCACATCACATTGTGATTTTTTTAGTTTGGATAATTTCTAAATACTACTGTACAACTAATGCAAATGAAAGTGTAATTTGTATTACTTTTAGGTTTATATTTATTTGTAGATGTAACGTTATGTTGGATACCATCTTTATTTAGAGATGAAGTCTTTACTAGTTCATTCATTCATTCATTCATTCATTCATTCTTTCATTCATTCGCCAATCCGCTTAATCCTACTAATGTCGTGGGGAGACTGGAGCATATCACAGCCAATTCTGGGCATAGGAGAGGTACACCAGTTACTAAAACTGTCCATCCATCCATCTGTCAAATCACTTTATCCTTTGATTTGAGTTGCAGGGAGGCTGGAGTCTAAATCAGCCAACTCTGGGTGAAGGCAAAGTACATCCTGTAAAGCTCACCAGACCATTCACGCAACCATTCACACTCACAACTTAGGGCAATTTGGAACAGCCAATTATCCTAATCTGTATGTCTTTGGCCGTGGAGGAAACCGGAGTACCCGGAGGAAACCCATGCAAGCATGGGGAGAACATGCAAACTCCATGCAGAAACACCCTAGGATTCAAATCCAGGACCTTCCTGCTGTGAGGGTGATGTGCTAACCACTATGCCACTGTACCATCCCATAGTTATACCCAAGTAAATATATATTTGCATGTATGTAGTATAAAATGATTGTATGCGTTTTAAGAAGGAATTAAAAACAACAGTATGAAATAAATCATGTACAGTTAATATAAACAACAGAGAATGTACACTTCTTAAACTCACTGGTTAGAGTAGACATGATAAATATGTATAATAACAGATTCACAATACAGTAAATACTTGATATTATACGTCATATATGGAGTAATAAAGGCACATATAAGGGTACATATAGTACACTTTTTATAATTAAGCATTTAGATTTAACATATGTAAAACTAATTTCTAGTATTATATATTCTGTGTGTATGCACTGCATGTATTTCATGAAGCTGAATCTCTGAGTTTAATTAAGACTAAAGACAAAATAGTCCAATAGGAATACTTCAGCAGTCATCTAGATGATGACTGGATCTCTTGCTGCAGCTGACAGAGCAATAGCATTGTAATAATGGTTGCTGTAGTGCAACTCAGGACTGATCTACAGTTGGTGCAGTGCTTAGTGCTTGCGACTAGTAATTTCTGTCCAGAGGCTGATGATTTAATCCCCTGCAGAGGCTCACCGCTCTGCCCTGTCATGGCAGCAACGGCAGCAGTCTGATCATTGCATCCGAACCCCAGCTTCTGGCCATGCTCCAGGACTCTGCAGCAGACCACCTGACTGCACCACTAGCACCCGATTGAACGCAGGCCACCTGATGGTGCAAGGGCACTGCAGCGTGAGCTCACACTCACAGGCCTGTCAAACATCAGAGACTGACTGCACTGCAACATGCACTTTTCATGAGCCAATCAAATGTTTCCCAGGGGCTTATCCAACCTTACTTGAAGGATGGGCTCTGATCCATAAACATAAAGTCGAGGATAAATAATTAACGTCTTCTTCTTCTTCTTTTTTTTGCTCTGCACACAACCCCCAACACGTCACACCCTTTGCCATAAAGATAATGCTAACAAGATTACACATGCTGACAGAGTGAATGACGACAACAACAACAAAAAAAAGCGATAGGAGATAAGAGATCCTGAAGGTCTGGTAAGACTATTAAAGAGAACATATGCAATAAAAAAAAGGTGAAGAAGTGTGAAAGAAAGCTGCTGAAGGATAGAAGGAAAAAACTCCAACACGTGATAATGATGTAGAAGGAGCCCTGCTCTGTACTTTATTCTATATTAACAGCTTTAGTAGTTTGGAGGTACCAGTACCACAGATGGACACATGCGCTCACTGTGTGTAGTGTGTGGGTGATGGCGTATTCAGTCTCCAAAAATCCTACAGTGCAGTACAGAAGCTTTCCACCCCCTACCTTGCTAATCTCTGGCCAGTATTTCAACACTGATGCTTCACTCAGCAAAAGTGCAAAAGGGTTTGCTCTAGTTGTCTATCTATCACAGCCCTGCAGAGTTGGAGCCAATACTCATTCAGGTCTCACCAGCATATTTCTGACACCAAGTGATTCTGTCTGGTTACTGCACGTTCTTTACGTCTGGCTCTGGAAGAAAAAAAAATGTATGTACAATGATTTAAATTATATGATCTGGCCTACTGAATTACTTTATGTTCTAATCTCTACACCACATCAGTACATGTGTTATTTGTCCCTCTTTGTGAACTTTAAAAGATTATAAAACTAATTCCATATCAGCAAGGATTGTAAGTATAGCCTGTTTTAGAGAATGTGTAATTGTCAAATAAACCATTAAAGAATCCCTTTTTTTAGAAGGATACAGTACACACAGTATGTGCCATTACGACTTCAGAATTCCAGCATGTTTACTTGTAAAGTTATAAGAGCTAAAAACATGTTTATTCAAAATTTTCTTTTAATTTAAACCTACTGGCATCTGTGAACCCCATCAATACAAGTTTCTTCTGCAAGTATTCAATTTTCTTAAAAAATGTTTTTGTGACAGCCATTTTGTTGATGGATTGATCTGTTTTTTTTTTTTTTGCTAATACTCCCATGGGCAGCATGGTGGCGTAGTGGTTATCAAGTCCTCCTCACAACAAGAAGGTCCAGGGTTCAAGCCCTGGACTTGGCGAGGGAGTTTCTCTGTGGAGTTTGCATGTCCTCCCCATGCTTGTGTGGGTTTTCTCAAGGTACTCTAGTTTCCGCCCATGGTCCAAAAACATGCACATTTCTAAATTGCCCCAGGTGTAAGTGTGAATGGTTGTATGTGTGCTGCCATGTGATGGACTGGCAAACTGGCTGAGATAGGCACCAGCATCCCCATGACTCTAGCAGGATTAAGAGCTTCGGAGAATGAATGAATGAATAATACCGCCACCACTAAGAGAAGTATCCTCTCACCCAGGCAAGAAGCCTACTTAAATCAAGGGGCTACGGCAACAGATGTTGCTGATGCCGGTTGTTGACTGTGCTTATTGAATTACCGTTTGTTTTTATAGGAAAATAGGCTGTCTGTTAGTCTGTAAGCATTTTCAATTCAATTCAATTCAATTCAGTTTTATTTGTATAGTGCTTTTTACAATTGACATTGTCCCAAAGCAGCTTTACATAGTAAAATTAATTTAAGGAGGAATCTAAAAAATTTTCTACAACCCCATACACATCCCTAATGAGCAAGCCCGCGGCGACAGTGGCAAGGAAAAACTCCCTCAGTTGACACAAGGAAGAAACCTT
>JBCNYH010000021.1:37189323-37203669 GCA_039654325.1 Tandanus tandanus
TGTCAGCACATTCAACTATGTAAAGAACAAAGTATTTAATAAGAATATTTCATTCAGATCTAGGATGTGTTATTTTAATGTTCCCTTTATTAGGTGAGTTCCCGGAGGGGGGTTTGGGGGTAGAATGGAGTACTGGTCATCACTCCCACCTTACAGCAAGAAGGTCCTGGTTGCAAGCCCTATCGTTAGTGAGGGCATTTCTGTGAGGAGTTTGCATGTTCTCCCCACGATTGTGCGGGTTTCTTTTGGGTGCTCAGGTTTCCACCCACAGTCCAAGGACATCCATGTTACATTAACTGGCTATTCCAAATTGCCCCTAGGTGAGAGTATAATTGTGAATGCTTGTTTGTCTGTGTTGGCCCTGCAATAGAGTGGTCTGCTGTTCAGGGTGTACCCCATTTTTTGCTGAGAGCCCACTGGGACGAGCCCCATATTGCCCACAACCCTAAACAAAATACGCGGTACGGGTAAGGAAATGAAATACGTTTCTGCATAGTATATACACTCGATCCTCGATTCTACGGACCCAGGTTTAACAGATATCGGAAGCTGCGGACAAAGCCTGGAGTAGCCCAATCTGTCCGGGAGGGCTCGGCGGTCGGCAAGGGCAGACGCGAGCCGCTGTTTCGACAGTTGGCCGTTAGTTGGCACGCATTCGTATACAGTAGTGTCACATTGGACGACGTGGTTGTATATACCTACGTAGTATTTTTACATTTCGTTTAGTTTACTCGTTTCGAGAATGCAACATAAAACAGTAGAGGCAGTGATAGAGGAACATAAGAAAAAAAGCATTTCAAAACAAATATCACAAAGCAAAGTTACACCTTATCATCTATGTATATATTCAAAAAGGAGTGGGAAGAAGTAACTTATTTAATCCCACCCCTTCTCCAGAATCACTGATGGGAAATCATCTGTCTCTTAGCCATATAAATAATAATAATAAAATTTCTATTGAATTAAAATAATATTACATCATTTACAAAACAAAATTCAGAAACACCAAGTCTGCTCAAACACCCTCATCCTTATAACGTGTGAAAATCATCCGTTTGTGCATCTTAAATTGCTTTATGTTTGGACATTGCTTTATTTTATTATCAAGATTGTACAACACCACAGACTGATGCACAGAAACCTTTCCTGGTTGTTCTTATTTTTAAGGATTTGAAGTAAAATAATCTCCGTAAGTTGTAACTGCCTTTTCTTTCTGCAAATAGAAATTGAATAGTTGTTGGAGATTGTTTTTTTTTTTTTTGGCTTTAAATATGATTTGTCCTGTTTGATATTCAACCTGATCCATAATTTTTAATGTTAGACTGCAAGAACAAGGGATTTGTGTGATCTTTACAACCGACTTTGTGAATAATTCTAACTGCTCTTTTTTGTAGAATATTTAGTGACTGTAGTTTAGTTTTAGAATTATTCCCCCAAACCTCTGAACAGTAACTGAAATATGGTGAAACCAGTGACCTGTAAAGAATGAAAAGTTAGTTGTGATCCAATAAATGTTTTGCTTTGCTGAGAACTGCAATTGTTCTTGATATTTTTGAATTCCAATGTTACAATTCAATGTTGGTTCCAATTTATTTTATCATCAATTATCACCCCAAGAAATTTAATTTCACTGACTCTCTCAATATCAGTTCCACCTATTTGTACTATTACTTGCACGTTAATTCTACAATTGCCAAAAAAACAATTTTTGTTTTGCTTAAGTTTAATGATAACCTGTTTATGTCAATCAACAACTTCAGTTTTTCCATTTCTATGTTTATGTTTTCCCCTAATTGTAGTCACTCATCCCCTGCACAATACATGATTGTATCATCAGCAAGTAAAAACAGTTTTAGTATTTTTGAAAATGTACAAATGTCATTGATATAAAAAATGAACAGTTTTGGGCCCAACACTGACCCCTGGGGGACACCACAATCAATCATTCAATCAATCAAATTTTATGTATAAAGTGCTTTACAACAACCACTGTTGATCAAAGTGCTGGACAAAAAATAAAATCAAGAATACAGATATAGTACATTTATAAATTTATACATATCTATTCATTTCACGAGTGACACCACTCGCAAGTGTCGAAGGCTGAACTGAACAAGTAGGTCTTTAGCCTGGCCTTGAACAGGGGTGGGTCCATGATGGAGTGTAACTCCAGGGGCAGAGAGTTCCAGAGTTTCGGCCCCGCCACTGCAAAGGCACGATCACCCCACTGTTTGCACCTGGACCGTGGGACCACCATTAGGTGTTGTTTGGAGGAGCACAGGGCTCTGCTGGGCTGGTGAGGGGTCAGCATTTCGCATAGATAAGGAGGTGCAAGGCCGTGGATGGAACAAAAAACAAACAATAGGACTTTAAACTGTATTCTGAACTGAACCGGGAACCAATGAAGAGAGTACAGGACAGGAGTAATATGGTCGTGTTTACGTGTGCTGGTGAATAGCCGAGCAGCTGCATTCTGCACGAGTTGTAGACGGTGAAGAGGGGCCTGATTTAATCCAGTGTAGAGGGCGTTGCAATAATCCAAGTGTGAACTGATAAAGGCGTGGATTGCTTTTTCAAGGTCCTTACGGCTGAGGAATGGTTTGACTTTGGCCAACAGGCGAAGCTGAAAGAAACTTGCCCTGACTTCAGAGTCTATTTGTTTATTGAGTTTGAGATTACTGTCTAAAGTCACTCCAAGATTCCTAACTGCATGGTTGAGGTGGGTGGTCAGAAGTGACAGATCTGGAGCCGCGTTTGCTGAGCTGGAGGCACCAAAGAGGATGAATTCAGTCTTTGACTCATTCAGGCAGAGGAAGTTTTGTGACAACCACTGTTTAACATCAGCCAGACACGTTTGGATGGACTGCGTGTCTGGGGAGTTCTGGGAAACCGGCAGATAGATTTGTAGATCATCTGCATACAGACAGAATGAGACATTATGACGGGATATCACAGAACCTAAGGGCAGCATGTACAAGGAAAATAAAACAGGGCCCAGAATGGAACCCTGTGGCACATCAGAGGACAGTTGAGCTGGAGAGGAGGAAAAATCATTGATAATTATGGAGAAAGTTCTTTCCGTTAGGTATGATCTGAACCACTGCAGCACTGGTCCCTGAAGGCCCACCTGCTGGTCAGGAGGATGGAATGGTCCACTGTGTCAAATGCTGCAGTAAGATCCAGCATTACCAGCAGCGCAGGTTTATTAGCGTCCAAGGACAGCAGGATGTCATTCTGTACTTTTAGTAGTGCTAACTCTGTGCTGTGGCACGGTCTGAAACCAGATTGGAATTTTTTTTCGAATATATGGCTTTGATCCAAAAATGACTGTAATTGTGTGAAAACAAGCTTTTCCAGAACTTCAGAAAGAAAAGGCAGAGGGGACACTGGTCTAAAATTTGAGTGAACTGATGGTTCAAGATTAGGTTTTTTAATTAGTGGTCTGACCACAGCCTGCTTAAAAACAGTTGGGACAATGTCCAAACATAAAAAGAGCACCTTTCCCCAAACTCACGAACTGCCTCCTGTTAAGTAACTTTATTCACTGTAATGCAACAACTCTAATACCGTATCTCTCCAGCTTCCTTACAAATATATTGTGATTTATTGTATAGAATGCTTTTTTTAGATCAACAAAGAGCCCAACTGCATATTTTTTCTGATCAATGGAATGTGTTATGTCCTATATTGTATCCAATAATGCAAGTGAAGTTGATCTGTTTGATCTGAAACCATACTGACTGTCCGAGATTAAATTATGTTTACCTATAAATTAATCCAGATGGTTATAGAAAAATTTCTCAAAACTTTTGAAAAACAGTGGAAGAAGTGAGACAGGTCTGTAGTTTGTGAGATGATGCTTGTTACCAGTCTCGTCCAGAGGAATGACTTTGGCTGTTTTCATTTTGAAATACCAGTTTGAAATGATAAAGTAAATATGTAGGTTCATGGTTTAGAAATCTGTTACCTTTTTTTACTGTCATCATGTTAATGTCATCAAAAAGTCAAGCTTTTGACTTTTTGCCTTTACATTTTACAGCAATACCAATTACTTCTTTTTCATCCGCCGGATTAAGAAACATTGAGTTCTAATTCCTGTCCACTAACTCATCATAAAGCATCCTAGTTGTACCAGGACCAGGAGTTTTTTCTGCCAGATCTGGACCCACATTAACAAGAAAAATGATGATTCGTAATGAAATTGTTATTACCCACCATTCTCGATAGCTACGGACAATCGACAAAACCGGACCGGTGCTCCCCCTTTTTGTCCGTTAAATCGAGGGTCAAGTGTACTGAAACTTTAAATGAGTTTATAAAGATACAGAGTGCATTTCTCTTGTTTCTGCGTAGTAGTACAGCACATCTTCACAGAGACTTTGATATGTTAGTTGTAGAACAGTAGTAAACTGCTCTGTTTGCACTGCTGGAAGTCTGACATCCACGTATCTGCGCACACCTCACCCTCCACTGTAGTGCTTAAAAAATGTAAAGATAAACCATTAAAATATTTTATAAAATGATTTCTGCTATTACTTTGTAATGTATCCAAAAACATTTATTTGCTTCAGTCTTGGTGGATGCTTTAGCGCATAATTGCTAATTAACCAATCAGATTGCACCGTTCCCCTATGGTACATACCGATGCACGTTAGCGTCTGCTGCTTTCTGTGGCAAGTCTTGTGACCTCCCCTATATGAAGTCAGTGGACATACAGAGGATAAAACAGGGCCTCTGTAATAGTGTTGTCCTTGTTGCATATTGAAGTGCACTGAGTGCGTTTGTTCGGTGCAGCGTTTGCTCATGAACAGCGCACACTTTTTTTATTACATTTTGAGATGTGTCCAGATCCTGTTGCTTTCTTTTGAAAACCTCAACTGGCTTGTCTTTAATGCTTGAGTGTTTTGTCTCTAAATACTCTTTGAATTTTGGTGGTTTTAAGCTTTCAGCAGCCAGTAACTTACCAAACAAAACACAACGTAGTCCGCACAAACCATGTTGTTTTCCTTGCAAGTAAAGCCGTGTTTTATGTAACCCACCAGAGTCTTATTTTCATTTCCCTTGTTTAGTTCTTAAGATTCTTTTTGAGGGAACTTCATACTGGAATTTTTTTTTTTTTGCTAGCATTGATTGTTTAGATAAATTAATACCAAAAAAGATTTTGAATGGATGAACAATATAACCAATTTTTACATGGGTTTAACAGCAGATATGGAAAAACATTTTTTAAATTGCTACTACTATTCTTATTATTTATTTATTTATTTTTAAACTTTATTTTCATATTTGTTCATGGTTTTGTGTGTGTTTTATCATTTGCATTTACCACCATTTTCCCTGACCCGTGATCCTATTATGAAGGACTTATTTTTTGGGTTCTGACCCACTAGTTGATAAACATACCAACTGTCTCCTTCGACCTTTCTGGTGACAGTTTGGAGCAACGTTTGACTACATAGATATTTTTTCTCACTTATGTTTTCTGTATGTTTAATTCTTGTTTGTTCGACAAAAAAAAAAAAAAAAAAAAAAAAAAGGCATACCAATCCCAGGTTATTTGAATTAGCTATATGAACTGAATTTGACTGTGCAGGTCAGAATTTCTGCTGTTATTAAGTAACATGGTAAAATAAAAAAGAACAATGGACAAGTGCACAAACAAACGGTCTTGAAACGAGACTCCTGACAAAACATAGCTAGATTTAGCGGTTTCACAATGTCATTTTAACTGATACAAGGCCTGACTTTGTTGCTTGTAAAGCACTCCTGCCTTCCTCTCCTATATGCTATCATATAACCAGATACTGAAAGGGTTGCATTTTGACATCACCTCGCAGTCGGAACACTGTACAAGATCTTGCTGTTGAGAACAAGAACACTTGTCACACCTCCATAGTTTGGATACACCGGGACAGCCTTTGCATGAATTTTGGCACCAGATCACAACACTAGGCCATTAACACTTGGTTTGGGTTTCTGATACTAAGAACATCAGCGCAGCCACTTCCTGGAAGTGCAGGTCCTCTTCACCCCCACCGTCATTCATCGACACCTGATACTTCAGCCAAATTCTACACTGTACATCTCGAATGCCTTGCAGTATGAACGAGCAATTCAGCCTCAATCTGTTTCTACATTAATTTATTCAAATTGTCCACAGAGAAAAAAAACATAGCCATCAGAGATAATGAAACCCCCCCAAATGCCCAGCAGTTATTGAAAAAAAGCTTAGACAAAATTTACAAGGTTAAGGTAATTGTGACATGGTCAAACAGAAAAACTGACAAGTCTATGCACACCTACACACCATTCCAAACCTGCATGCACAATTTCAGAATGATCCGCCCAGCGGTTTTTAAGAAATAGCCTGGAAAAATCGGGTACAGCGACGGAACCGGGAGTGGAAACAGCAATGCGGACGCAGGCAATGATAATACCTCAACAGCCTGATGGCTGAGGGGTAAAAATAATGACTTAATCACCAAAGTTCCCCCTATTTTTTTTTAAATAAAGTACTATAACACTCAGCATCGACACACAAACCACCACAAAGAATATTATCCATACAGGCTTTTAATACATTTCCAAGTATGACAAAGATAGTAAACATATTTTTAAAAAATAGCCGTTCCATAAATCGTCGTAACCCCTTAGCCAGGACGCCTCAAGCGATGAAAAAAGCCATCCCCCATACGAACAGTTTGGACAATCTCCATTGTATTAGCCACCCCACGCACAGGTTTAGGTCATAGGGAGTGCCTATGCAAAAGTTCAGAAAGCTGGCCTGTGCATGAGCCGCGCAATGGGCTGGAAAAACTTATCGTCAGAACGCCCGCTCACCCGCTCCTCCGGCTGCCAAGCCAACGACAATACCCCTCCAGCCATAACCGGCTGAGGGGTAAAAACTCAATTTCAATCCATCCCAACTTTGGAATCAACATGACAGAAGGATGTTTTTGTACCGTCTCAACATGCTTTTGGAATGAGAAATAATCTGGACTAATCGGTAACAAACACTGCCAAACAAAATTCAAGTACAAGCCCAGGCTTTGGTCTATTGTTACTGGTACAGTTATGCAGAACAACTGTTTCAATGTGAACAATGCGATTTGAATGTGTGAGTAAAAACAATAAAACAAATGATAATATCGACACTTTGCACAATAAACTACTCAGCTCTTTATGAAAGAATCGTTCGCTTGCTCAACGTTTCGACGGCCAAGTCAAATCAAAGTGCTTCAAGTCAAATCTCTCCACAAACATGAACACCAACGGCTACGTACACCAAACGAAGCCTTTAAATACAGCTGGTATTAACATCCACATCCTGGATGGGCGTTATATCCACACAGAATAGATAAGAACAAGAACTATAATGCTTAAAGACCCAGGGACGAAATCTGTGTCATGTCCACCTTGCGTCACGTCCACTGAAGTATACTTGGGCTCGAGCGGTTTATACTGCAAAAGATACAAAATTACGACCACTGACCGTTGAGCGGAATAACACTGATTCTTATATACTACACAAGAACGGTGTGCTCTGATTGGCTCGCTATCTTAGGCTTAAAAAAAGATTATTCAGAGAGGATAATACTTGAATCAAAAAGACGGACACTCACAGTTTCTCACAGTGAGCAATTGAGGGTTAAGGGCCTTGCTCAGGGGCCCAACAGTGGCAGCTTGGTGGTACCGAGTCTTGAGTTGCTGACCTTCGGATTAGAAGCCCAGAGGCCTAATCACTCAGCCACTTTGTTATTATTTATAAATCATTTTCTCATATTCTCTTTAACTGTATATTTAAACAGTTGCTGGATCTGAGGGTCCCCTAAAGTGAAATCAAAGCCAGCAACTGTTCTCTACTCCAGTGCCTCTCCAATGACCTGGACGCTGCGTCGTGTACAGAAAGCGATCATATGACCAAGTGACTCAAACATCTGGATCCATACAAAATATAACCCACCAGAAACTCTCTCGTCCTGACATATTATTTTTGAATGGATGCAAATTTTTTATCAGTGAGGTGACACATGAGAAAAGAAAAACAAAGTACTAATGATGCCACTTTGGTAAGTGAATCCACTCCGAATCGGGCTTTTAAGAACGCAGAGAAGGAACGTAGCTCAAAAAGTTTCGCAATACTGTATACAAAAGCAAATACAAATGTCCTCCTAGACTGCCATTTCGAACATCTGGGATCTGGAAGCACGTTTCGAAACACAGATGTGGAACAGAAATGAACCTTGGCCAAAATAAATCGGGGAAACTTGTGAAGATGCCTGGACTAGAGAATAAGGCATTGTGAGGTTTTAAGCTCATCTCACTCAACATGTGCCTTCTGAATACATCCCGGTGAACTTGTGACATTCGGGACACACAAGCATGTTCCTAATCTGCTTTATTTATTAATTCTGCGTGAAATGCATTCTTGATAACCCTCTGAACAACCATTCTTTATGAGATAAAGTTACACGACATTATCTCACAGTGTAACAGGGTGCCAAAACTTTTCTCCTGCATGTATGTGGAATGATTAAGCATAAAGAAACGAGCAATTAAAAACCTTGCATTCCCAGTTTGAAGCTGCCTCGGAGTTTAAATTATGGATGTGCTGACCTGATAGTATGGGTGTATTAATACTGGGGCTAATGCTTCCTTGAAATAATAGATTAACTTTGACAATTTGTAGGGATGTATCTATACCGATTCTGTATCCATTCTTGTGAAAGTGCCCAGACACCAAATGAGGATATATGACGCAAGCCTAGAAACTGACAGTGAACTGGAGGAATTAAATTAATGCATCTACCTAGCAGCACACGCTAGATGAATGCCTACTGCTGAGTCGTGTGAAAATAACAGCTTTTCCTTTATTCTCGACAAGCCATGGGGCAGCCATGGCCTAATGGTTAGAGTAGTGGCTTTGGGACCGAAAGGTCGCTGGTTCGATTGCCGAACCAGCAGGAAAAATGTGTGTCGGTGGGGGAGTGAGCTGCACCTTCCCTTCCTCCACCTCTATGGCTGAAGTGCCCTTGACCAAGGCACCTAACCCCCAACTGCTCTCTGGGTGTCCCAATGTGTGTAGCAGCCCACTGTTCCGAGTGTGTGCTCACTTTGGATGGGTTAAATGCAGAGGCAATAATTTCTCTTGCGTGATTAATACAGTGCATCAAAAAATAAATGTAAAAAAATAATAAAAGCCACTATCATTTATGCTCAAAGCAGAAATCAGACAATAAAACAATAATACTTGGCTTTCATCTCTGTAGACCCTCTATTTAAATTAATACCATGTCCAGAATGCATTTAATAATAATCACTGTCAAAGCGGCTTTACAGATAACCAGATATGGATATTGACTTTAATTTATTCCTCACCAGCAAGCCAGAGGCAACGACGGCAAAGACAAACTTTCAGAGATGCATCAGACTCAACAGGGAACCCATCTCCTTCTGAGTGGCATCAGCTAGCAAGATTATAAACCACTTATTAACCGAGCGTGATGTCTGTTAAAAATAAATCTCAGCCCGAGTGGAGTTTCCCTTCCTGTGACGAACAAGAGCTTTCCGACGAGGGGCGAGTACTTCGCAGGACTTCATAAACCCTTTATTCCTTAGGATATTTCCTGTATACATCTTCTCTTCAAGAAAATGCTGAATGCTTATCTGGAAGCTACTAAAAATCAGCCAAGTTGCTGATTGGATACGCACCAGTCTATATATGCAATTTGCTTGCACGTTGACCAGTCGGGATACTGTCATTGCCATATAATAACAATCAATACCCCTTTTCAACTATACTATGGGGGCATGCAGTGGCTTGTGTGCTGGAAAGCACTTCAGTTCAAGCATCAGGGTTAGATACAAAGTGAAAAATAATAATAAACACTCCTCTGCACCCCATCTAACTAAAGTAACTAGTAATGCACATCATTTAAAAATCAACTTGCCATGTTAATCCAAGCACACAAACATATGCACGAGTGCACTTCCCATGGTCACAGTGTAAAATGTTCCATAATGCCCAGATTGCTTAACAGTAATAAAAAATATTGCTTAGTAGTGCTTAGGGTGCTGAGCTCATGGCTGAGAGGTCATGGGTTCGAATCCTCATTAGACCCCCACCGTGCTAAGACCCCTGTGCAAAGTCTCAACCACAAGTGTGCCTCTGTCCACCCAGCAGTATAAATGAGTATCAGTAAATACACCCGGAAGGTAACGGCACGTCCCATCCAGAAGGAGTTAAGCTCCTAGTTGCTTCATGCTACCGAAACCGGGATAAGCTCTGGCGCTGATGAGTCAGTAGACTTTACCTTTTCACCACATTGTGATTGCGATGTTGATAATCATGCATAGGATGCAGGGCGACTTTAACTTTACGCAACACCGTCATCATCTTGGGTCAAGTGGTGAAGTGGTTAGGATGCTGGGCTCATGATCGAGAGTTTGTGGGTTCATATTCCCATTTTACGTCCACCGTGCTAAGACCCCTGGGCAAGGTTTTAACCACAAGTGAGCTTCTGTCCACCCAGTAGTGTTAATGGGTACCAGTACAAATACAAGGAAGGTAAATTAGCATCGCATCCAGGAGGAGTTGAACTCCCAGTCACATCACGCTACAGATACCAGGATAAGCTCCGGCTCTGATGAGCCATTAGGCTTGGGTGTAAAAAGCCCAACAGACTTACCTTACACCATCATCACACCTCTTGTGTCTCGCATAACTAAGCAACGGAAACCTGAAGCTGCAGTTCGATTACTGCAAGCCTGTCAGTATATGATATTAGTATAAAACGTGTGACTGGACACTATTTTAGTTAAATATAACTTTTTAACACTGTACACGACACATTCATGATTATAAATCACAGCATTGAAGTGAACGGTTAAATATATACTTAAAGTACGTTATAAGTATGCCAGATGTGATTCAGGGGTTTTGTGGTACAGATGTGTGCTTTGAAGACTGAACACAGGAACAGAAGCAGAGCTTAAGAAATAAACATGGATGCTTTCAGCACATTATACACAAGTTATTCATGCAAAAATCAGACTAAACGATATTTCATCAGACTATGAAAGCATAGCGCGATAAATTCTCGCGGTGTCTTGTTCGGGAGACTGAACAATCATCATTCATGTCCCTGTGTGTCGTCGTAGAGGAGGGTCAAGAATTTGTCAATTATAGCTAGCAAAGAAGACGTCATATGTATGTGGTATCAAACTCACTCACTCATTCGTCAAACTATGGTCGCAGGGAGGCTGGTGCCTATCTCAGCTGACACCCTAAAAAGCTTGCAGACCATCGCACGGCAACGCACATACACACACACAACCGTTCACACTCTCACCTAGAGGGCGATTTGGAACAGCCAGTTGGCCTAATATGCATGTCTTTGGACTGTGGGAGGAAACCAGAGTACCTGCGGGAAACCAGCACAAGCACAGAGCCGAACATGCAAACTCCACACAGTAACATCCAAGCCTGGGCATCGAACCCAGGAACGTTCTGCTGTGAGTTAGACGTCCTAACCACTGCACCACCACGGCGCCACCCTGCCATCAAACCGAGCAAGAACATACATAAAAATCCTGACGTGCTAAACTGTACGTCACGGCGTTGTGGGGTTTCCCAGATACCACATCATGGTTCTTCCATTACTCTTTCCTACGAGGCCAGGCTGTTGATCCCAACATTCATAGTCGGGAACAACGCTTGAAATCTGTCAGACACGACACAAAATTTGTGTGGCATGATGCTGGCATTAGGGTTTCTGATACAGATGTGTGCAGAGAGAGAGAGAGAGAGAGGACGAGAGGCGCAGGAGGAAGAAACATGGATGCTTTCTGCACATTACAGCCACATGAGGACCTTTTAAGAGAAAGTGGGTCTCACAGGCCTAGATTTAACCCATCTGCACATGCATTTTGAGTGAAAACACACACACACACACAGCTATAATTGCAAAAAAATAAATAAATAAATTTAAAAAAAAAACAAAAAAACAAAACAACTGTACAGGTTGTACTGGGTTGATCAGGGGCTTTTAGGAAGACTTGCAGGGGGAAAAGCACGACCCATCATCAGGATATCCAATTCTGCACACTACCTGGTTTAAAGAGATCTTGAAACTAAATGTGTGTGATTGTGTTGGTCTTCAGCTTGTAACTGTAGAGAAAATAGAGTGGGGAAAGTGAGAGGTTGAGTTTTTATCCCACTCTTGTTGCTGTAGCTGTAGTTGAACCGGCGCGCGCCCTGAGCTCACAGGCCTACCAACTGAAAAACTATTTAAAGAGGCCTGAAAACAACAGGCTCCAGAGCCAGAAACAAACAAATACCGGCACACAGGGAAATTACAGCCGACGAAAAACTCACCTGCAGTCCTGTTGTGCTCGTTTATGATTTTCCCGACGGGTTTTCTTTGTTTGCGACAAAAACGCGACCAAGAAAAGTCGGAGACATTTTCCCCTTGTCGGAACAAGTCGGCTGATAAAACACAGACACCACCGGTGTCATGGACGACATCTTATCGACGAACGGACTACAAGCACACATGTCCCTCAAGACGTCGACATTTTCACGACTCTTTTTTCTTTAAGGAGTAAAAACTAGCCCCTTCTTCTCCCCGCTGCCGTCCTCGCTCCCTGACGGCCGATATGGTGGCAGCAGGATAGGAAGGTAGGGGGGACTGGAAACGTGGACTGACAGCTAAACGGTCCAATCACAGGCTGCTTGGGATCCACAGCTTCCGATAGAACTCCCACCCGTATTCCGACAAGCCACACCTCCTGGAGCTGAGATCAACCCTACGTAGCAAGGCATCCAGCATTATGATTGGAGTTTATAGCGTGCACGTGTGCGCCAGGGTGCTCGAACAACCAATCAGAAAGATGTAAGGTGGGGTTTGCCGTATGTGTGTAGGGGGGGAAAATGCATTAAGTCTACTATGGAGAAGAAAAAGGTCAACGTGGAGTGTGAAGCTTTTTAACAAGTGAAACGTTTCTTCTAATTACACCGTAAGGTCCAGTAAAGGACTTTATGATCCCCGAATTGAGGTGTAATGCAGCTGTAATGTAGTGCAGCTACACTTGGCATGTGTACCAATGAGGATTCACATTAAACTCCATGATAATCACCTAAAACGTCCAAAATCATTTCACTGACTGCATGTGACCATGAAGTGATAGTGGAAATATTAATCATTCATTCATTTTCTGAAGCGCTTAATCCTAATGGGTTATGGCATGGCTGGCGCCTATCTCAGCCGACTCTGGGTGAGGGCAGAGTACACCCTGGACAGCTCGCCAGGCCATCGCAGGGACACGCTGACAGCTATGCAGCTATGTTCTTTTACATGCCTCTCACCATAGACATTAAAAAAGCCCAGTTAGCTGCACTGGGGGGACAGCAGTGACAACCCGCTAATAGTGGGGCTTGAACCCCCGACCTTGGGATCAGTAATCCAGCACCCTACCACTGGGCCACCACTTCCCCGTATTAATCAAAGACTTTAATACAATTCTAAACGCAGGGTATGTTTACGGTTTTTATAATGTTTAAGCCTAACCCAGAGAGACCTGGATCCAAAACGAAAAATTTGATATTATTGATCTGTAACGTAATCAGATTTGTTGGCCAAGTGTGTTAATATATACAGAAGAAACCTGACACTTTTGCGAATACAGACAATATACAGAAAATGTATATACAGTTGGCAGAAAATGTACCGTATCCATTCATCCATCCATTATCTATGCTGCTTATCCAGCAGGGCTGTGGGGGAAGCTGAAACCAATCCTATATGTGACTTCAGATGAGAGGAGGGGTACACCCTAAACAGGTCACCGATTTATTACAGGGATAGCAGAGACACAAGCAACCATTCACACTCACATTTACACTTATGGGCAATTTGAAGTAACCAGTTGACCTAATGTGCATGTCTTTGGACCATGGGAGGAAACCAGATTACCCAGAGAAGACACGATAACAACTGGGAGTACATGGAAACTCCACACAGACAGGCCCGAAATTCAAACTCAGAACCGTCTTGCTGTGAGGCGACTCTGCTCCTGGTTGATGTACAATGCTGAACTAAAAATAATGACAATCATTTATAAATCGCTGATAGCTTTGTTTTGAAGTGTTTTTTTTTTTTTAAGTAATGATATTCCATTGAGGGACAGTGGTGGCCTGGTGGAAGGGTGCTGGATTACTGATCCCAAGGTTGGAGGTTCAAGCCCCACTATCAGTGGGATGTCGCTGCTATCCCCCCAGTGCAGCTAACTGGGTTATCAAAGGCCAGCCGTGTCTCTCACTGTCTATGGTGAGAGGCATGTAAAAGA
>JBCNYH010000021.1:37204523-37218271 GCA_039654325.1 Tandanus tandanus
AGAGTCGGCTGAGATAGGCGCCAGCCTCCCCGCGACCCTAATTAGGATTAAGCGGTTCAGAAAATGAATGAATGAATATTCCATTGTACAATATGTAAGACTTATCAAAAACAATTATATATTTACGGTGATCCGCCTTACAGCAACAAGGTCCTGGGTTCGAGTCCCCGGCGTTTCTGTGTGGAGTTTGCGTGTTCTCTGAGTTCTTGTGTGGGTTTCTTCCGGGGACTCCCTTTTCCTACCACAGTCCAAAGACATGCACAGTAGGCTAATTGGCTGTTCCAATTTGCCTCTAGGTGTGGATTTGATTGTGAATGGTTGTGTGTGTGCTGGTGCTGCGATGGTCTGGTGAGCTGTTCAGGGTGTACCCTGCCTTCGCCCAGTGTAGGCTGAGATAGGATCCATTGTCCCTGCAACCTTTGTAGGATTAAGTGGCTTGGCAAATGTGTGAGTGATGATGAGAGTTTATGCAGTGTTTTCTTTGTGTGTGTGTGTGTGTGTGTGTGTGGTTACAAATACATGTGTGTGTGTACATGATCTACTGTGAACAGTTTGAGCAGTGGAGAACAATGTGAGCCCCCAGTCATGTGAGTCATGTTTGTTTGATACCATGTCTCATGTCTCATCCTGTCAACCTGGCCATGCATAATGTGTATTACATGACCAAGCCGAACTGTTCTTTTAATTCCTACTTTAATTCCACCAGGACATCAGCTGCTGCACCACTGAAAGCCTCCATGACTATGGACAAGTTCAACTGTGAACTTGAGCGTGAGGGTTGTAAGACTGTAAAAATTAAGTTAAATATTTATAAAATTGACTAGGTTTTTATTGTAAGAATTATCAATGTAGTTTGTAGTCTGAGTTTCATATTTTAATGTGAAGGAAGCAAGCATCCATTACTTTCAATTAAATATTAATTTGTATTATATTATATTATAGGGCAGCATGGTGGCATAGTGGTTATCAGGTTCGCCTTACAACAAGAAGGTCCTGGGTTCGAGTTCCGGGCACAGGCGTTTCTCTTTGGAGTTTGCTCGTTCTCCCTGTGCTTGGTGGGTTTCCTCTGGGTACTCTGGTGTCCTCTCACAGTCTAAAGACATGTACATTAGGCTAATTGGCTATTCCAAACTGTCCATGGGTGTGAGTGTTGTTGTGAATGGCTGTGTGTATTGGCCCTGTGATGGTCTGGCAAGCTGTTCAGGGTGTATCCTGCTAGACACCAGCCTCCCCACCACCCTAGTAGGATTAAGCACTTTGGCGAGTGAGTGAGTGAGTGAGTGATGAGTAAATGATATTATATTATATCACATTAAATCATCCATCCATGCAGTATGTATACCTCTTATCTGTCAGGGTTGTGGAGGAAGCTGGAGCCAATTCCAGCTGAGCTTGTTCAAGAGATGGGGTAAACCCTAAACTGGTTGCATATTGCAGGACCAATATAATGTGATGTGATGTGATGTGATGCCATGTCATGTGATTGCCCAGTAAAACGTTTTAAGCGAGTAACGTGACAAACTGTGAATTTTTTAACGTAAGTCAGACTTAAATCTTCAACGTATAGGGCCCAACACAGTTATAAGGCAGGTATAACTGTCTCGACAGTAACACAGGTCACCAGTTAGACTCAAAACTGAGCTGTGGGCTGCTTCTCTTCAAAAAATTAAAAAGTAAACAGTTCTATGAGGTAGTTGTGTGCACAAGAGAAGGCACATTATTACATTTTAATGAATTGTGTCCATATTAATAAAGCACTTCATTATCAGTTTCAGATGAATACAATTTGTATCCTTACTCTTGATTGGCCGTGAATAATTTCATCCTGCACATATAAAGATATGTGTACAGTACAGGGTGGCACGGTGCTCTTGTGGTTAGCACATCCACCTCATGGCAAGAAGGTCCTGGGATTGAGTCCCGGGCTCTGCATGGATGTTCCTGTGTGGAACTTGCATCTTCTCCCCATGCTTGTGTGGATTTCTTCTGGGTACTCTGGTTTCCTCCCACAGTCCAAGACATGCACATTAGGTTAACTGGTTGTTCCAAATTTCCCCTAGATGTGAGTGTGAATGGTTGTGTGTGTGTGTTGGCCCTTCGATGGTCTGGCGAGCTGTTCAGGGTGTACCTCGCTTTGACCCAGAGTTGGTTGAGATTGGCTCCATGCTCCCCGCAATCCTAGTAGGATTAAGCGGTCCGGCAAATAAAGAAAAACGATGAAGAATACAGTATATGTCTGTCAAGATTCAAGAGTTTTATTTGTCACATGCGCAGTTATACACGTACAACCTGCAGTGAAATGTTATTCTTCCCTGACTGTGCGTACATGTCCTGGTCTTGAAAAAAAATTCCACAACATTCCAAGATATTGAACCAGAAGCATCTAGTAATGTACGTTGTTTGATATTTTAGTTATGAAAGACCTGCCAACTTTATATAACTTTATATATACAATATATAGAGGGTATTCAAAGTTCTGAAATATATACCAGTCAGTCATAATATTAACACTGTCTGAATGGTCTGCAGCTAGTCATCCCCATACAAGTTACTATGCATTGTATGCTCTGACATCTTTCTATCATAGCCAACATTACCAGTTTCAGCAGTTTGTGCTACAGACCAGGCATCAAGCTTTCACTCCCCACATGCACTGGGCACCCATGACACACTTGCCAGTTCACTGGTTGTTCTTCCTTGGTAGTTACTTACCACTGCATAAAGCACGCCACAAGACCTGTTGTTTTGGAGATGAACAGACCCAGTCATTTAGATATCATAATGTAGTCTTGGCAAAATCACTCAGATTTAAAAGGACACCTTCTCATTTTTCCTGCTTCCAAAACATATTTCCTGACATCAGATTTATGTGCTGCCATCTAGTGATTTTACTTAGTGTTACATTAATATGATTTTTTAATAATTATTTTTTTCAACAGGGAATATAATTGTCAAATCAAAAAAGTAAGGCACAAAAAAGAAGAAATCAAATATTAAATTTGAACACTACTACAATCCTGAGTTGAACTGGGTGGGAATGCTGTCTGAATGGGATGCCAGGGCGTCATGCATACACATCTTCACACATCTGTTTATATTATAGGTAATTTAGCCTAGCCAATCCATCTACTGGTATGGTTTTTGGGCAGTGGGAGAGAACCAGAGAACCTGGATGAAACCCATGTGGACAGATGGGAGAACATGTGAAACTCCACCTGGAGATCAACTCAAGTTTATGATTGAACAGGGGCTCCAGGTGCTGTAATACTGTACATTAGTGTTATATGCCTAGATGGAGCTGTGAACCTCTTTATTTTTCCAAGAAATGAAGCTTGAACAAAACATCACACCTGAAACTTAAATTTCGATCTCTTGTACTCATTATTTCTGACAAAAATTCTGTGCTCATCACCATTTCCCCCCAGACTATTTAATTCAAACCTTAGACTTTTAAGAAGGATTATCTTGCTGTCTAATACAAAGTAAAATTGCAAAGTTCTCAAAATTCTTCACCTTATGGCAGGACTACTATCACTCTTCAAGCTTCTAATTTGAAGGTGTATCTTGAATTGTATTCTGTCCTAACTGCAAGCTGCCAAACTCCTTTACCCAGTAAAGGAATGCCATGCTGCTATAAAGCTGCTTCTGATTTTCATATTTTCACTATTACATAATGGCATTAAAAGAAATCCTTTAATCAACTTCAGCTCATAGTAATAATCGCAATCACAGTCAGATGATCCCCCACACACTTTTACTGGCAGTGCAATATGATTGCGATACATTGGTTTATGTAATTTGATTATAGGATATCTAAAAATAAAAAAATATTTGTGCAGGAAATTTGATTAGTTACAAATACAATAAATTACATTATTCTTGAACTGCAGCATGCAGAATGTTGAGACAATGAAAGACATGCTAACAGAACAAAATTACGTGGAAGCATGTCAGAATTAATTTACAGTGAAGTACAACATATAAATTAGATGTGTAATGACCAGATGATTTGGACTGATGCATCAATTGTAAAGACAACAATTAAAATAAATCAGCCAACATTCAAAAAATGGATTTATTAAAATAATATTTAAAAAAAATCTTTTTTTATTATTAAAAATATTTATTATAAATGATTATTTTGTGCATTATTATTGAAAAAAGATCAGCTGATTCAGATTCTTTCATGAATAACTGAAGGTGGCGTACATTCGCCTCACAGCAAAGTTTGTAACTCACGGCTGAAACGAATCTTTCTGTATGAAGTTTGCATGTTCTCCTTGATTCTGTGTAGGTTTCCTCTGGATGCTCTGGTTTTCTCCCACAGTCCAAAGACATGCATATTTCATGAACTATTCTAAATTTCCCATAGGTGTAAACATACATGCTAATGGTTATTTGCATCCGTGTTAGTCCTGCAATAAAACAGTGGTGACCAGTTCAGGGTGTACCCCAGCTCTTGCCCAAACTCAGATGGGATCAGATCCAGCTTCTCCTACGACCCTGACAGATAAGCAGTATACATAATGGATAGATGGAAGATTGAAAAGTGAATTAATAATGAAAGCCCAGTTGATCATATCTAAATCAAATACTACTAAGCTAAAAATTTAATGTTTTTGGCAAGTATCAAATTGTTGCCTTAAGAAACAAAATTGTATCGTATCACAAAATTGTATTGTATGAATTGCCTGAGGGTTTTCAACACTAATATCAATGTACTGATCTCTTTATTTCCCTGCAAGAAAGTTTTCTTCAGTTGCCCTTTGTACAGTATTTGTTTCAGAAAGAGTTTACCACATTAAGCTGTTTATGCATTGTCTTGTACTGAGAATGAGCCCTTTTAGCACCTTTTTATATGTATATTATTTTATTTATACATGTAAATCTTTTCTTTTCTTCTCACTCTTTTCTTTTTCATTTATTTATTTATTTATTTATTATTATTATTATTATTATTATTATTATTATTATTATTAGCATACCCACTGACTGTAAAGTGATCTAAGAGCCTCGAGTAATTTCAAACAGGACAGCACATAATAATAAGAACAATATTATTATTGTTGTTGTTGGTATTATTATTATTATTATTATTATTACTATTATTATATGTTGTTGCTATTATTATTATTATTCACGTTATCAGCAGACTCATGCCAGTCCACATTAAACTACACAGCACGCCCCACAGCTCTTAAGTCTCCAGACTTTTGAATTCACATGACCTCAAGCCACCTGTCAGCACTCACGCTAATGACAACACCAGTCTACTTAACGACTTCCAAGTTAAATGTCAAGTGTGATGTACTGTTACTGTGCTTTTGCTAGTGCATTTTGTGTTTACCAGATTTTGGCAGTCTCGCATTTACAAGTCGGCCTAGCACACAGTGATCTATTTATCTCCTCGTTTGACCTGTGCTTGCCTGCTAACATTAAGTTTGGACTGTGTTTCTTGTTTTGGCTGCTGATTTAATAAAGTGCTATTAATCGTATATATCCACCATATCTGCTGCAAAGCATCATGACATTAATATTATTAAAAAATGAAAAAACTGCTAAAATACATGATGTTTTGTTAAAGTCTTACTCTGTTCCCTGGTTTACATGATGTTGGTATTACTCAGTGTTCTGGCCAAGAACGCAAGGTTAACATGAGACCTAAAGTTCAAGAGAGGTAAAAGTTCATGTTCAGGAGTCACACGTGCCACACTAAAACTGCAGAGGGAAATGGCACTGATTTTTGATCATCATACAGACCTAATAATCTCCAAATACAGTGGCTTGCAAAAATATTCACCGTTTGCAATTTCCTATTTTGTTGCATTACAACTGTAAGCTATAAAAGTAACTGTACATGGTCTGAAAATGAGCCTATTTAGCGGCTATTTATATTATTTTATTTATATATGTTAAATTCCTTTTTTTCTTTTCTTCTTTCGCACTCCTTTCTCATATTCTTAACTTTTTCCATTAATTTTGATTTTCTTTATTGTTTGAAAACATTTTAGTGTACCCACTTACTGTAAAGGGAGCTAAGAGCCTAGAGTTACAGGACAGTAACTTCACTGCACTGGTTTGAGAAACATGGAATTATTATCAATTATGCTTTAAACATGGCAAACTTGTGCCACTGGAACACAAGTATGATACTAGTTGCTGAAAATGGGCCTCTGTACACGTACACTACCTGTCAAAAGTTTGGACACAGTTTCTTGTGTGTCCAAACTTTTGACTGGTTATTTATGTTTATAAATCTCGCATGTTGAAATCACCGAACACCAAAAATTCCTAATTATTTCAGTAATTTTTCATTTTATGAACACCTATACTTAAAAAAAATATTTATAAATGTATAATATTTAATTATCTATACATGAAGCATTTAATTTATATTAACTGGGTTTAAATCAGTGGAATAACACTGGAAGCGGACAAGTTGGATATTGCCCAAGTTCCTGATTTCCCAAATTCCGTGTTGAATAACCGTCCCATTACACTCTCATCACTACTTTTACTGCAGAACGTTTTTCAGAGTTATGGGTACAGCATAACTTCAGGGGAAGGGAAAAACAACTGAGCCTGGTTATGGAACAATTGTTTATAACAACTGCTAAAACATATAGTACCAGTCAAAAGTCTGTACACAACCACTCATTCTAGCTGAAGTAGAAGGTGTGTCCAAACTTTTGACTGGTGCTGTATGTAGAAATTCCATTTAACTTCCAATGGTTTCCATCTATAATAGTCATGTGTCTTTCTTATCAATTTTATCTTTTTTTTAAGTGCTTTTCTAACAAAAACAAGGAAAATTCCAAGTGACCCCAAATTTGTGAACAGTTGTGCATCTATAGCAAAGCGTTGTGACATTACAATTAGTTCATAATTAAAAACTGCTAAAATACAAATGTTGTTGTTCACTATGTGATCTGTGGCTTTTGTAACAGAACAGCAATTCAGTGACTTTTTTGTTAAAGTCTTACTTTGTTTCACTGTGTGTACCAGACATAGCATTTTCTTTGATGGCCAAAAAGTAAATGTTTAGTCTCATCTGACTAGAGACCTTTGTCTGTATGTTTGGCTAGTCATGCTTTTTATTTTTATCTGTCCTCTGGACAGATACGGCAGTCTCCGGTGCGGAGCTTTCCAGCTCCTTCGGGGTTACCTTTCATCTTTATGCTTACTTTCTGATTAATACCTTCCTTTGAGTTTTAGTGGACAGTCCTCTAGGGTAATTGTTGTGGTGACATATTCTTTTCATTTATAACATTGTCTCTGACTTGTTTGGCGAGCTCCTTGGTCTTCACTGTGTTCCTTGCAGGAAAGCACTTAAATTCTAATACAGGTCACTGTTAATGGCCATAACCCTCATCAGCTCTCTACCTATGCTGTAACAGCCGAACAACACAACAACCCATGTACAGGCATACCAATAATTCCTTGCTTCCTATCAGTGCTCATAACATTCAGTGTGTCTTAAAGAAAGCTCTACAGTAACTTAATGCATAACAGTAACAGGGAATGTAACTCAACACTAAGCAGTAGCAGAAACATGCTCAGATCATTTTATCCTTTCGGATCATTACAGTATGCTAATTAATTAACAGATTTGCAAAGCATTTTCCCATTACCCTTTATTTCAGCTCTTTGATGTTAATGTACATTTGAGAGTTGCACATCTTACAGCATTTTTAAAATAGGTTTCAGCTTTTCATCCATCTTCATCCTGTAATTTCGTAAGAATACGTTTATTTTAGGTTGAACACAGTGCATCAATAACATTTGTTTAAGCATAGTATAGCTAATAATTTAAAAATCTTCAAAATTAAAAAAGGAGAACCTAGACAACAACCATAAGTTCAGGATTTAACTGATCCCTGGAGCAGCGAGGTGGTAATGCTGACTCTTACACTTTCATTCCAAACAAATAAATTGTTTGGTAAATTGTTTGCAAAATAAAACAACAAATATTACAGAATTGCCAGAGATTAGGGCAAGATCCTGACTTTTTAAAATGTGATTTTTTAAAGTTATTTTATCATTAATAACAAGCTGATTGGTTTCTAGCTGACTAGGGGTTGACTATAAACATACAGTAATATTAGATTACTTGCAAAATGTTCATCCAGCTATTTCTTTTCAGTACTTCCTTTTCAGCCTTTTCCCAACCTTTTCTGAGGTGTGTTGTAGCCACCAAATTTAAAATCAGCTAATATTATTTCATTAAATGGTAAAATGTCTCACTTTCAACATCAGATATATTTTGTATGTTCTACTGTGATCAAATTAGGGGTTCTTTTTACACAGTGTCCAAACTTTTTTAGAATTGGGGTCGTATTACTATGTTTATAAAATGGTACATACAGTTACATTTCATTCATTCATTCATTTTCTAAACCGCTTAATCCTGATTAGGGTCACAGAGAGGCTGGCGCCCATCTCAGCCGACACCAGGCGAGGGCAGAGCACACCCTGGACAACTCGCCAGGCCATCGCAGGGCAGAAACACACTGACGGCAATCCAATGGCCTACGCTTTACAAACAACAACAATGGTTCTTTTACATGACTCTTTATTATACCTTTTTAATCAAATATTATTTATACACTGAATACAACTTGACTACTGGAAAAGGTGAGAAAAGCTGTATTATGCTGTTCATTTTATAACTATATTTTCTTTACTATTCTTTCAGGAGCCTTGCTGACTTCCTAGTAGCCTTTTCAGCGTGTACCCCTCATACCTCTTGCCTAAAGTCAGCTGGGAGTGGCACCAGCTTCCCTCATGACCCTAACGTACACTGAGCAGTATAAATAATGTATAAATGTACTTACAATAAACCCTCTTGTCCTTTAGAGTATAAAACAGATTTGATTCTAACTGATTATGTCCTGAAAGCGCATGCAGTATGAGTATTTGGGGATCCACTGTAAGCTACTTTGAGCTATAAGCCTATAAGTGGCAGGTGGTTTGAGCTTAGAGGATATTATACATTTATAAGATAAAATGAGGGGAAGCACTTTTTAATGCAATTTATTTTGTCATTTATGTCTATTTATTTGTTCAATAAATTCAAATTTTTAATAATTGAAAGAATGGTTAGGGTTAATATGAGCTGCTGGATAGTTGAATATTCCCATGAGGATGAATAAAATATCTATCTATCTATCTATCTATCTATCTATCTATCTATCTATCTATCTATCTATCTATCTATCTATCTATCTATCCATTTTTATATCATCACGGTGTGTCATAAGAAAGTGTGTATAACCTAGATTTATATTCTTTTCTGATTACAACCAGAGACCTGTGCCTGTCCTGTTTGTAAATTACCTGCTTCTGAATATCATCTGCTTGCTTGCACCCCTACAGTAATTGTGTGTCTCTTGATAGATTAAGCAGGTCATATTAAAATAAACTAATTGCACTTGTATGTAGAAAACAGTGCATTATCTGCCGATACACATATCTGTTCTATATTAAGATCGTACCCATGCGCTGTTTTGCCTGGCTTAGTAAATCTGGCCCTATGTCTTTTACCTTACATTGTTATTTTATTTTGACTGAATATGAAGGTTTCCCTGCAAAACCATCCAAGCTCACAGGCTTAGAATCTCTTATTTACCTATTTTACATCTTGTTTTGGTTCTGTGTCTGTTTACAATAACAATAACAAGACAACATGACTGGAAGAAACAGCTTGCACATATGCGATAACTTGGCAGCGCAACATGAATACATAGAAAGTGGAAAAGTCTGAGATCAAGTGTTAAGAAACAGAAGAAGTCATATAAGCATACTCTCTCTTTCTCTCTATCTCTGTCTATATCACTCACACACACACACACACACACACACACACACACACACACACACACACACACACACACACTGTGTAGCATTGACATTCGTGAACAGGAGTAAACAAATTGTTTCAGAAAGGCACTGTGGCCAATTCCATTTTATTTCCAGGAGATAACACTGTATTTCATATTTATTTAATTTGCCTATTAAGTGATTGGGCCCCTTTAAGTGATGCAATCTGGTCACTTGCTCTCCATGGCAATATGACTGATGTGATCTGATTCCAGGGCAGCTGTGTTTTATCCCTCACTGATGATGTCAGGCACAAAGCAGAAAAGACATTACCCTCGCCTGCCACGTCGGAGAGGCTCTACAGTAGTCCACGGCACGTCTCACACACACCTGCTTTATATCTGATAACATCTTTCACCCTGTTTCCATTCATGGCTCTGAGTCATCATGGAAATGATAAACAAATGCTGTCTTTCTTCACTGCTCCAGAGCCTAATACAACCTTTGGAGAAACAGAGAAAAAAGAAGAGTGATGCAATGTTGTGATGCAATATGCCATGCAATTTTTTTCAAAAAGCAATTCTAGTATCAAGAGCTGTTTTATCAGCTTGTATAAATGAATACATCAAACAAAGGTATACTTTGAGAATCATCACTGATAATCTGTGCAGTTTATGCAGTCTATGCACATAAGGCACATTCCAAAAGCACTGAAGAACTTATTAGGTTCCACTAGATAGGATTTACCGGGAAAAGGCCACATTATATTTCCTCCCACAGTCCGGAGACATGCAAATTGCATCCAAATTGCCCCAAGGTGTGGATGTGTATGAATGGTTGGGTGTGTGTTGGCCCTGCAATGGTCTTTCGAGCTGTTCAGGGTGTACCCTGCCTTCGCCCAGTGTCGGCTGAGATGGGAACAGCTTCCCCGCGACCCTGATAAAATTAAGTGGTCAAAAATCAGCAATGGTTCTTTTACATGCCTCTCACCTCAGACAGTGAGAGGCATGGCCATTTGATAACCCAGTTAGATGCACTGGGGGGACAGCAGTGACAACCCGCTGATAGTGGGGCTTGAACCCCCAAAATCAGGGATCAGTAATCCAGCACCCTACCACCAGGCCACCACTGCCCCAGAATTAACGAATAATAATAATAATAATAATAATAATAATAATACTACTACTACTACTACTACTACTACTACTACTACTACTACTACTACTACTACTACATATTAAGCTTTTTTCCATGGTGATTTCATACTTCATTTTCATCCTAGTAATACAATGCAATGATATAAACCCACCCCTAGCCATAGTTGCACGCAGAATCACCTAAGTATTATTATTATAGTAGTTATATTTAGGGCATTTGGCTGACCGTTATCCAGAGTATCTTACATTTAACATAAATAATTATACATACAGACACACACACACACATACACACACACACAACTGAGCAGCTAAGGGTTAAGGGCCTTAAAGTGGCAACTTGGTGATCCTAGGGCTTGAACCCCAAACCTTTATATTACCAACCCAGATCCTTAACCAACATATATATAAATGTTATATTTCCAGGCGCAGTACTATCTGCTCTATTTATTTATTTCCCAGTTTATTATGCTATAGGTAATAGTTTGTTGGATGTTATATTTATCAGCAATTCAGATTAGTTTCACAGTTGAGTTTGAAACAGAAGGATCAGATGTACTTACACACTCGTATAATTCATGAAGAAAAAAAAGCACGTGCGGTTTTCTATTAAACTCTAATTTTGCAGCACGTGCGGTTTTCTATTAAACTTTATAAAGAAAACAGTTAGGCAACCATTTCACACAGGTGTTCATTCACCGGTTAACTGAGCTGAGGTATTTTTCTTGTTATGACATGAAATGATTTCCTTGCAAAACGGCTAATTTTTGACTGTTGATGTCATGCTGCCTGCGTGGTAGACGGCGTGATGCGTGACACGGCTGCCTATAAATAGCGGGCCGCAGAAACCAGCGCAGCAGAATCGGTGAGCAACAGGTGCCTCCTGACGCAGAACTCACAGAGCTTCATCTCCTACTTCAGTTACAGACCAGAATACATAAATGAGCGCGATGGAGTACCACAACGGCTTGGAAATGATCGGCGTGACAGACTTGATGTGCCACAACGGCTCGAGCAGCGACAGCTCCGTGCAACAGGTGAAAAAAGCCGAAGCGGCGAGCGTCAAACCGGTGGAGTCCATGCAGTCCGCCTACTCCAACATCCTGCGCGCTCTGGGAGAGGACATCGAGAGGGAAGGACTGCTCAAGACACCTCTCCGAGCCGCCAAGGCAATGGAGTTCCTCACCAATGGCTACCACCAAAACATCAACGGTGAGCAAGACATGCTGATGCCCAAAAACCTCAGCTTTAATCCCTTTACTCCAACATGAGAGTATGGCTCCTTTAGCCTGTGTAAAGTATGGGCCACCCCAGGGACAGGAAAGTATAGTATTGTTCTACTTAGAGTGTAGGCTTCCCAATTCCTAATCCCAATTCAAGTCCTGGAGCAAAACCCAGTACAGTTTGATCTTCTTTATTTCATTCATTCATTTATTTTCTGAACCGCTTAATCCTAATTAGGGTGGCGGGGAGGCCCATCTCAGCCAACTCTGGGCGAGGGCAGAGTCCACCCTGGACAGCTCGCCAACCTATCGCAGGGCAGAAACACGCTGACGGCTATGCAGCCTACTCTTTTCAAAAATCAGCAATGGTTCTTTTACATGCCTCCCACCACAGACAGTGAGAGACATGGCCGGCCTTTGACACTGGGGGATCTTCTTTATTTTTTAAAAACTAATTTAATCCATCATTTAATTACTAAGGGTGATAATTACCAAATTGTACAGGTTGTCCAGACCTTGATATATGAACCCTGACTTAATTCAACTATGCAAAAGCAACCTACAACTAGACCTGGGCAATAAAATAAAATAAAATAAAATAAATAAATAAATCAGTTGCATCAAATTTTTGGTTTAGGGAGGTGTGTAAAAGGAAAATCACGACTCACTTTAAAATTAACTAATTAAAGGAGCCATGTCATGATTTATACCTAAATTCACCTGCCTAAAAAGCGAATGTCCAAAGTACTAGTCTGTGTTTGTTAAATATCTTTTCAACCTGCAAATCAAAAGCAGCCTAAAGTTTTCAAACCTGAGTGAATGGAATTTGGAACAAGGACCTTTTGAATTTTGGTGGGCAGAACAGCTTTCAAAGATTGAAATCCTGTATTGCAAACTTCTATCAAATTAGTTGTACGAGTCTCAAAATTTCTCTGTAAATGATGATGTCTTCTAGATAACCCTGTTTATGTTATTTAGGCTATTTTCTTCAAACAACCATGGCACTGCCCCTTTAACAAAGAGCCCACAAAGTTTCCAAAATATTTTTTATATGCTTGATATATTTTTTTAAACAGCTGCCCCATGAATTCTGTGCTGGGCTGGCACCCCATCCAGGGTACTCAAAAACTATTGAAATTTAAGACGTGCTTGCCATTCTTTTTTTGTGTTGATATTGTTAAAAATAAAACTTAAAAAAGAATCAAATAAAAAATCTAAATCGGAATGGGAATTCTGGTGTAGATTTAAAAAATAAATAAAATCTGAGTTTATTTTTAGTCCATATCACCCGGCCCTACCTACAACCAATAAATTTTTATTGCTTGCTTCAAACAAAAATCCAGGCAAATATTTATATTTCTTAGTCATGTCATATTAAGGGACTTATTGAAGCGTTAAATATGTTGCATGACCCTGTAATATGTGGCCTACAACTTGCAGCAATATACTCATAAAGTCCAAATACTTTAATTTTTATTTATTAATTTGGGGGGGGGGGGGGGGGGGGTTCAAAGGTTTTTGGCTAAATCGGAAAAACCCAAGTCTAAAC
>JBCNYH010000021.1:37340471-37356921 GCA_039654325.1 Tandanus tandanus
CTACCAGGGGCATAATGCCCCTGACAACATAGCTCCCAGGATCATTAGGACATGCAAACCCCTCCACCACGATAAGGGGCGATTCAAGGAGGGGTATATATATATATATATATTTTTTTTTTTCCCCACTTATCTGAGGTCAGTTCACTTAAGCAACAGGTCTAGGAGGGAAACCCAGGCATCCCTCTCCTAAGCAACACTCTTTAGCTCCTCCTGGGGAATCCCAAGGCGATCCCAGGCCAAACAGGATATATAATCTGTCCACCGAGTTCTGGGTTTTGGACGAACCTGGAACACCTCTAAAGGGAATTGACCAGGAGGCATTCTAATCAGATGCCCGAACCACCTCAACTGACTAATTTCGATGTGGGGAAGGAACATTGAGCCTGAGCTCCTCACCCTATGTCTACGGCTGATCCCAGATACCCTCATGAAGGAAACTCATATCGGCTGCTTGTATCTGCGACCTCGTATCTCTTACTGATAATATCTCTAGTAATATTTCATTTTTTTGCTGCTTTTCAATGCCCACAAGAAAACAATGAAGGCAATGCGTACACAAAAAAAGATACAGATTAATGAGGTACATTGTTCTGAAATGATTAAGAAAGCAGCTTGATAGATGAACCATTCAACAATACCAATCAAAACAAATGATGTGTGATTGTACACCATATTAGATACTTCATCACATAAAGTGATGCTATTTATCAGTTGCTTATATTGTGCTGATAATGGTTCATTAATTTAAATCCATTGAATATTGTTTAAGCTAAAACATTAATAGAAAGTGTTTATCACCACAGAAAGTGTCTCATCACACTCATTCACACTCTTAAAAAGCCCCATCTCATTCAGGATCCATGTTCTGGAAGTGTTCCAAACTACATTTAGTAATGTGAGAGAACCAGGGACAGTAAATGACAAATTGTTCTGGAAAACACACACAGCACATATTCCCTAGAGCAGGATGAGAACAAGCTTGTCTGAGCCAACAGAGCAGCAGGGCTGCAGATGGAGAAGAGCGATGGCTCTCCCTCAACCAGTCAGATCCACGAGCTGGGGGGTCTCACACCAAACTGACTCCCAGCTCCCTGCACCCCCGCAATGTCTGCGCTTTCCCTGCTCTTTCCTCTCCTGCTGCATGGTCCATTCTTTTTTCTTTCTTTCTTTTTTTAAATCACAGGTCATTAAGGTGTGCAAACTATAAACTGAGTGAGAGAGGTGCATTTGGGAACATTTATATGCATATTTTAAATCTACAATAGAGAGGTATAATATATACACTACAGGTCAAAAGTTATAGACCACCTCCCTTTGTCCAGTTCCCAGTTGGAGGTAAAAAGTCATGGAATTGTGTTTTACACAATTTATTCAATTGTTTTGACTCACCAAAGTGACCAACTTTTGCAGATATTATAGCTGAACACACACATGGCATTCGTTTAACAGTAGAAATCAAATATTGTTTGCATGAAATGCTTTTTCAGAAAATCTGAAAGCATCACTCCACAAAATTGAAATGGAAAGATATATATATTTTTTGCCTTTAAGTCACATGACAACAGATAACTCCCCATGCCTATACCAGGAATCTTGGAGATCTGTTACTCATATTTAATTGCAATGACCATTACAAGAGGAGACAAGCCAGCTTTAATCCCATAATTGTGCACAAACCTGCAATGAGAGCCTGCCTGTCAAGTGGGGTGTCTGGGTTTCTTGCACAAAGCGTTTACGTTTATGGTATTTGGAAGACCCACCCAGAGCAACTTACATTTATGATTTTTATGCAGCTCTGCAACTGAGTTTTAAGGGCCTTGCTCAAGGGCTCAAAAGTGGCTGCTTGGTGCTACTGCGGCTTAAACAGTAACCCAGAGCCTTAACCACTGAGCCACCACTCCCCCAAACCAAACCAATTTCCCACTCATACCTAATCTATTACACTCATTACCAGTTACGGCTGTTGGAAAATTGATTTAGATGTAAAATCAATACTGTTGCCAAAAGTTATTAGTTGGATTAGAATTAATTTTTTAGGAAAATAGGACACAGCTGGGAAGAGTCCTTATGTCTCCATAGTTACGAGATTTTTCTTACATCTCAGCCTCAAACTGAGGAAGATTACCATTGATCGGCAAGGAATAAAAACACTTAAGTCTCTACATGATTACTGAAATCTCCAAAGTGTTTATTGATTCACATTTACCCAGCCACGTGCCTTTTCTGGATTCAGTCCGTTTAAATCACGACACCAGTTCCATTTTTGTCATGCTTTCTTTGTCTGTATCTGTACACACAATTTGTGGTTTGTATTGGAGCTTTTAAACCCAGTGCGATGGATCATTTTGGCTGCTGATGACTCTGTCTAGGGCGGCGAATAAATGGTCTTTCATTACCACAGACGTCACGCCAGAGCAAATGAATTATCGTGTCTCATTGTCATAGACTGCCTTGCACTGCTTTGTATTGTGACAGCCTATCAAACTAAAGCCAACAGTCACACAAGCTGTCAGCTTCATCATGTATTATTACCTCTGACTGCAAAGAAATTTATGAAAATAAGATCTGGAGGAACAATGCACCACTGTTATCATCAGTAGTATATACACAAAGTTCCTGATCATTTTGGTTGAGGAAAAAAAGAGAGCAGGGAAGGGGGGCACACTCTAAACTCTTTTGTTTGTCACTGAATCCTTTTACAACTGTGTTTCAAAGTCATGTTGCCATGCAAACGAGCAGAGTGACACATTCAGAGGCTCAAGGGAACACGAACACACACACAGGATAATTTTCAGTCCTCCATAATAAAGTTTATATGAATAAGGAAAGGAATACAAAAATTTTCATTAATCATGTATTTCCCATTGTTTACATCAACAAGGACATTCATACTGAAAGGTATCTTACTCCAACACTCCGAACATTATCACTGCACTAACACACTCTCATATTTACAGTGAACTGATTCACAGAGGTGAGAGCAGTTATATTAAAATACAGCAGCAGTCAACAAAGCACAGAGATACGGTTTCCTCCCTTTTTTCACCCACCCGTCAGATGTTTCTGCAATCTCCTTCTCAAAACAGACTTCATCACAGACACCTCTAGATAACCCGAGTTGAAATTTAATCTGGGCTGTATGCACAACCATGGTGTTTGAATGGAATTTAAATGCAGAGACACCTTTATGCTCTCGAATACAGGAAGTCCGTTCACTCTGAGATATTTGTAAAATGAATGTTAGATAAATTAATGGATGCTAAAAATTTCCCAGTATTCAACACACACTTATTGCTGCTAGAGAAGCTAACCCTTTGTCCATTTGATGAGTACAACACGATTGTTCACTGTAAATGAGGTCAGAAGAAGTTCAGAGTCATTTATGTCATCATGTGTCACTGTCACATGATGATAAACATTACCAGGAACACATTACAGTCTATTTTAAAAGTTTGCAAGTACAAACGTGAGGACGTGCAAACGCGCCGTGTGGTCTTTACTTATTCTTAGGCTGTGCGGCTATGTAAAGAGCCACCAAACAGTACAGAGCACCGCCGACTGTCAAAGCCATGGTGGTCCTGTACAGGAGCCGGTCAGGAACACCGCGTTTAAGGTGCACCGGGACCCCATCTGAAGACTGAAAGACAAAAAAAAAAAAACATAACTTCATCATTAACAGAACACACAACATTAATATTAGATTTCTTATTTATGTATATTATCTATATTTCTATATATATCTATATTTCTTATGGGCATACCTGGAATAACTTCTGGAGGTCTGGAACCCTGTTGGCACTCATGTACTCTAGAGAAGCTCCAGACTCAGAAATCATTTTGGTTGGTGTAGAAAAGATCAGTGAAGAAGCTTCAGAGGGGACACTTGACCTTAAACCCTGGAATGAGATTAGTCAATTCAGATCTGTTAATTAGTAGTGTCACGGTTTGAAAGCATTCAGCTAAATTCTGTTTACAGATCTAGGCATGGATGTGCAACATCTCTGGCAAACAGATCAATATGCCTATTTTAGGTATATTTTAATTTAATCTTTGGGACATAATTTAATGCCTAACTGTTGGTGCACTGCATCATTCCTTTACAATAAATTTAGAATACTGAGAACTGATATTACGCTGTGGAATAAGTTGCAAAAAAATACTCAAAACAAAGCCTCGATACAACCGAACGATGTGGATGCAGAGGTAAAGCTGGAAATATCACTAATTTACATCATTACGCCTTAAACGACATCCAATAATTTTTTTTTTTTCACTTCCGTGTTCTTTCTTCAGATATAGATATAGATATATATATATATATATATATACATACACACACACACACATTTGTAATTTTTCTTATATTGAGATTTTAGATCTTATTCTTTACTTGGTATGGAGCAACTCTGCACACAATTTCCTCCGGGATCAATAAATATTCTGATGATTTCTGGTCTCTAATTAATAGAATAAAACAAACATGACTCACTGATATCACTTACTGAACCGCTTAATCCTAGGACAAGGGTCACAGAAACACTGGGCGAAAGCAAGATACACACTGAACAACTCGCCAGACCATTGCAGGGCCAATCCAATACACATAACCACTCACACTCCCAACCACACCTAAAGGCATTTCGGAACAGCCAATTAGCCTAATGTGCTTTGGACTGTGGGAGGAAACCGAAGTACCCAGGGAAAACATGCAAACTCCACACAGAAACGCCCACGTGCGGGACTTGATCCCAGGACCTCCTTGCTGTGAGACGGACACATTAACCTTTATGCTACAATGCCACTAACACAAACATCACTAAGGCAAAAAATTATTTAGACTTTATATATTCATGCACACACACACACACACACACACACAGAATGTTTTAAAGTGTCCAGTGACCGCTGATTGGACCTATGCTTGACCAAATGTCCAATATTAAAAATATATAAATGCCCAAAATGTGACACAGATACACATAAATAATTATTTTGCTGTTAAATGCAAAAATATAGTTTCTATTATAGTCTTTCAGTTCTCTTTGGTAAAGATGCACCAATCCCATAGAGAGTGTCAGTATGAAAGTTAATACCGGCTTAACTGCACCCAACTGAAACGGTTGTGGTGTGATGGACATGACACAGATCTTTCTCAAGAACATGGGACACAAGGGAAATTGGGCTCTGCATTTAACCCATTAAAAGTGAGCACACACACACTCACTCTCTCTCTCTCTCTCTCTCTCTCTCTCGGAGCAGTGAAGGTGAAGGAAGAAGAGGGGGAGATCCTCCACCTGACACCACACATTTTTACTGCTGGTTCGGGCTTGGGAATCGAATCAGCGACCTTCTGGTCCCAAACCAGTTTCTCTAACCATTAGGCCATGGCTGACCATGTGCCTAATGTGCTGTACCATGATGCACTGTATAACTTAATGCAAAATAGAAGTTTGCAAAAAGTAAACTTTGAGGATGGCAGCATCATGTAAGCAACAATACCAAGAGTACCGATATCCCGTGTACCACCGGGCAGCCCACTGCTCTTGTGCCTGTGTACTCACTGTTGGTGTGTAAGGTTGGGTTAAATGTAGAGGTCAAATGTTCACTGCACACCTTCAAAAGTCCATATTTTCTCTGTTCATACACACACAATTTTAACAAATGAGGTATCATTTTTCATCATCTTTCTTTTGACTTAAAGTATGTACTTGTCCAAGTGAAAATCATAGCAATATAAATCAGTCGTTTATAATAATGTCAGATCAGTACATCCCTACACTCTCAGAACAAGAAAACCTAGCTTTCCTTGTCATTGAGGAGGAATCCTCAAACATACAATCTCTGTACATTTATTAATCATCTTCTAAGGGACATATGGTGCATCTTTAAACCTGTGGGGTTCCATTATGTGCCTAGAAACCTTAAGATGAAACAATCATATCAAAGCTACACAATATAATTGATATTGATATGGAAAGACAATATAATGATGCAACCATAGCAACAAGGAAAGGGCCAGCTGAATGCCCCTTTATTCTGGGTGTACTCTCCAATCTTCATTTTCAAAGCAAAAAAACAGAAAATCAAGACAGATTCAGAGCAAAACTGAACTTAAAAATCACAACAAGAAGTCATAACCAACCACGACAGATCCAATGACACATCTCGGGTCACGACACTGTTAGCTTTCCCAGCTAGCTCGTTGTGCTCCCGTGAGTCACTCAGGGGTGATTTTAATTGGGTAAAACCTTCCCTTTCTCTCGGATAAGTGTTTGTATAAATTACCTGAGGACTGTAAGCTGTAGATGACACAGAACCCGTCAGCCTCTGAGTGAAACCGCTGAACGTATAATACATTTTACAGGCTGGGGAAAATGACCTCAGTATACCGCACGCGATCGACCGGCTTCTGCTCTTCCCACTTCCGCTTCCGCTCCGAATCCGTCCCATAAATATGACGTCACACGCTACCATTACAAGCGTGTACACGTCACCAGTTGCCCGGATATTTGTCTAAACGGAAGTGCTGTCTTTAGTACACTTATTTAGAAAACGTACATCTATTATTTAAATAAATTCATTCATTTATTTATTTATTTATTTATAAATTTAAAAAAACTTATTTGTTTATATAAAAATAAATAAATATAACTTTTACTATTCAGTACATGTATTTATTTATTAAACTTATTTATTTATATAAAAAATAAACAAACATAACGTTTACGATTCAGTACATTTATTTATTTATTTATTTATATAAAAATAAATAAACATAACGTTTACGATTCAGTACATTTATTTATTTATTTATTTATTTATTTATTTATTTATATAAAAATAAATAAACATAACTTTTACGATTCAGTACATTTATTTATTTATAAATAAAACTTATTCATTCATTCATTCATTTTCTTCCGCTTCTTCCGGGGTCGGGTCGCGGGGGCAGCAGCCTAAGCAGTGAGGTCCAGACGTCCCTGTCCAGACAACTTTTACGATTCAGTACATTTATTTATTTATAAATAAAACTTATTTATTTATATAAAAAATAAATATAACTTTTACGATTCAGTACATTTATTTATTTATTTATAAATAAATTAATTGATGAATTAATTAATAAGTAAGTAAGTAAGTAAGTAAGTAAATAAATAAATGAATGAATGAATGAATGAATGAATGAATGAATGAATGCACTGAATAGTAAAAGTAATTGATATTCAACACGTATTCCAAATGTTCAGGTTGTATATGCACTGATGGCTATAGTCATATTCAACACGAGAGTGGAATAACTGTTTTATTCTATCCACATTCACTGGTTTGTGAGTGAAATCTTATTCACATATAAAAAAATATATAAAAGATAATTCGTGCTTCATGTTGCATGCGCCTCACCAGCCGGCTAGGGCAATCCACACACACACACAATTTTGCTAGTGGTAACTCTTAAAACTTTTATAGTTTACTGAATAGAATACACATTTTAAACTACTCAAAATGTGTATTGGTTCATCTCACGCAACTTTTATTTTTCAAAAGATATAATCATACTCACATTTTTCTCAGTCCGGTTCCCAAAACACACGTAATTTAAAAATCCTGTTTTACAGCATGTCAGATGATTCTTGTATTTTCCCCTTAAGAAAGAGTTTGTTTAACTAAAATGGCTGGTTATATGATTAAATTATTGATCTTTGTTATTAAAACATCTCTATACACCTCTCACTCCTGTCAGTCCCAAGTTCTGCTAATTTTATGTGGAAACAGGATTGAAAGTAAGGACTGAGGTTTTAAGCATAAAACTAGAAAATACGTGAAATAAAGCCAAATGGCGTCCCTGCCGATAGCATGAGGACACTGAGCAAATTCTATTAATTTATCCAAAAACAGTATTAGTAAAATAAACAGATAACATCTATAAAATTTCCTGTTAAACATGTGACTTGTCAAATGTTCCACATTTTTAAGAAGAGGGAATGTTTTAAGTTAACAGGAATGAGTGAAAATCTTGGGACACCATTAAAATGTGTATTTTATTAATATATTATGGATTTATTATGGGCACAAAATAGCACAAATAATACGATATCTGACCAATTTCAACCATTATATTTCTTGGTAAAGTGTGGTAGAGCATGGGGACAGGTTTTATTATTAGTTTTTCATTAATGTTTTAATATATATTTTTAAAAAGAATATTAGACTGATGTGCAGGGCACTTTGTTTAATAATAAAATGTATTTTATAGTTATTTGTCATGCATTATTGATTTTATATATATATATATATATATATATTACATACATACATACATACATACATACACACATAGAGTCTGTCCAACAAATATGACCTCATACACTCTATAAATAGTGCTGAATCTTGAGTACATTTATTTTCTTTGTTTCAAATAATTTATTTAAAATGCAAAAAAATCTTTTTTTTTTTTTAATCTATTTACACAGTTATAAATATTCAACACTTATTCCAGAAGTTCGAGTTGGATATTTATTTTTAAATTTAATTTAATTTTTTATACTGTATTAATTCTGCAAGGGAAATTTTGACTGCTGCATTTAACCCATCCAAAGTGAGCACAAACACCCACTTGGAGCAGTGGGCTGCCACACATTGCAGCGCCCAGAGAGCAGTTAGGGGTTAGGTGCCTTGCTTAAGGGCACTTCAGCCATTAAGGTGGAGGAAGGGAAGGTGCTGCTTCTCTAACCATTAGGCTACAGCTGCCCCACAGGGTACTGTAGAGTTGCTTTTAAAGTCAGACTGCTTTGGTTTGGATTGGCTAAACTATATACACTGATCAGCCATGACATAAACACCAGCTGAAGGGACGAATGGACTGCAGCTTGGCAGCCCCAGACATAGCAAGTTGCAATGCAATGTGTGTTTTGACACCTTTCTGTCATAGCCAGCATTAACAGTTTCAGCAATGCGTGCTACAGTAGCTCTTCTGTGGGATCAGACGAAATGTACTAGCCTTCACTCCCCATATCAATGAGCCTTGGCAACCCATGACACTCTTGCCAGTTCAGTGTGCACAGTGCACTGTCTTCTTTGGAAGACCTTTGGTAGGTACTTACCACTGCATATTAGAAACACCCCACAAGCCCTGGTGTTTTGGAGATGAATAGACCCAATTGTTTAGCCATCACAATGTGGCCCTATGAAAGTCCTTCAGGTCTTTAGACTTGCTCATTTTTCCTGCTTCCAACATGTTAACTTTGTGAATTGACTATTCGCTTTCTGCCTAATACAACTGCTTTAAAGATAATCAATGTTATTCACTTCATCTCTCAGTGGTCATAATGTTTTATAATGCCATAATTTTAATGTGGTCATATTTTAATTGCTGATCAGTGTTTGGTGTATATGCAGTGTTTGTGTGTAGATAGATAGATAGATAGATAGATAGATAGATAGATAGATAGATAGATAGATAGGTAGATAGATAGAGTATATATATGAAGTAAAATATAAAATGGAATGACATGTATTCACCCCATATGCAAATGCATCACTTTATTTTCTAAATATCCAAATATTTCTTCAATAAAGCCTAAATATAAAACATATGTACAAATGTTTCTTTGCGAGAGGACAAATATATTTTTTCACACAGCAAACATTTGATTTCAGGATTATCTTTCAGGATCTACAACAAATAGCTACATTAAATATTTTTATAACATTTGCTATATTTATAGTTACACAGCTACAGAATGTGGTAACAATAATTACCCAATGAGCAGAAAGATGTTTAAAAAGACATGAAAAAGCAACCTCTGTCAGAGCAAATTTGTATTAGATCCACTATAGATGTGGAAAAAGATACAATTGGCTGCAAAAGTTTGTACTCCCAGGAAGTCTGCCAATATTGCTAGCTAGAAGATCCTCACAGGCAAAAAAGAAACACACACACACAATCAAAAAATATCTATGTGGATTAACTCTATATTTAACGGGGACCTGCAGAAATGTTTAAATAAGCAGCTTGGTGTAAAAGCTTACATCATACAATTCTGCAGTCTGGTTCATGTCCACGTAAAACTGATCATAACAATAAACATCTAGTAATATCGGAAAAATGGTACTTAAGGATATTTGCTGTTATTCAACTAAAATACTTGTAGCTCTGAGCATCAGTAAAGTATAAAAATAATTCTTTACACTTTTTCTGGTGAAATGAAATGAAAATAACTCCTCTACTCAAATATTTATACAATATTAACAATATATATTTGTACTTTATACACAGTAAACAAACTGTCGGTAATGGTGAAATATAGATCATATCCTGCACGTTTTGAACAAACAGTCTGTTAATACTGATTTTAAATCATGTTTAAGATTTTTTTTAAAAATGTAAAAAAGCATATTCCATAACCCAGTTTAATTACCTCATGGACTTATTTTTTTAAATTAAGAATATAAAAGATAATGAATTAGAAATAAAGAGGTAAAGGAAGGGATTAAAAGGGTAGCACTTTTGAATTGATTGAACATCTGTATATCTCCCCACTATCTTAACATTTTTGCTAATAAATTGTTGCTAATTTGTCATTTATTTTTCACACACAAAATATTCTATTCATGCTCATTTCATATTCTGAACCATTTTGTCCTTTATTAGGGTTAGGGGGTTACTCAAGCCCATACCAGACAACATCGGGCGAAGGCAGGGTACACCCTGAGCAGTCTTCTAGACCATCGCAGACCCAACACAGTTATCCAAAACATATTGAATTGAATTGAATTGAATATAGTATGCTATACATAATTATAGGTAATATTGTTAATAAATATATAAAAAATATATAATTGGTCCTCTTGCTCTCAACTCCAGGTGACATCAATATCTCTCTCTCTCTCTCTATATATATATATATTATATGTGTATATCATATGTGTGTGTGTGTGTGTCAATATATCCTCAATATAGATGGATACAAATAGATTAAATTAAACATAACTATAATACGGTCTACTTATACCCAGGTTGGTCCAGTGTCCATAAATGTATCTGGTCAGATGGTGCCCACTGGGGAATATTAACAACATCATACCTGTGCAGGACCAGCTTTTCTTTTATTTAGTTTCAAATGTCCACATCTACCAAGCAATGCTAACATTCTTAAATGTTTCCTATGAGCATTGGTGTTACACAAACCACTGCATGCTTCATCAATTAAGTGGCACTCCTTCTTAGATTTATTTCCAATATAACATTAGATACTATCACGCAAACAAATCTACAGGTGAAATTCACTGCTTTTTCAGGATATCCTAACCACAGAACAAACAAGAGCCAGTGATAGAGAAAGGCTAGCTTTTTTGCTTGCTATGTGTATGGTGAAGGAGGAGGAGAGTGACAGCTCTGCGACTGCTGAGTGTGTGGGTGAGGTGTTTGCTAATCAATTTGGTTAACACCTTTCGGTCCGCACAGTCATCGTTTTCGATTGAGATATGGGCAGTTGGTGGTTTAAAGCCTTGTGTAGCTCAACATCTGATGTTTGTTTCTTGAAGTTAAGGAACTGTTCTTCATAATGTGGCTGCATCGCTAACTGGAATTGCGCTTCCATTCTAGGCCTAAACCTTACTGCAAGCTGGTTCTAATCTTTCCACAACATTCCTTCAGTCACTAGAAATATTTGTTTTCATATATGGCCTCTTTTTTTTTTCTTTTCCTTTCTCCATATCTGGAGTATTTTCATCCACACTGATCTGGTTGGAGAAATTTCTCCATGGGAACAAAGTGTTTCGGTTTCTGAAGCTGGACCAAGGCTTTTGAGGAAAAGCCGACTTAAATCTGGAGAACTGTCAAGACCTATAAGGCTTGCCAGACACCCCTCATATGCAACCATGCCATCTGGTGCCGGCTGCTGACACAGTTGTCCTTTTTAAATAACATCAAACACAGGAAATTCTGTCTCTTTGGGTCAGTTTCATTGGTTTTCACAGAGATGGGGTTATAATGCAAACACTGGCTTATGTAGATCCCCTGGGTTGTTATTATTACTGTGCTATCCACATTAGGGTTCTTCTTCTCCTGTCACTTACAATCACAGTTGTCTGAGGTACCTGTTATCACTTAATCATGTTAAAATGTAAAGATGCTGCATTTTAGTAGTCATGATTACTCATTTTCTCCATAGACATAATCATATCTCTATAGTTTAGTTTACAATTCATGAGGCTGTTAAAGGTTTTAAAACAAAGGCACAGAAAGATCAGATGAGGGTTAACAGAGCTGGGCTGTGGACCAGTATGTCCCAGAGAAACCACTGTCAGTTGAGAAACTCAGCTGAGAGACTTCGCACGCAGCGTGCTGAGCGGAATTTGAGTTCGTGGTAGCACTGCACAAAGCTGTGGTAGATAAAGGTAATTGGGAGAGCCAGGAGCACAATGCCACTCACGACACACACACCACCCAGCACGCGGCCCGGCATCGTGATGGGATACATGTCTCCATAGCCTACGGTGGTCATGGAGATAATAACCCACCAGCAGGCTGCCGGGATGCTGGCGTAGTCCTCATTGCTGCTTTCCAGGTCCAGCCCATGCTCCAGAAGCTGAGCCAGAGCACTGAAAATGGCCATTGCGACACACACGAACACCAGCAGCATGACCATCTCACGGTAGCAGCGGCGCAGTGTCAGCCCCAGTGTCTGTAGACCAAGGAAGTGGCGTGCCAGCTTAATTAGCCAAAAGATGCGCATCATCCTCAGCACACGCAGAGTGACTCCTGCTCTTTGAAGCTGCGGGTTTTCCCCAGTCAGAGCCGTCATGGTCACTGATACATAGTAAGGTGTTATAGCAAGGAGGTCAATGATGTTCAGAGGCCGCCGCACAAACTCACATTTGTTCCGTGAGACAATGAAACGCACTATGCACTCGGCGGTGAACCAGCCAATGCATACCGCTTCAATGATCCTGCCAAAGAGAGAAGACAGAGAGAAAGTGAGCAAACAGCAATGGTTACAAGTCATGCTAAGAGCACTCCTGTCAGCTCCTTAACAGGTGATTTAAACTTATGTCTAAAATACAGCATTTAAAACGCATTCATGCAACCTGAAGATCATATGTTTAAATGTCATCATGCAGATAATGAGCCTTTTGATGGAAAGCTTGATGCTGCTCAAATATAATACTAAATATTTTAGACTGCATTTATGTGCTCCCATTTTTGCTGAATTATTATGTGGTACTGTAGTATATTTTATTATTTCTTGAAATTACAGACTTTCAATTTGAATGATTTAACTGCTCCTTTAGACTGACATACACATAACATTAAACAGATGGACACTGACAGCGGGGTGGCATGCTATAGTAAAAAAAATGACAGAAAAACATCAACATCAAGCTTTAAGATGCAATTAAGTAATAGTTTCATTCTGCTCACAAATGCCAGAGTATCAAAAGAACCATAAACCATTCAACAATTTTCAAGGAATTCAGTCACCTTAGCCTTGCATGAGTGCTGAACACATCAAACCTCGCCTTAGTCGACTGCAGCATGTACTTACCACAGTGAAGTACCTACTCAGACTGTTCCCGAAGAAATTGCGCATTGTGCATGTGTGGTGCCCCATATAACGGTCCGGCCCCCTTCCATGTATGGCAAAGCACTATAGTGTGCGTCTGTTTGGTTTGGCCTTATAGCGAAACACTCATTTAGTCAATTAAAAATATTGTCAATGTGGATTATTATATTAGGGCACTCAAGTTTTACAAAAAAACACTTGTGGTATCCTTTTCATTTAATGTATTCATTGAATCAAACAGGATTTGTGTTTTTTTTATTTGTACGACCACTCACCTTTAAGTAAACACACAACGGAGAAAGACTTCTTTCTCTAAACAAACGTAAAACTAAAAGAGACAGTCTTTCATTCATTTGTTTTCTAAGCAGTTTATTTTTAATTAGGGTCGCAGGGAGGTTGGCACCCATGTCAGCTGACTCTAGGTGAGGGCAGGGTACACCCTGGCTCACCAGGCCATCGCAGGGCAACACACACACACACACACTACCATTCACACTCACAAATTCACTCACAACTAGGGACAATTTGGAACAGCCAAATTAGCCTACTGTGCATGTTTTTGGACTGTGGGAGGAAACCGGATTACCCGGAGGAAACCCACGCAAGCACAGGGAGAATATGCAAACCCCACACAGAAACGCCCCAAGCCCGGGAATCAAAGCCAGGCCTTCTTGCTGTGAGATGGACGTGCTAATCACTATGGGAAATACAGTGTTATCTCTTGGAAATAAAATGGTATCAGCCATAATGTCTTTCTGAGACCATTTGCTTACTCCTGTACGTCAATGACCCCTGCACTGGGCAAGATGATATTATTAAATTTTGCTATTTCAAGGCAAGAGAAAGCGCAGGACACTTGATCTCAGACTTTCTCACTCTCTACAAATTGGTGTTACACTGTCAAGTTGTCACGCATGTGTAAGATCGCTCCTTCAGTCATGCGGTTTTTGTTATTGTTATTGTAAACAAACAGAACCAAAACAAGATGTAAAACAGGTGAATAAGAGATATCAAGCCAGTGACCTGGGGTGGGTTCACTGGGAAATCTTTGTATTAAGCCAAAATGAACTTTTAGATAAAACACATAAGCTATTCACTAGTGAACAGGAACCTTTAAGGTTATGTTATTTATTTATTTATTATTTTAACTCAAAAGATAAAACTTCCTTTAAAACCCAGTTCATATTCTTCAATAAATTTAAATGTACACTCATTTAAACTTTAGTTTCTCAGATAAAAGACATCCTTTCCAGCAAGGCAACTGACAATGGTACAGTTTAGTATTTAATGTCAGAATCAGTGATTGCTGGTCATACCATCTTGAAAATTTGATGGCCACCATTCATCACACCATCTCTGGCATTTTTGGCATCATTCATATTCACATGCATTACAAACCTCAACACTTTTAAATGTATTCCCTGCAAGTGACTTAAAAACACAGTGACACATATCTGACCTCGTGATACTGAAGGACATGGAATCAAGAATGCATAGGATACAAGCATGAGGACACACAAAATGTCCAAATACATCAGTAGAAAAGAGACAGACGCCACTCAACAAACAGGCTGGAAACAGTGAGGGAGAAACATTAGTCAGTGAAAGAGAGTAACATGGCTTATTTCCTTTTTGAATGATCTGCCAACTCTGTTGAAATAAGGACACTTTACACTGCTCATTATGCTTGGAGCCATAAATACAAAGACATAAAATGCACCATTTGAGCATTTCATATTTTATTTGTACTCTTTTTATTGGATGCAAAGAAAAATAACCCAGTTGAAATCAGCTACTGTGAATTTAGAGAGAGAGAGAGAGAGAGAGAGAGAGAGAGAGAGAGAGAATGTATAATTGCAAAGCAGGGAATTGGATTTGGCCCAAACTTGCTGGCTGTGCAGGATGATCAATAAAACACAAAACAAAATACAAATCAAACTCTCAATGTAAAAGTGTTCTTGCCTGGTGCAAACAAAGATGATGAAGAATTATGACTCTTCATTCAGATTTATGAATTCAGACTTTCATTAATCACTTTGTCAGTTCGTGTTTTTTTCCAGCTCAATTAGAGAGACAGGGGAGATTTGTTGATAATCATGTTGAAATGAGGAAGAACTAGAACAGAAACAGAACCACAACTTTGGGAAAAACCTCTGGAGACTGGCACTGATTATGTTATATTATGAATCACTGCCTAAATGGAAGGCATCTGAACAAGCATCTGTCTCTGTTTTTACATTTGAAGAAGTGGGTCTGGTTGTTTTCTGTGATGTGGAAATGCTCAGCTGAACCCAAGAAATTAATCAATGGAGAGTTACGAATTTTTATTTGCATACAATGAAGATAAAATTTATATCACTCTGTGATAATTTAAAGTCTCTGATATTTACTATGCTCCAATGTTGACAAAATGTCTGGTTTCATCTTTTTAACACTACTCCCATAGTGCATAGTGTTTTAACATTACATTTACGCCATTTGGCAGACATGTGACAGTGACTTACATTCATCATTTTTATACAACTGAGGGTTAAGGGCCTCGCTCAAGGACCCAACAGTGGCAGCTTGAAGGTACTGGGGCTTGAACCGCCAACCTTCGGATCAGTAATCCAGAACCTTAACCACTGAGCCACCACTGGCACTGTTTTCACACCACTTAGTGCACTACATACGTAAATATTACATAAGCATTGATATTTTCATATCAATATAATGTCAGATTTTTACAATTTCTGGTATAATTACGTAGGAATTTTAGCGCCGCCTAATGGACAGTATGGACAGTAAGGACACCTCTCCTCTCGGTACCCGTTTCAGTCTGACAGTTTTACATTTCGGCCAACAGTTTAGGTTTAGATTTAAATTGCATGCTTTAACAATTA
>JBCNYH010000021.1:37400789-37412539 GCA_039654325.1 Tandanus tandanus
CACACACACACACACACACACACACACACACACACACACACACACACACACACACACACACACACACAGACTGGGGATTAATTAGATTACGTGTATGTGCAATATAATTATGCTAGCCATTTTATGATGAATGGACTTAACATATACAAGATGGAATGCTTACCATTTCCTCATCGTGTCTCCTGCCTATTTATTATTTACTTTAAGCAGCTTGGCGGCTCAAAAAGTTGTCATTGTAATGTATTGATAGTACTTTTTTCCTCTGATGTAGTCCCAAGTGCAACTTAAGTCTAATAGAAGTTGGAATAAGGAGGAAGCTGGAGGAAAATGCTTCTCCATTAGGGCTCTGTCTGGATGAGCCATGACCGGCGCGTCTGTGCTCGTTGGAGCGGATGCCAGGCTAAATTTAGAACCTTTGCTCTGAAGGATTAGCCTGTAACTAGCTTCAGATAGGCGGAGACAAATGAGAGTTGCTTTGAGGCTGGGCCTGGCACTCATGTTATACATCATCATACAGAGATCAGGAAATAAAGGTTGTTGTATCACTCGTTTCTTGCATGTACAACTTGGTCAAATGATAGCAAAGTGAAGAAACTGTGCGTAGCCGTGTGCATGTTTACGTCTTGTTTTTGTAAGCAGAGCAGTATTACATGTGAAATTTCCACATGTAGCCATGCGACAGTTCATGTCGACTATCTTCAGAAGACAGTACTGTTTACATTATATATTTTTTCCACACTAATTGAAGTGCCCACTAACCCACTTAGCACATCTTATAATGTTTTTCTCATGAATTTGATGTTAGTCCAGATCTTGTTTTTTTCATTAGACACGATCAGAGACGAACATGCCTGTAAGCCTCATAAATTGTGCATAAACCCAGGACCCGGGGGTTCATCCATTACAGTGATTATTGCAATTATACTCTCAATGTTATATCAAATTATATTTATATAATCAGTCCTCTCTGACTCATATTACAAAGCCTTATGCTCACAGGCACTTAGGAAGGCAGTGCATTCAGAGCAGCATTACTCTCACAAATTAACCAGTACACAGTCTTCTGTTGACCTCAGGGGGAAATTCACACTAATTCCATTACTGAACCATGAGAGTGTCAGAGTATATAATATAACCTGTTACACGATGATTGACGGGGGAAAAAAGTCAGCGTTGTTGTAATCAGTACTATATTATTGGTCTTCCATTATCATGTTCCAGGAATTGAAGGATATAGTGTATACATCTGCAGTGTGTGCATGTGCATATGTTAGAGTCCCTGTTTTGCTCTGGATTAGAGTGGTCTTTCTCTCAATGGACAGAATAGGCATCCAGTTGGTAATGATGTTTTCTGTGGTTTAGACAAACACAAATGCACCACGCAATGCTAACACAATGGCAACATTAGCTTGCAGTAATATAATAACAGCATGCCAGTTCCACCAAGAAAGATTTATATGTTTTTCTACTGAGCCGCCACTAGTGCTCTGGAATATCTAGTTACTCCATAGGTCAGCAACAAATCATATGTTTTCCACCCAAAAAAAAAAAAAAAAGCAAAACAATAAATTAGCCTTCAGCTGCTGCTACATCAAACTATTGTTTGCGATTGGAAAATGGATTTATGATAACGGTTGTGTTTTAAGATTGCGAATTGTTGATCTGTTCTGTAACCAGATCCTTCCTGCATGTGTTCTAGGTTCCTTTATGAAAGAGGAAATGTTGTATAATAATGCTTTCTCTATGGAGACCCGGAGGTGACTTGGCGGTTAATTATTTACGAATGTATTTTTATGAAGACGTGGATGCAAAATACAATAATAAGCCGTTCTATTTCATGGAGCTGATTTTATTTAGAGTAAATGTTGAGACGGGGAAATCAACTGAGTTAGACCATTGTGACCACAGGAGCTTAGTCATAAGGATGTTGATAATGTTACTTCAGTTGTGAAATGATGTATAAAGGTATTACTGGTTAGTTGTAACCTGGATATACTTTTACTGCATATCATTAAGTAAATTCTCAGAGCGGATAGATTTGCTCCAAGTCATTTGCAGGTGGACACACATTAAGTATAGTGTTCTCACAACAGATTAAAGGTCTGGGCTTAATTCACTCTATTTACGTCCACAATTTATTGATTTGTAATACTTCAAACTATTAACTTATGGCGGCAATATATTAATCTGTGGTCACACCCTTAAAAAAATCCACCGTGTCACCTCCGAGACTCCATATTTTTGTCTGAAAGACTATTGCTTTTGCTGTAGCATCATTTTGTAAACCTCAGTCTTCATCCACAGCGTTGGACACAATTATATTGCAGGAGTGAACAGTCATCATGTTCTCTTGTGTTGTGGTCACAGGAAAGCCCGGAGGCTGCTCACTCGTTCCCAGTTAAGAAGAGCCTGTAGGCAGCCATGCGAGCAGATTAATTTGCGCAGGGTCCCCCAGGGGCCAGTGCAGGGACCCGTCCTTGCGCCCCCTCACCCTAGTCTACGGATGCGAGGCCCCATTGTGATCCACGACTGACCCTCATCTGTGCTGTTTCACCTGCCTGCCTTTTTTTTTTCTTGTTGATTCCTGCCCCTAATCATCCGACGCAGTGGCCACACACCGCAGCTCTGCCCTCTCTGGAAGTACAGAAGCAGTACATTCAGTGACACATAACTAACACCATGCACTCTGCCAATAAACAGGCATAGTTTCACATCATTAAAATAACTCTAGGGCTCCATAATTCTCAGTTGAGCTTCTCTAAACTCTGAACTGATCGTCTTTGTTAATCTAATACTATGTGGATGTATGGATTGAGTCATCCTAGAAGTCAGATGAAATGACATTATAATGTACAAAGCCTTTCTTTCTCATGTTGAAGACTCTTGACAGACTCTTCTGTAAAATATCTGTGTGCTATTTTGTTTGTAATTTCTTTTAGCACTGCACTGCAGTCCTTTTGATTCTCTTACCTTCTGTGAGTATTATGAGTACAGGTTCATGAACTGTTTTGAACTAGGTTTGGACAGGAGCGAAGGTTGGACATGTCGGATATTACTGGAAGACAGAATTATGTAAATAGCATGGGACCTCTGGATACAAGGTGCAGCTTTTTCCTTCAGTCTTTTCTGTTGGAGAAGCCAGCCGTTTGATACATTTCATTATGATCTTGTTTTGTATTTCAGACATTGTAATGTGTTTCTGATTGCACTTATCAGTGGAGGTTTATGTTACTCTTGATGACTACTGTAGAGTTTCAGGAGCACTGATTGGCAACGATGATCTAATTGTCTACTAAAATCATGAGGCACACTGAGTATGTGACATTCATAAAAAAAAAAAAAAAAGATTGTTTTTTTTTATTTAAGTACCTTAAGTTTTTTTGAGTGCCCTTTCAGAAATACTTAAAGAAACAAACTGCTGAGAACTTGGAGGGTAAAAAAACCCCCAAACAAACGAATTTAGTTTGAATCTCTTTGTCTACAGATGGTAATTTGGTTCATTTCCCTCCATTCATCCATACAAAGTTTGAGATCTGACAAAAAAAATAAACTAAATAATGCAGAATGGAAGTTACCATAATGCATATTCAGGATGTTTAAACTGCATGTGACCGTCATAATGATCAGCAACTTACTTTTCTTTAATGCTTCATGTATTGTGTTGTGTTTACTTGTATGTCATGTGTTAAGTGAAACATGCAGAATAAAAACAATTCTATATAATTGCACTAATTATTCTTGAATCCTTAAAAAAGTAGAAAGTGTTTGTAACATTTTTAAATATGATCACTTTTACTTAAATTTACATCATGCTGGATGTTGGGGATTCATGCTACCCGAAAGAATAACTAGTTTTGGTATACATTACACAGAAATTTCACAATGTGATTGGTTTGCCACCTCAGGATAAATTGCTGTTATTTTTTTTTTTTAATATATACTATACAGGAAAATAAGAAAAACAAACCGAAACGATTTTTCTTTCGATTTTCATGGTTTATTTTTAATTACTTCAAGCATTATTCTGAGTATGCAGGTGGGTAGTTAATTGTTTGGTGAAGGTGTGGTGGATGTCGCTGAATAGTTAATGAGACAGAATAGTGAATAATTGCTTTAGTATATACTACATGGGAACATAAAAAGCACGCTATAATTCTTTTTTACCTTGTAATCATTACAGAGGCAGATCAGGTGGATCTAATGGCATCTTTTTAAACTCAAAGTTATACTTACATGGAAACAAGAAAACCATTCTCCATCATAATGGGATTTTAAACTCATTCAGTATCTGTGTGTATACACTACATAACAACACCAGAAAAGCAAACCGAAACAACATTTTTATGGTTTACTTCACCATTTTTAAAGTGTGACAATGATTACACCACCTGCTCCGAGTCCAAGCGGCCTTCGTTATAATTTAAGCAATATACAAGGGATAATATCAAGCAACCCTGAGATATTGAACCAATCATCTTGTGCTGTTCCTGTGTATATTGTAATTGTTAAATATCCACTCTGGATAATGCTTAAATCAATTAAAAATGTTTGCTTATCTTATCTTCATGTGTATTCAACTTACATTCAATTATCAAACTGAAAAAAACAAATGTAAAAATTTCCAAGGCACATTATTAAAAAAAATTATAATAATACAATTCAGGTAAATAGTTTCAAACACGCATCTTATGTTGTCCTGTGCATGTGTTTATCAAATAATAAAAAAATAGATGGATAAGGAATCAAATAAAACAGTAAATTATACAGTAAAACACACATTACAAGAGATATGGTACTTGTGCACCTTTCATGCATTGGTGGCACCAATATGAATTTACCCAACATGCAAAGGGAATCATTTCTTGCCCTGAAATATGCAAAGGCTTATCTCACTTGCACTAAAAAGGTTAGTGTTAAAAATATTAAAAGTTACATTTTATTGAACCTGGAGTGTATTGGAGTGTTGAATTCAAGCATTTGTGAGGAGCCCAGGTTAATGCTGTGTCTCAGTACAGCAGCATCAAAAGATAAATGCATTGCCAGAACTTACTTTGCCACTAACTGCCTATAAGTAGTACCCTTTTACATATCTAGCTTTCATGCTGTATTTTGTAGTCTAGCTCAGAACGCAGGCTTGATAACAATGTGCAACTGTTCTGCCGCAGACTTTGCTGTACGTTTTGGTCATTGAAAAAAAAATAGCTTACTGGGATAACAAGCTATATAGAATGAAAAAGGATGACTTAAGGCAAGTCATATCAAGTGTGAACTGGAAAACATTCTGAGTATTTGTAGCTTGCTGCATATCACCTTGGTTTCCATGTAAAATGGGCTGAAAGAGACTGCCGCTATCCGGGTATGTTCCTTGTTTTCAGTGTAATTCTCAAAATCGCCGAGGACTTCTGGCTTCCTTCACACTTGTTCGATAGTTGGTGAGCCCGGTAGAGTTAGCTGTTTCCTTTACAGTGTCTCGGAAGTACGCGCTTGATAAAATATACAGAATGGTGTCCAGAGCACTGTTTAAATACCCAAGACATAAAAAAACACTAAAGACCTCACCCACGGCTATGTATGAGGAGCATGAGGAGACGTCTCCGAGGAAGAAAGCCACGAAGCCTGTTAGGTGACTGGGCAGGAAGCAAAAGGTGAACATGAGCACAACAGTCAAAAGTATATACATGGTCCGTTTCATTCTTCTATGCTTTCTGAGCTTCCTGTTATCACGTATGTGGTAACAGATGCGCACAGAAGAAATGACTACTAACAGGAAAGCTATAGCAAACACTATGGTATGAAGTGAATTATGAACCCTCATGCCTGCTCCAGTGTTTGTCCATACATCAATAAATTGGCACAGAAACACAGATGAGTTTCCAGATGACCTCTGCCGTTGAGTCACAAGCAGAGGAAGGTGAAGGGTCACCACAACTAACCAGACACCACAGGCCACCGTTACAATCCTCTGAGTTTTCATGTGGCAAACAGGATGGTGTGGGTGAACTACCCTGTAGAAGCGATCCACTACCAAAATGGTCATGAAAGCAATGCTTGCTGACTGGTTGACTGCCAACATGAAGAAATTGACACGGCAAAAGGGATCCCCAAAGATCCAGCTCCCACGGAGCACACTGTCAATGCGAAAGGGAAGGGCAGTGAGCAGCAGGACATCAGCAAGCACCAAGTTGAAGAGGTAAATATTGGCTGGCTTCCAGGGAGCCATAAAGCTAAAGAGCCATAATGCGAGCAGGTTCCCTGGCAATCCAAAAATGAAGTCGAAGATCAACAAAGGGGTTAACGCTGAAGCAACAAGGCTCTCAGCTTCCAGGCAAGTGCTGTTTTTGGTCATGTTGAACAGCATTCAGACTCGTCACCACTTATGAAGCAGCAAAGCTCTGGGTCTGGTTCCTGACCTGTTTTGTAATTTTAAGACATATTAACAGATTAACAATAATGTGTGCACGAAACCTGAATCACACATTACAAAAGACATCATAAAATTTCTAAATATAAAATTTATATATATATATATCCTTTTCTGCTGGGAAGAACCCAAACCAATATGGGTGATACAACAATATGATACGCATAACATTTTTAGTGTCATTATCAAAAAATCATAAAGACAAAACTTATTACTGCTTATAATTTGACTAAATACCACATTACTGTAATTCATAAATTTGTTTACAAATACAGAAGATATAGTGAGACTCACCTACAAGCAGGTCGGTAGTAGGGTATTTAATCTCTGTGAGTTCCGACCTCACCCCTTCACTGGCTCTTACTGAGAGTTCCTCTAACAGTTCCTGTTAATACCGCCTGCTGTTCAGGGGAAACACGTAATATGAGGATCTCCATACTGGGAGTGTTTTGTACAGAGTGAACACTGTGTTGTAATAATCAAGGTTTAAAAAAACAACTTTAAGGGGTTTGCTCCTTTTCAAAGAAACAATTTTCAAAACTAAAGATACACATATAATCTTTCCGAGTTAATTTAATTTAAAAATTGGAGACAGTTTATCACAGTTCTTAATAAAACATGAGAAAACTACAAAACCTAAAACCTGCAATCTTCTGTTGAGACAAGTAAAAGAGAAACTCGAAATGTGTTTGGCATCTGGGAGCAGGTTTCTTTCAGCAGGTGTATATTTCTGTTTAAATATATGTATATTTTTAAATGTTTTTAATTTTAAATGTATATTTAAAGTTCAAGTCTTCCTCCAAGTAAATCAAGCGTTCTTGTGGAAACCGGGGTGAAATATAGGGGCGCAGCTTCTACACACTGTGCGGTAATAGCGCTGACAGTGGAAAGACCTAGACCTGGACCTAGACAAGCCAATGATTTCAATCTCTATATAAATCATAAAAATATATAATAAAAACGAATACACAACAATTTACAGTACCGATAAGTATACAGGATAAATGTGTTTATAATCTTTCACTGAATAATTGCAAGATCAATCAAGTTTAACGAGATGAAAGCCATATAAAAATATATTTACATAAAGTATACTTTCAGTACTGGCTGCAGCCCACCTCTGCCGATTCTGGGCGAAGACGGGGTACACCCTAAACAACTCGCCAAATCCATGGAAGGGTAACACACACTCTCTCTCTCTCTCTCTCTCTCTCTCTCTCTCTCTCTCTCTCAACCCTCACCGGAAACGAATTGGACCTGTGGTTACCAGTACGGACCAAGCTCTGGTTCCGGTGGTACAGAAACCTAATGGCCCGCAGCACGTCCGGTACACCGTACTCTTGGAGCACAACCCAGAAGATACCCGAGGGACACGGCCGAAAGCCTTCTCTAAATCCACAAAGCACATGTGGACAGATTGGGCAAACTCCCAGCCCCTCCAGCATCCTGTAGAGTATAGAGCAAGACTTCCTCCTACATTTATTTATTTGTTTATTTGTTTATTTATAAATTTAACCCTGTAAGCGACTGCGGTTATCTGTCGACAAACAAAAAAAACAAAGATATTAATAATAATGTATTGACAGTATGTGCTCTGGTACCTGTATAAGCTGTATTCCTCAGCAGCGGCTTTCGAGCTCCAGTGGCGCAATCGGTTAGCGCGCGGTACTTATATGACAGTACAGAGCATAGCAATGCCGAGGTTGTGAGTTCGAGCCTCACCTGGAGCAGTGTTTTGCACGGAATTCATCCGAAAGATAAAACCGTCTGAAATCATCTTCATGACTTGCTGAGTATAAAACAACACCTCCTGAACACTGTAATATCAATATGATTAGCTTCTTTTTATTTATATTAGTTTTTAAAACATTAATTCAAGAGTTAATTAATTAGTTTAATTGGCTGGGTGTAAAAGACGCATTGTCATCATTATTCCTTTTTATATAAACAAAACCACATAACTATAACTATAAACCCCCGGATAAGTGAAAGTTGCCTTTTAAACGCCGGTTGTAACTATCCTATTACATGTCAGTGGTGTTGTGCAGAGTGTAGCCGCTTGGGGGCAGTATTGCCTCTACATTAGGCTCAACACACGGGGTGGAACCAGTCTGAGTCAAAGCGGCAAGAGTTAATGAGTCAAATGTAAACAATGATGAATCCAACTGGTGAGTTTTCGCTTACCATGCAGTTTATTTTGCATGCAAGAAATAATGATTCACAAGCAAATTGATTTACAGTAATGTGTCCCCCACGCCCCAGTGTATGTTATGTTGTCTGTATACACTATATGGACAAAAGGTTATGGACACTTGACCATTAGACCCATTAAGCAGCTTTTTCCCAAAATTGTTGCCACGAAGTCGAAAGCACACAATGATGTTTTTTTTGTGTATTGTACATTCATTCATTTTCGGAACCACTTGATCCTAATTAGGTTCGCGGGGAGGCTGGCGCCCATCTCAGCCGACTCTGGGCGAGGGTAGGGTACACCCTGGACAGCTCGCCAGGCCATCGCAGGGCGTTCTCGTCTGTTGTTGGGTTTACATTTCCGTTTTCTAGAACTAAGAGGCTCAAACCTGTTCTAGCATAACCGTTCCCCTGCGCAGTCCCCCACAGTGAACTCTATGAAAACATGCCTTGCCATGGTTGGAGTGGGAGAATGTGAGTCACTTGAACAGAGCACTAACCTCAACCCCACTGAACGCGTTTGGGATGAAATAGAATGCCATCTGCCCCAGGTGTCCCCGCATGACATCAGTGCCTGACCTTAATAATTCTCTTGTGGATGAATGATTTCAATCCCCACAGCCCACACTCCAGAATCTAGTGGACAGCCTTTCCGGAAGAGAGGAATATATTACAACAGCTAAGAGAAATGGAACCTGGAGTCCAAGAACTATGAGTGTTCGAGCACAGGTGTCAAACTCAAGGCCCGCGGGCCAAAACTGGCCCGCCAAGTCATTTTATGTGGCCCGCAAGAACTTTCAAAGAATATGATCATCATACTTGTCCATTACCATGAAACCTAATTCATCATCCTTCCACTAGGTGGCGACAGCCTATTTCAAGTAAACAGCTAGTCATTAATGACTCAAGAAAGTTTGCTAGCTTGTCGCTGTTAAGTGTTGTCAGTAAAAGCAAATGAATAAAGGAAAAGAGGACAAATAACTATCAAATCATTTTGCCATGAAGATTTCATGGTTGCCCTTTTAGAATAGATGTTCAGTGATTATTCGGCCCTCGATCACCTTTAAATTTAGTGATGTGGCCCTCAGTGAAAAGGAGTTTGACACCCCTGTGTTTGGGTCAAACGTCCATAAACTTTTGTCCATATAGTGCACCTTTTAGACACACCCACTGGGCATTTTATTCGACTTACACTATATTTCACTTCGTCGTACAGTTACAGTGGAGTGAAGGCTATGTGTTCTTCTGTACAAATGATCTACGACAATTATCCAACAATGGAACCGGAGCAGCAGACCACTGATGATCAGATATTATTTGGGTACTGAACCATTCTTACTAGAGGAGGGGCTGTCAGTGAGACTGTCCCTTTTCCTTTCAGAGTGAAGCTGTAAAACAATTTAACATCCCATAAATCAGACGACACTCTAAAGAAGAGTAGATACCACCAGGTATTTATACAATGGCACTAACGGGTGTCTGGAAAAAAAAGGGTGGGGTGGGGTGGGGTGGGGTGGGGGGAGTAGGGGGGTAGTGCTTAAAGTTCAAAAGATCATGTACATGGTTTCATTTTTAATGCAGATGGCTCAAGGTGGATTTTTTGGACTTTAATGAAATGAAGCACAAAAGCACCACGAATGGTCATAAGAAAAAGCACAGACCTGTATGGAGATGGGGGGCTGATTTCTTTATAGCTCAGACTGTGTTAATGCAGACTCTTCGTGACAGTCATATCCGGTGATTACTCTGAGTGAAATGAGTTTATTTACCATTTGGGCTGATTTATTTTTTAATTTTTGTCCTATGTTACTCATGCATCAGTAACACATCATCAGGAGTGTATCGGGAAGATGTGTGAAATACAGCTGTGGGTGTAAAGGTGAATTTTTACTCATACACAGAATACAAATGATGCAAAAGGCCGTGTAGTATGGGACATCGGTGGCTCCGTGGCTAATCCGAAGGTTGGAGGTTCAAGCTCCAGTATCACCAAGCTGCCACTGTTGGGCCTTTAAGCAAGGCCCTTAACCCTCAATTGCTCAGCTGTATAAGAATGTAAGTTGCTCAGGATAAGGGTGTCTGCCAAATGCTATAAATGTATATACTGAAACCTTGAATGAGTATAAGCACACACCATCACAGAGTGTGGTTTACTTACATTTCTATATGAAACTCTGAATGGGTTTATGAGATGATGTTAGCTACACAGTACTTAACTTTGCTAACAGAGTGTGTGGAGCTCACCTGACCTGCTTCTGTCATGGTTAAAATATGTGAACGTAAACAAGAAAATCTTTGATTTAGTTGCATTTTTATGTTCCTCTGTAAGGTAGGTAAGCCTGTTGGGCTTTTAAACCTGAGCCTAGTGGCTCATCAGGCCGGTGCTTATCTCCGGTTTCTGTAGCGTGAAGCAACTAGGAGTTCAACTCCTCTTGGGTAGGACGCTATTCCATCGCATGTTACCTTCCCAGTATTTTTACTGGAACCCATTTATACAGCTGGCTGGACAGAGGCACACTTTTGGTTAATACCTTGCCCAGGAGTCTTAGCATGGTGGGGGTCCAACGGGGATTCGAACCCACGACCACCTGATCATGAGCACAGCATCCTAACCACTATGCCACCGGCGAATGTTGCTGAATTAAATAATCCCCTTAAAGGAACAGCAACATCACACAAATACAATTTTTTGAAGGGTCTGAGAGATCAGTGGGCTGCTTGTGTGAGAAATCTCCATCTCCAGTTCACATTAATATGAGGAAAAAAAAGAAGGCACACTCCGCTAAAACTATACTCGTTAAACTGAAATCGTCTTTACCAAAGTTAAAAGTGAAATTTTTTTAAATTAAAGACGTGTATACAACTATTGACTGTAGACTGTAGTTGTAAATTTTTATATATAGTTGTAGATTACCTGTACATTAATATGTTGGGATTAGATTTATCTTCATCTTCATCTTCTTCCGCTTGATCCGGGGTCGGGTCGCGGGGGCAGCAGCCTAAGCAGTGAGGTCCAGACGCTCCTCTCCCCAGCCACTTCCTCCAGCTCTTCTGGGGGGACGCCAAGGCGTTCCCAGACCAGCTGAGAGACATAGTCCCTCCAGCGTGTTCTGGGTCGGCCCCGGGGTCTCTTCCCGGT
>JBCNYH010000021.1:37445748-37464918 GCA_039654325.1 Tandanus tandanus
AGGAAGGGAAGGTGCAGCTCACTCCCCCACCGCCACACATTTTTCCTGCTGGTTCGGGAATCGAACCAGTGACCTTTAGTTCCCAAACCTGCTTCTCTAACCATTAGGGCATGGCTGCCAACCCCCTCCCCCCTGATTCTGGGTACTCCACTTTTCTACCACAGCCCAAAGACATGCACATTAGGCTAACTGACTGTTACAAATTGCCCCTAGGTGAGAGTGTGAATAGTTGTGTCTGTTGACCCTGCAATGAAATGGTGAGATGTGTAGCTGGAATGGTGAGATAAGCACCAGCATCACCGAGACCCTGGTAGTTTGGTAAATGAATGAATGAATGAATGAATGAATGAATGAAGAATAATAATAATAATAATAATAATAATAATAATAATATTTTAATGAATATATCCCTTTTCACAATCCCAGAGCCACTTTTCATGGAGGGGGGAAAAGAAGGCAAGCAGACTAAGTGGTATGAAAAGAAATATTCATAAAACAGAAAAGCCTTTATTTTAGATCGAATTAAGATGAACCAAAAACTCCATGACATTCTGTTATTAGAAAATCATCAGCAGTAACAGTAGCTCTTTTGCATCTTTTTAAAGTCTTAGTCTTTATTTATTCAAATCCTGCATTTGAAGGGTGATGAAAACATGAATTGTTCATTTTAAAACACAAGTAAACAGGCTACTGTTGTGGCCCAATTTTAGGCACATGATAGATCTGGGATAGTATGCACAATTCATAATTACCGATTCTCATGATACTCATTTTGCAGTGCACTGATTAAATGCCTTGTAGGGATGTTCAGATTTTGGACCAAAAGTAATCTGTTAATTGAGGGTGAGCTGAAAAGCTTAGCATGCAGTTTTCCATTTCGAAACATTTGACTTAAGTTACCAGTTCAAATATGAACTGCATTTTACATAGCCGTGTTTCAGCTCTGGTGGAGTTTCTTATGTTTTGCAGATGGACTGGTGTGATGAGTGGTATTTAGCTTTGCATGGTTTGGCCTGACCCCAAATTAAGACTAAAATAAACTCAATCTTCACTTGCTTTCTGCCCCTGTACTGATAGCGTGATCTACAAGATGTCTTTATTTACGCTGCATAGTTTGGCATCAGCCCGGACAGATCAGTTATCACTAAGAAGAACATGGTTTTTATCACGTCTATCAACACTTTTATACAAGCATCATTAACACCGCTGTCTGTTGGTTTTGTTGCTCTTCTATGACCCAGTGGAATGGTACAGTACATTTGAAAGAATTCACACAAGTGCATTCATAAAAGCAGCCAGACTGCATTCAAGAGTCAAGAGACTTTATTGTCATTATGTTCACACATTTTGTATGAGATTCTCAGCAAAGGTACAAGCAAGGCAATAAACTGCAATTTACACCATCAAGAGCAGAATATAAACACAAGCAATTATATACACAACTTTTAAATAATGCATACACAGTTATGTAGCTCGCTTTACCTTAACATGATTTTCCAACAAGTGAAACTCGCTTCTGATTGACGACACACACACATACCCTACTCTAAAAAGTAAATAATCATTTTCTAATGACACTCATCATGAAAATACACAAGTGTATTTAGAAACAGAATAAATGCATTTGAAGCAGGTCAGTGAGGTGAAGCAGAGAGGCAGCTGCATGGGCCTGAGCAAACACCGGCCCTCTAAAGTTTGTTTTTTCAGAATTGGTTGCGAGCTGTGTCCAGCCTGATTTAATCTCCAGCTGAACCCTGGGTGGCAGTGTATACAGACCCTTTCTGAGTGCACTACTCAACTCCAGCCCTGACTGTTTCTTCATCATCTGGATCGTTCCGTCCGTACCATATCTGTTTCCCAGTTTCTTGACAGCCCTGGAGCTGAGTATGGGTTTGAAATGGTTTGTCAGAGCATGAGTCTTAGTCATATGATATAGCTACTCCCATCATTAGTCATGAGAGAGAAAAGCAGAGAGGTGCGTATTGAGCTGCTACTCTTAGAGGATTGACAGTCAGACTCTAGGTGTGTGCGTGTTGAAATTAATTTGCAGAGCTGATCACACTTGCACGCTGTTGGATGACAGATAAATATTTAAACAAGAAATAAGAGGAGGAAAGCTTGAGCCAAGTCTAGGGTAAAGTAAGTTTTCCAAATATTTAAAGAGTTCAACAGTGAAAGAATTCTTTTCACTTCAAATAAAACGGCATCCCATTTGGGAAGATCATTTATTTTTGACATGAGAGGTAAGATTAATAAAAAAGGAAGACTTTATATATAATATATGAATTATTCCTCCACAAATAAGTAACTTGTGCATGTTTTTACTGACTGTGTGAAAAATCTTCATTCATAACCACAAGGGGGCGCTCACTGGTCGTTAAACTACAGAATTAAAAACAAACCTTCTGTCAGAACCGTGTTAAACCTCATGGTAGGCTGTTAATTACGCCTTCGTAACGATCATTAAGAGCTCGTTTGAGAAATGCGAACAATGGAGATTTCTTTCCAGAATTTGGCACAAACCACCAGGCACACATGCCACTGAAGATAGTGTTGACTAAACAGAGAAAAAAAAAGCGCCAGACTATCTCTACATCTTCGTGAACCATTTCATTTTGCTTGCCCATGGTTGCTTTGTTCCTGCATGCCTCTTCATGGTTGTGCTCAGCCATCAGATCAGTGTGTGCGAGCAGGGACAACTCCTTGCTTGGGTAAGGTGAGAGTGAGAGGGCAGCCTTGGGGCCTTTACACAATCTCCATCTCACTGTGGCCTTTTCTCACTGGGGCTTGTGTGCTTTTGGCCCATTGGCCCCACAATCATTATAAACCCAACAAAGCAGGCGCCCGGCTGTGGAACGTTCCGGAGCCATGTGTTATCTGAGCACTGGGAGCTGGACGGCCATCCAAGCCTGCCAAATACAGCATGCTGCCTGCCAGCACAGAATCATAGCCTCACCTGAGAGAAAGAAAACTGGAGGGGGGGAGGGGGGGGGGGGTATAATCTCACATTTCTCTAATTATTATCACAGACATTAGCAGCTGCTCTCATCGCTATAGGTACATATGAAATTACAGAAAAGTATATTGAACACAGTGTACTCTTTTGCTAAGCTTCTTAATCTAAGATCGAGCTAATGCTAAATAAGCCCTTATCTTTCAGGTCACTTAGGAGGGGTGGCAAAATTAAAAACCATAAGACAAGTAAGATTGAGTACATAAATGAAAAGGCCTTCTCCACCGTTCACTTTGCATTTTTAATGCACTGCATGTACCTGGCTTGTGTGCACTATATTGAAAAGCTGATGATTCTTAAGGGCAGCACGGTGGCGCAGTGGTTAGACCGTCCGCTTCTCAGCAAGAAAGTCCCGAGTCCGAGTCCCGGGCTCGGCGAGGGTGTGGGGTTTCTGTATGGAGTTGGTATGCCCTCGCTGTGCTTCTTTTGCTCAGGGTACTCTGGTTTCTTCCCACAGTCCAAAGACATGTACGTTAGGCTAATTGTCTGTTCAAAATAGCCCAAGATGACTGATAGTAAGTTTAAAAGCTCTAATGATAATGTTAAGCATAAAAAAAAAATGTAGGCCAGTAGGCCCAAAGCTGTAACATCTATTTGTAATGCAATCGACTGAATACCACAGTCAGTTGCTTAATCAGCCATATTTTAAACATGCTATAGATAAGGATTTGTCATTTGTCTAAAATAATTATATATAATTGCTTTCTTTAATATGTTAATCCCCAGTAGAAGCATTTATTATTTAAAATTGGACTTTTCACATTTCACCAGGGATATATTTATCTCTAATGAACTCATCATGAATTATTTAGGTCAGCCACTCCCATATTAAGCTTACACCTGTGTAGATTAGCACGCAAAAAATACAGAGCAGGGTTCCTAGTAGATTTGATACTGTAAATTGTAGACAATGTGCATCCTTCGATTTTAGTACAAAAAGTACAGTCTTCATCGACTTCCATCTTTATGCCTGTGTGGTAATAAATAAATAAATAAACAAACAAACATACAAACAAATAAATCAAATTCATTAAATTGCAATCAAATACTTAATTCACTTTCACTATTCATTAATTCTTTAACCATTTCATTCTTTCACCACTTTCTCCATTCCGCCTGCTCTCTCACTCATTCATTCACACACAGCCTGCAGATATCCTAATAATTACTCGATGTTTCGGAAAGCAGGTCTGTGTACATAACCCAGCTATGTCCTCACTTTTTCACTGGGTGACCCGTATCAGAACACATGGTTCAGAATTACTCACACTTCAACAAAAACTCATCATACGCCCCCTTCAGTAACTCATTCCTGAATTGTGCTAACAGTGTCACAGTTGTATAATAAACTATCAAATACGCAGGCATACTGTAGGATTCATTGAGTATAGGGAGGGAGACGAGGACATGACCTCCAATTTCTCAAAATCCGGTTATCTAGAGGCTATGGGGGAAATTGCTAATTATGGTAAGTCTGTTGCTGCATAAAGCTGTCATGATCTGTCATATATCAGAGCTATTATTGTACAGTATTATACCACAACTGTGCAATATTTGCCCACTTTTCTTTACAGAAATGTTCAAGCTCAGTCAGATCGGATGGTGACCATTGTTGGACTGCTATTCTCAAGTAATTCCAAGATTTTTAAATAGGGTTTAAGTCTATAGTCCATGCATGGACATTCACCTTTTTTTCTTTAAGCTACTGTTTGTTTCTTTACTGTGTTCTTTAGGTCTTTGGGTCTTTATGGTCATGATGGACATAAGTAAACAGGTTTGCTCAAGAATTTGATGATATTTTTACAACCTACCTTAACAATTGCCCCACTTCCTGCAGCAGAGTAAAACTCCCACAACAGGATGCTACCACCTCCATATTTTAATGTAGGTATGATGTTCTTTGGATGTTACATTTACAACAGTTGGCAGACGCTCTTATTCAGAGCGACTTACACTTTTCATTTTAATACGACTGAGCAATTGGGGGTTAAGGACCCAACAGTGGTGATAGTGGGGATTGAACCGATGACCTTCAGATCAGTAACCCGTTGCCTTAACCACTAAGCCACTACAGTTACGTTATACTGTTTGGTATTAAGGACAAATAGTTTGATTTTGGTCTCATCTGACCGTAACATTTTTTCCAGTTGGCCTCAAAATCTCCAAGAAGACTTGATATGGTCTTTTTTGACAATTGGCTTTTTTTTCATGTACCCTCCCGTACAGTACTCGTTTGTTGAGCATGTGTGATATTATTGTCACATGCATACAATGAAGACTCTTTTCCAAAAATTCCTGTAACTGCTTCAAAGTTGCCACTGGCCTATTGGCAGCCTCTCTGACTGGTTTTCTTCTCGCTCTACCATACAGTTTGGAGGGGCTGCCTGATTCGGGGAGTGTCCTAATAGTACCAAACACTCTCCACTTCTTGATTATGGACTTTACTGTGCTCCAAGGAGGACGGCAGTTTGGCATAGCGGTTAGCACAGCTGACTCACAGCAAGAAGGTCTTGGGTTCGATGCTTGGGAATTCCTGTGTGGAGTTGTTGTATGTTCCCTCTGTGCTTGTATGGGTATCCTCTGGGTAAACGCCGGTTTCTTCCCACAGACCAAAGACATGCACATTAGGCTTACTGGCAGTTCCAAATTGACACTAGATATGAGTGTGAATGGTTGTGTGTGTGTTGAACTTCGATGGTCTGGTGAGCTGTTCAGGGTGTACCCCACATTCGCTCAGTGTCAGCTGAGATAGACTCCAGCCTCTCCGTGACCCTAGTAGGATTAAGCAGCGCGGCAGATTTTTGCAATCCATTTTTATTCTGTTATGTTTTAAATGATATTTTATCTTTTGACAGTGCCAGGGATAAACATGGACAGACATTTTTACTAGCTCATATTTTGACAGTGCCTTGCCACCCATAGTTAATTGTTTGCTTTCAGTTATACTTTCAAGTACTGGAATGCTCTAGGAAAATCTGTTTTTATGCTAAACTAATCAGAATGAGTGAAGTTGATCACAGGTGGATGCCAGTTAGCTTGGTGTGCAATGGAGAAGGTGATTAATTACATGGATTAAGTTTACAAGTGTTTTCTTTAGCCATCTCAGTAATTCTGTTTTTTTTTTTTTCTTCCCTGAACTGTAACTATTAAACCATTCACTTGGCTGAGATAATTTGCATTGAGTGCATACAGCTGGAAAAAAAAAATTTATGTCTTCATTTCAGGCTGCAAAGTGGGGGTTGATTCTTTTTTTATTCCCACTGAACTGTTATAAGTAAATCGTCACCTTTATTATATAACAAAAAAGTAAATAAATAATCATTGCAAAAATTAATATTTGTCACATTTTATTGTTTACTATTACATGTGGATCACTTACAATTAACATTTTTCTCAACATTCTTTCTTTAAACCAAATCCAGAGCCAATCCCTTTTTCTTTGATACCCTTTATGCCAGCTTATGCAATTACTACTAACCCACTGTCACTGTGCAATAGTTTGCTGTTGAGCATCAAGATAATTGGTTCTCCTTCAGTAGGATTGCAGTTATTCTTCAATTTTCCTAACTAGCTTATTATCCAATTTACTTTGTTTGCTTATTGGTGGTGAACACTAACTAAACATTTTCTTCATGGCTGTGTGTAGAAATGTGAGAAGTCAGCACAGATCCCACTCTTAAACAACAAGCAACATTGGGTTAGTTACTGAATGAAAATAATGAAAATAAAAACCCTTTTCTTCGATTTTCTTTCCTCTGAGCAACACCTTTGATCATAAGGCGCATGTCAGAGTTTGGCGCTCCACATGCTGTGGGTGGAAAGCTGAGAGGGCTTGACTGAAGCCTACTTTGAAAAGGCCCTGGATGCTATAGCACTGGCTGGTAATGGGACTGTAAAGGATGTGCACTGAGAGAACATATTGTCTGCGCCGACTGGATCAAATCAAAGCAATAGCCTATATGCATTACAACCCCTGTAAAGCAAACCTAATTTATGAGCAGTGCCAGTTTCACTTAAAACAAAACCTCACCACATCTGGAAATCATTTCGACCCACACATTCCTGACTCTAAAAAGTGACTTACTGCAGAACCCTGTGAATGTTGGTCCATTCCATCATTTTGACTGATGCAGATCGATTAGGAATAGGACAAAGGGAAATATTTAACCAAGCAGTGGGAAAAGCGCTGGCCATTATCATACATTTCAGTATTTTAGAAACATTTTGATTACAGCAGCATAAACTGTACTGTTAACACAACTTAAACTAGTTTAAATTGTGAAGTACTCTAAGGTTACAAAACATACATGGCACCGGAGTGAGAGCTGGCTGCTCTGTGGAGGTGTATCAAGTATCTAATTGAAAATAAGGTGCACATTTTGGAAAATAAAATTGAATTTGCATAGTTTTCCCCTTACGGCAAATGTGGTCAATCCGCCACAATGTTTGATCTCTGAAGTTCTTTCGTTTTTCACTCGAACTGCATTGCAAACTGCAAACAAGCAAAGAAAGATTATATCTGCCAGCTTCGCCATGTATTCGCTTAATCTTACTTTTAAATGGTATTACCTGGCTACGTAATACCATTTGTACTTAGTGATATAAATGTGCAGATTGGATTAAAGATAATAAGGGTCACAAATCAAATTAAATCTATGTTCTAATTAGATTCTGCTTCAGCTTCAGCTGTGTTCTAACTTAGGCATGCAGTTTTCATGATGCTAAACCGGTAACTATTCTGCAAGCTACTCTAATTTGCTAGTTACACAAGTTACACAAAGGACTTTTGTTCTATGCATCTGTTTTCAAGTAAGAGTATTTGAAGTTTTTTTTTTTACTTTTAACTTTCAGAATTTAAAAAAGTTTCCTATCACTGTATTTCTGTATAATCTACTTATTTTTGCAAGTCACAAGTTGCTGGATTTTAATATCAAACAGTTTTAAGCAATTGACTAACATTGTTTAATGTGCATTTATTATCAGAAATTAAGTCCATCTGTAAAATGAAGCACAGAATTCTTTTTCATTTGAGATTCTTTCCTGTATTTTTACTTCCCTTTTATGAGTTTGTGCTTTTGTACATGAAACAAATAGAAAATTTGAAAAAAACAGATTACCCCTAGAACTAAGTGTGAATGGTTTTGTGTGTGTTGGCCTGTGATGGTCTGGTGAGCTGTTCAGAGAGTACCTTGCCTTCGCCCAGTGTCAGCTGAGGTGGGCGCCAGCCTCCCAGTGAACCTATTAGAGGATTCATTGGTTCGACAAATGAGTGATGAGTGAGTGATTATATATTTTAAAGAATATTTATTTAGATGAGTATTTGGACTGCTTCCTGAAATAAGGCACTCTGTATTCTTCTGCCACCTTTGCCAGCCTTGCCAGACTCTCAAAAATGCAGTATATATATACTTACAAGCGCACTTTTGAAAAATGTTCAATCAGAATCTCCATTTTTGAGAGTGTGCCTAAAGGGGAGAATTTGTAATTTGGTTCTCTCTTTAACTAGAGCTGTAAGAATACATTCAGGATGGAGTCCATTGGAGCTTGAAGAACAATGGGCTGGGAAAGGCATGTAGGAAAGTACATTGCAAGCTGAAGTTCAGTGTGATGACACATTGACAGCCTTTCGTGTTTTTTTTCCTCTCACTGGAATGCAGCATGTTGAAAAGGGTCTTAATAGCACTACAGCGAACGCAAAGCAAAGATTTTTTCCCCCTCCCAAGTCGGAGTTTTTATGCTCAAGCTCCTCAGTCTTCTTTCTAATAGTGGGCAGAGATCCTAACAGGGTCAGGGATCAAGGATCAAAAGGCTTCAGAGCAGTGCTTATGAACAAGAACATCTATTATGGATAGTAACTCTGATGTTAAAGACCAAAAGCCAGACCATTGTGTTGGATTGTTGAAAAGATGTTGGGTAAAAGAATTTAAAAATCCATACAGATGACAAACAAATGAACTGGAGCACCTTGCTCACTCATCGTTGCTAATCTAATGATATCAATAGGATTCCTGCTTCTTTCCTGAGCTCTTATCAACAAAGTTCCTCCAGCACCCTCAGTCCTTGTCACCTTCAGAGAGACAGAGAGATTTCTCCGTAGATACCGCCTTTCCATCCTTCACCACCCACCTCATCTCGAACTCTGCTTTGTGCATCACTCAACAGGTTACCGAGACTGAGATAGGCATTGCCTTTCGGAAGGCATGAGCAAGATTGGAAGCTCGAAACAAGAAGTAGAAGCCCATGCGCAGAAGGGATGTTGTTATATTAATCAGGATGTTTTGTTGTGGCCAGGTTCCAGTACTACTTTTGCGTGGTGAGCGACAAGCCCTGAACGAGAACGTGATCTGGCTGTGTTTGTCCCGGGTCCTCAAAAAGGACCTAGGCTTGTCCACCTCGTGGGGTAAGAAGTGGTGTGGAAAGAGTCCACATCCCCCATCTCTGAGTTGCTTCCTGTGCTTATAAACATCTGCAACCCAGCAGGGTTACATCACACAGCTCCATCTGCAGCTGTCAAGCCCCAGCAAGGCCAGCTTCCCCAAACAGCCTGGATCCTTCTCTTGACCCCTTGCTCCAAAGTCTGTATCTCCTGAGTCCATACTCCCCCCAACCTCAGAGATAAACTGCAGAGAGTCAGATTACCCAGAATCCCCGCTCCTCTGAAGCAGCCCATTCATGGGCCCCTGGAAGCCGATAAGAGGATGAATCACAGCTCTGTTTGGAGGGCTTTGTGGGAGCCGCACTGCTCCATCTCTTAGGCCTTCTTTGTGTATTGATGCTTCAGCTGTGTGTGTGTCTGTGTGTGCACGTGTATATGTGAGGTTGTCTGTGGTCTAGAATCTGTGTGTCTCTTCATGAACGTAGGGACATTTGTTTAAGACTCCGCAATGAAGAAGAGAAATTCCTGGAGCTGCAGCAGGAATGGCCAGGCTTTTTATCTCCTGGAGCCGTGCTGGAGAAACGACACTTTCTACCTCCAATAAGGATAAAAAGTAGAACCTGAAGTTTGATCTCCATGTACATTGCAAGGATAGAAGGATATCAGAGCATGTAAAAAGTCATGTTTTTCTTGACTCCATTGCTGTATTAGGAAGCCATGGCTGTTTAGGGTGTCATAGGGTAGGGAGTTATCAGATTTCAAAGGATGCCTTACCACCCAATTTCCGTTCCCATTTCAATTATTTATTCCAAGCACAGACAACCAAATAAATGATTGTATTAATGAATTAATATGGGACTACAGTGATACAGTGGGTAGTGTTGCCAAACTGTGACTCCAAGGCCCCTGGTTTACTCCTGAATTTGAGATACTGTCTGTGAGAGCACAATTTCTGAGCATATTGTTCATTTGTTTGCATTTTTCCTCCAATAATTCTAATTTCCTGATATAAATATGCCAGTTGGTGCATTGACTACTCCAAACTGTCCCTGTATGCACCTGTATAAACCTTTATAACTTAATTCAAGCATTCTTATTATGTAAAGAGATTCATTCATTTATTTTCTAAGCTGTTTAATCCTAATTAGGGTTGCAGGGAGGCTGGCGCCCATCTCAGCTGACTCTGGGCGAAGGCGGGGTACACCCTGAAGAGCTCACCAGGCCATCGCAGGGCCAACACCCATACAACCATTCACACTCACTCTCACACCTAGGGGCAATTTTGAACAACCAATCAGCCTACTGTGCATGTTTTTGGACTGTGGGGGGCGAACGTGCTCACGCCCATGACTAATTCCTAGATGCTGAGTGGTCCATCAAGACCCCTCCTTTTATACGTTCATTATCTTTTCGGTTCGCCACCATTCATTTCTGGCATTACACTTGCTGAGATTGTTTACTTTAGGCTTATCGCTATGTTGAGCCGCGCTTTGCAAAAAAACAATTGCTTCACTGTTTCTTAACCCTGTAGTTACCGCCTGTCTTTAAGTGTCCTTGAAGGTCTTAGCTCAACGCCACCTGGTCGAACTCCCAGAGCTAAGAACATAGTGTTGTCATCGAGCAATCCTTGTACAGAGTGGAATGAAAGAAATAAAATAATCTTACACTCACTTCAGTGAATAAACTACTCGTACAATGGTCACATAAATCATCCAATAATCAAATAGTACAGTAGATCATACAATTGCTCTTCTATAGGTATAATCATTAACAATTTAAATATTTTTTAATTAGAGATGACTTCATTGGACAGTTCTCCATTTCAGGACTACAAATGTCTTTAAATAAAGGAAATATGATCACTCATTCCAAAGATATTACAATTTCTGTATTCATATTCATGTTGATGCTGTTAATGATCAATAATTAATTCCAGTACGTGATAGGGAAGTCCAGCAATTTGCATAAGATTTATGGAGGACCAAATATATGACATTATGACATTTCAGACCAGCAGACCACAGGCCTTCCTCAGTTCATGGGTCCAAAACACACAGCGCCCCCAGTGGCGCCTGATACCTCTGATTTTTTCCTCTACACTAACCACTGTGCCACCGTGCCGCAGTTTGTTAAGTAAAGGTATCTGTAGAATAATTTTATTCATGCAGCAAGATAATATTACTTGTAACAGGCAGAAAGAGCACTCCGAGAGAGCAAACCTCTGCCAAGCCCAGCAATCCCCACTAATAATCAACATGCCAGAAATCATTCTATCTCACAATGTTAAAGAATCATTAAAAAAATTCCCTGATCCAGAATTTAATCCGGATTATCTCAAAATCTAATAGAGTCTTCCTTATCGAAAGCCCCGCCTCTGGTAGGAATTTCATGAAAATCCACACATAACTTTTTTTGTAACGCTGCTTATAAACACACAAACCTAACCAAAAGCATAACCTCCTTGGCAGGGCTAATAAATAATTTGCTTTTCAAATTCACTGTTTATTTCTTGTATTTGAGCTAATCTTTTATACAGTGTGTGTACATGGTGCCCTGCAATGACCTGGTATCCCACTCCAAGGTCTACTCCTTCCTCATATCCAGTGTTCTCGGTGTAGGCACTTGATTCACAGTGATCACTTTTCTGAGAGGTCTTTTATGCTAATATGCTTGGGGTTGATGTAGAAAACAATTGTGAGTGTAAACAATAGAGTCCATGGTGCAAGATGGACAGTATATGGACAATGTAGAGGTCTGAGGGGACAAGAGGTTTAGACAGGCATGGCTTTCCTCTTCTAACATCACTTTTTAGCTTGGCTGTAATGGATATTAGTCATTATTGAACTTGCCATTGCTACAAATTGACCTGTTATGGCCTGTCCAAGAGGTTGTTGAGTTTTTTTAAACATTATATTACTAATTTTATCCATTCATTTATTTGCCAAGCTGTTTAATCCTACTTGGGTCATGGGGACGCTGGAGTCTGCCTTAGCCGACTCTGGGCGAAGGTGGGGTTTACCCTGAACAGCTCACCAGACCATTGCAGGGCTAACATGCACGCAACCATTTACAGTAGTATTCACAACTTGGGCAATTTGGAAGAGCTGATTAGCTTGATGTGCATGTCTTTGGACTGTGGGAGGAAACCAGAGTATCCGGAGGAAACCCACACAAGCACAAGGAGAAAATGCAGACGCCACACAGAAACGCTTTGACCAAGCCTGGGATTCAAGCCCAGGTGGACGTGCTAACCGCTTCACCAACGTGCCATTCAGTATTATATAACTGTATATTTTTCTTCCAGTCATGATGACACTGCTAACTGCATATTTTGGGGTTTAAAATATAGAGCACAACATGCAATATTTATTTTGTATATGGAGTGACAATTAGCCACTTTGTACTTTAATAAGTTTCCAAGGAATCAAGACCGACTACATTCACAATATTTGTGCACAAGTCTTTGATTTGATTTATGTTAAAGACTTTCAGAAAATTAAATAGCTGGTTCTTCCAAACTCTTTATAAGTTCTAATGCAGTTCCCAGCATTCTGTCCTTAGCTGGCTCATTGGAAAGCCACAATGTGTTGAGAGAAATGCTAGAATCAAGTGCCAGAATATGTTGACGTTTTTGACCCTTTTACTATTTTGAGTTACAGCCAAAGTATAATGCCTGTTCACTTGTTTTTTTTCCCCCCTCCTCATTCAGAAGGTTGCTGCACTAAAGCAGTGAAGTATGAAGGTGTGTTATCATGACCAGTTCAAAAATGTGCGTCAAGGCATTTAGGCTAATGGCAGACTCCAGCAGCTCTTACATCGTTTGTCATACTAGGGGAGGTTTAGCCCTGACAGTCTAATGATTGCTCTCAGTAAAGCCTTGACTTGGCCCCCTTGGTTCAGATTCCTCGCTTTGTCACACCTGACCTTGAGCTGTCCATCCTATAAGCCTACCCTGCCGAGTCCTGCGTATAAGCACAGAGCCGTGTGTCTGGTTGGCAGTCTGCTGGAGTCAGTTTTCAAGATTCAAAATCAAACACAATGGGGAAAAAAAGAATCTGTGCCCAAAAACTTTGGCAGAAAATTTCAAAGGCAAGGCAAGAGGATGAATCTCTCAAAACAGCTCCTCTTTGGTTTGGATATGAGCTGGGAGAGATGCCTGGTGCTTTCCCTGGCTAAAACATGCTCTTTCATGTTAATCTAGAACATGCACCGAAACCCTGCCCATTATCATTACGAGAGAAGTCATGAGACTGATCTCGGATTATTATAAGACTACCAGCAGTCTGAGGCTTTCCAGTGCCTGTGCCACACAGCTGGCAAAACTTGAGCTGGAAAATACTTTCTCTAAGATGGCTCCCATGGGTTCATAAATAAAGCACATACTGAGTGTGTTAGTCATAATCCTTTGCATGAAAAAAATCACTCCTGACTTGTTTGGAGAGAAGTTGTGTGGAGTAATTGACTATTGTAAACTGTGATAACTTGTACCATCTGTGGTGATCTGTTTTCCTCTCTGCTTTTATAAATTCAGAGTTATTTTTGGTTTGGACTGATGTACTGAGAGACATCTGGGAAGCTGCAACAAAGAATGACCACAATTGCTGACGTTTCAGTTTAGACATTTCCTTTCACATGTTATAAGCCCTTATTATATAGAACTGCTGCTATAAGTCCAGCACCACAACTTCTGTTAGCTAAAACCTAATTAGATATGATATTTTGTTACTTGGGTGTACATTCTAGTTGGATACACTAATGTGAAATCCTATAAAACCACTGCAGTTCAAAGGCAAGGATGGATATGTATGTCTGGCCTAGATTACATTCGTGGTTTTCCTTTCCAGGTCCTGGAAGTTCAGTCTACACATTCTGTCTAGTGTACGTTGTGTGGAGGCCAGCATTGAGACTTGGAGAATCTTCCTTCCAGATGTGTTCCACCTGAAGAAGATCTTCTCTCTGACCTGCCCTCCCTCCACCTCCCCAGTCTTTCTCTGTTGCTGCAGGCCGTATAAACTCCTTTTCTCATAAATATTATTTCAGAGTGGGATTTATTAACCTGCTGATGACGCACATGTCATGCTGGAGATCCAGCAGCCAATGGAGAGACGGTAAAGTGGAATGAAAGAGAAAAAAAAAAATATCAGCAATTTAAAATGTCAAACACTGGCGCTAGGGAAGAACAGCGCTCTTTTGTAACAAGAAATAATTACTAAACCTTTTAAAGCTTCCATTAGGTATATAAACACAAAGAAGGAAAAGTCTGTCTCTGCATTATGACTTAAAATCACTATTGCTCAAAAACTACCTAGAAAAAAAAAAACCCCACTAAAAAAGGAACAAAGTGAAGCATTATGTCAAAGGTTAGCCATCTGGATTTGCTATTACTCTATCCTCTGACTTACAGTAATGCTCCGTAAAATGTTAACTGTTTACAGCTTTCCCTTTTCAAACACCAACCTCAGCTTTCTGCTTTGCTCTCGGAGACATGACCCTTTGCTCCGTTGTGTATCTAACTAGCAAGGCCAAAAATGGAGTCAGTGTGGAAGAGGTTTACTGGCTTGGAGTTGTGTGCTTGCTGTCAGTGCAGGATACTGGGGGAGTGGAGGATAAAATCCAGACCTCTTAAAAAGTCTCACACAGAGAATCCAGTCAGGAGAGGGTTCTGACCCAAAGCTTGCTTAATCCTTCTGCTGAATTATCCAGAAGAAATATTTCACAGTACCTCCCCCCCACCCCCGTTTCTATGTCTATGGGTGTGTGTAGATGGGAGGAAAGGGGACAAGAGGCCGTCACTTAGTTATGTAACAGGCTCAGGGGAGAGCTGCATGCTGGGCGGAGTGAACAGGGCAGTCAGAGTGGAAAAAAGAACTGAAACACACCAACATAGCACTAACAGTGACATCATGACTAAGATCCTCTTTCTTGCAACACACACACACACACACACACACACACACACACACACACACACACACACACATGCACACACGCACAAACACACACACACACACACAATTCTTTTATTATTGTTATTCATGTGAGGACTAATTCTAATGATTACTGTAATGCTAAAGAAATTAGTCTTCTTTGTGGGATCTGCCAAATGTCCCCACAAGGTCATAACTGTCTGATATTCCTATCCTTATGAGGACATTTCACACACCCTAAGATATTAAATTAAAAAATGACACCCCCACCCCCACCACCACTGCCACCATGTATCTACATAACTTCACTAAAAACATTCAACAATTCAATTCAATCTGAGGTGGAAGACCTGAAAAAAAAGCAACTTAAGGTACTTTCCAAAGTCGCACAGTGTAAACAAAGAACTCTTTAGAAAGTAAATCAGTTTCTTACAGGAATGGTGTGTGTCCCTAATCCATGTAAGGCTGTCAATTTCGATAACCAACAAATGACTGATGGAGTAATTCAGAGATTGCTTTATTCATCCTGCTACAGCCAGGCTTCCTATCAGACTCTCTTTCACTCTTTTCCCCGAAAAAAATGCAAAAGGCTTTCATGAGAGGCGTGCAGCTGTTACTCTGCATTAAACTGGACATCAAAAGAGGCTTTGGTAGCTTCAGCGGAGGAGTGAATAGCATACGCAGGGGTTAGCGTTGCATTCCTGTGGATCATTATTCCCAGAATGCACCATTATCTCTGTCTTGGGAGACCGTGCATGAGTCTTAGTCAAGGACTATATCCACTTATTGAATTCTTCTTCAAGATAATATTTTAACACATGGTATGATGGTGTTCTTGTATTAGTGTGTTTCCTTTATATGGTGGCAGTAATAATGGCACCATTTTCATTTTAGTGCCTTTAACCAGTCACTGGCCAGAGTTCTAGGGTTTCACAGCACAGGTCTTGACCTTGCACTTGCCACATGCTTGGTTAGACCTCTGGAATGATGTGATGAGAGGCTGTCCTGACTAACCTACACCAAGCCTGTGTGTGTGTGTGCATGCGTATGTGGTGTGTGTGTGTGTGTGTGTGTGTGTGTGTGTGTGTGTGTGTGTGTGTGTTTTCTTTTGCCACAGCTGACACTGAACAGCCTACCCTGCCTCACAATTCAAATCCAAGTGTTTTTGTGCTGCTCTGGAAACAAGTTGTGTGAAATCCATGTCCACTGATGTTCTAAAATTTACGAAACACACACACACACACACACACACACACACACACACACACACACACACACACACACACACACAATCTGCTTTCTATAACTTTATGGGAAAAGACATTGACTTACATTAATTTTCTGGACACTTACCCTAAACATAACGATAACCACTACTTGCCTAACATAGTCCTAATACCTAGACCACACACACACACACACACACACACACACACACACACATATTTCAAGTCACCAGTGATTATGACATTCTGGTTTAGGACGTCATCCATTACTTATGAGTAAACCAATTACACACAATCCCCTTCACCACTGTCACTCTGTGAACCCTGAAGGCAGTAGCACATACCACCCAGGTTATTTTGGAGGGAGGTTGGAAGGCATGTCTCAGCTGTTCGGAGTGAATCTGCCTGTTTTAAACACGCATGGGCATGCCTGCTGCAAAGCAATCAGCTGTGAAGCTCCATCTGCATACGTGCAGGGTGGCAGCGCAATTCCTAACGATCTCAGCTGTGCCGCGCCGCACTGGCTTGTTGTTCTTTCTGACAGCAACTTGTACTTTACAATCAAGCCCTGGTTAATTCGGTTATAAAGTTACACACCATTGAGATTGTGGTTAATAATAGAAAACCACCTTCTGAAATTCATCACTTATTGCTAATGCTTTACTAAGTAAGGGAAGAACAGATATTTCTTTCATTTTGGTTTCATACATGAGTTCTTCTAGACTATTTTCTAGCAACTCCAATCAGCATAAAGACCAAAACCTGCTAAGACTTTCATAAGAAAGCTCAGCGTTTTTTTTTTCTTTTCTTTTCTTTCTTCTTTTTTTTTTTTTAACTTTACATCACAACTCTGTAGTAATATTTTGCTAAGCCACAGTCACAGATACATATTTGCTGTTTGGTGGTGATGGCAGTTTTAGTCATGATCTAGCATTTAGCTGTGGTTGGTTTTTCTTATAATGATTGTATAATGGGGCAAGGTGGGTGTAGTGGTTAGCACTCTTACATCACTGCAGGAAGGTCTTAGGTTCGAGTCGCGTGGTTGGTGAAGGCGTTTCTGTGTTGAGTTTGTATGTTCTCCTCGTGTTTTGGTGGGTTTCCTCCAGGTGCTCCAGTTTTCTCCCACAATCCAGAGATATGCACATTAGGCTAAGTGTCCTAATAATTCTGAGTGGCACACTTCGAATTATACAGCCTGTTGTCTCTCTGGTGAAGAGAGAGAGATCCCTGCGGTCCTAGCTAGGAGTATGGGTCAAGTGTCAAGGATAAATAAAATGGATTATAGTGAATGAAACATGTTTTGTATACTAAGAGTTAGAAATTCTACAGTCTACCTTGTTTGCCAGTTATACAATCTAGTCTAGCCACATCATCAACCAACTCTGGGTGAAGGCAGAGTACATACTGAACAGATCGCCACTCCATCGCAGGGCCAACACACAAACATTACACTCACACTCACTCCAGTGTACCTGGAAGGAAACCAGTGTACCTGGAGGAAACCCACGAAGCACGGGATGAACATGCAAACTCCACACAGTAACACCTTCGCCAGGCAAGGACCTTCTTGTGGGAGTGGGTGTGCTAATGACAACGCCACTGTGGCGCCCTAACGATGTAGCATGCCACCTCTTATTCATTCTTCAGTTAAACTCACTGTCTATTTTATTCGGATTACTTGCAAATTTATGCGATTATTCAATCAGTCAGTCATGTGGCAGCAGTGCAGTGTATAAAATTATGCAGATACAGGAGCAGTTCTGTGGGAAGAAACACCCTGTTGATGAGAGAGGCCAGAGGAGAATGATTTGAGCTGACAGGAAGGCCGACATAACTCAAATAATCCCATTTAAGGACTGTGGTGAGCTACTGAGCCCTCTAAGGGTCACGATGGGGACATATATTTGATCTGCTTTTGCATTTTTACACAATGCTTTTTCATTCCCTTGCAATAACAGTTAGTGCTAGTGCTAGGGTTATGCTGGATTATACTCTAGTTGGGGTTATTGCGAAGGAATGCAAAAATATTTTAAGGGAATGCAAAACAAGATCCAAAACAATTCCCCACCATGACCTATAGGGGGCTCTAGAGTGAGAAGAAAAACAACTCACATGTTGAAGCTTGGGGTGAAAGTGCTACAACAGGAAGAAACCACAGCAGGGTTCAGTTCTGTCAGCCAAGAAGTGCACAGACTCACAGACTCAGTGAACAGACTCACTGAAATGGAACAACAGAAGTTTGGAAAACATCTCCAGGTCATTCTACTAACCAGTCATGTGAATCTGTTTAACAAAGTAAAAGTAGACCTTAGGTTTTGTTTGCACAGTTTATTTTCACTTTAAGACTCTGATTCAAAAGAAAAAAAACTGTTTGATTACAGCAAATTTCATACTGAAAGTAATTTAATTTTATAAATGTCACCGTATGCTTGCTGTGCAAATCATTATGGGTATCACTGTTATTGTGATAATCACAGAGCAGCATGTTATATTGGTTGCAATATGGAAAATGCTTGGTGCCACATTAGACAAGAATCAAAGACACATTAAAACACACACACACACACACACACACACACACACACACACACACACACACACACACACACACACACACTCTTTCTTTCT
>JBCNYH010000021.1:37470279-37484911 GCA_039654325.1 Tandanus tandanus
ACACACACACACACACACACCTAAGGGCAATTTGGAACATCCAGTTAGCCTAATGTGCATGTCTTTGGACTGTGGGAAGAAAGCAGAGTACCTGGAGGAAACCCATGTAATCACGAGGGAAAAAGAAATGCTAACCACTTCCCTGTCATGCTGCCTCTTCTTGGAAAATTGTGAGTTCAAATCCTAGGTCCACCAGAGATAACTGGGCAATCCTTGTTATCATCTGTCAATTTAAAATCGGTACTGATAAAAACATTAGGCTAATAAATAAATAGAAGTGTAGCTTTAAGAGTGAGTTCCACACTGATCAGGTATACTGTAGACACGGTGGACTGGAGACAATTGTTTACAAACAGGGACGTCCGACTTTATTGCGGTATTTTGCCTGCTCTATCACCCTGGTTTACCTCATCAACAAATCAATCAGCCTTTTATTGCTTAATGTTAGCACAAATCCAAAACAGTGGGGTGCACATCAGGAATTTCTTGAACGAATTACCTTTTATGCATTAGCTGTTGTTGTTGATGGTGTTACAGAACGCTGAGTTGTGTTTAACTGCTGGATCCCCATTAATGAACAGGTTACTGTATATTTTTAAGAGAACTGTCTCTGATCTCTCACCTCAAACCTTTTGTGATGTGTATATGCTTCCATTGAATGATGCAGAAGTCAGAAAGAGACCCTGCACAAACATAAAGTCTAGATATTTGTAGAATTAGCATCATCCATGAACTTACAGTTTATCTGTCTGGATTACGGGGCAAGCTGGAGCCAAGCCCAGCTGACTTTGGGTGAGAGAAAGGGTACATCATATACAGGTCCTCAATCTATCACGGGGCTAGTACAGAGATGAACAGGAAACAGAAGAACCCAGAGGAAACCAGCACAAGCACAAGGAGAACATGCAACATGCACATTGGTAGGCTCTAGGAGACTGCAAAGTTCAAACCCATAACCTTCTTGCTGTGAGGCATCAGTGCTTACCACAGTGCTAACCACCTTGATTGGCATCAGTCGATTATTAATAGAAAAAGAACACACACACACACACACACACACACACACACACACACACACACACACACACACACACAAAACATGCTAAATGTTTGTTCCCCTGGTTCTCTGGTTTGTTCTGCTGTATGGAAAATCCTACAAGAGAACATTTCCCCTTTCAAAAAATATATCCCAAGTAAAACCCATCAACATTCCAATTTTCTTTTTTTTTTTTTTTTTAAATCTTTCAAAATCATGTTAAAATCCACTTTAATACAATATCTTAAAGCTGCACATTCACTAGTGACTATCCCATGGGTTTTATCTTCCATTATCAGTTTTTCAATGAAGGTTTTCTGGTGAAACCACACCAGCTCCCAGGTTTAGTATCTCCTTTTCATCTGTTTTACATCTTGTTTTAGTTCTGTGTCTGTTTACAATAACAATAACCATGTGACCGGAGGAACAATCTTGAACATGTGCAATAACTAGAACGTGGAAACGTCAAAGATCAAGTGCTAAGAAACAGAAGTAGGCATCTGTTTTCAAGGGGAAAAAAAAGATGGGGGTGGGGGTGGGTGGAGATGGTAGAGGCAGGGGAACGTCCACCTCATGGCAAAAAGGTCCTGGGTTTCGTTCCTGGGTTTGGGTGTTTCTGTATGGAGTTTGCATGTTCTCTACTTGTATTTGTGGGTTTCCTCTGGGTACTCTAGTTTCCTCCCACAGTCAAAAAACATGTACATTAGGCTAACCGACTGTTCCAAATTGACCATAGTTGTGACTGTGAGTGTAAATGGTTGTGTGTTTGTTGCCCTGCAAAGGTCTGATGAACTGTTCAGGGTACACCCCGCATTTACCCAATGCCGGCTGAGATAGGCTCCATCTTCCCAATAGGATTAAGCGGTTTTGGCAAATGAGTGATTGATGAGTGAAAAAGATGGTGACGTTTACTGATATCATCGTGCCCGATGCAGGGGTCTTTGACACTCGCATACAAGAGTAAGCGAATAGTTTCCGAAAGGCACTGTGACTGATTTCATTTTATTTTCAAGAGATAAGGCTGTATTTCATGTTTATTTAATATGCCTGGGAAGTGAATGAGCCCCTTTAAAGGTTTTCTCTGTGAACGACTTTGTGTGCAGCTTACAGCCAAATTCAAATTCATCTGCCAATTCATGTCTGTTATATAATCATTCTACTTTTGTCCAGATGTCTGCCTATTGACGGCCTGGAGAACCTCAGAAACTTGAAACTTGCAGACGGTCTCATGTTCAGTGAAGCTGTGAATGAGGAATTAGGTTTTGAAGAACATAAAAAAATTTTGGACTGATTTATATGTAACTGGAGTAAAAATGGCATTGCAGTAAATAATCAAATATTTAAACATCTGCTAATCACTACTTGACTTGTGTCAGAGCTGTTCAAGAACATGGCAAATTTCACAGAGTAACAGCTGCAATTTCACTGCTGAACTTCAAAGGTTCACGGTAGGTATCGCGCAGTTAATCATTAATCCAACGTTTAGCAACGGTAGCTGTGATAAAGACATACAGTACAGATCTCATCTTAGGAAGCCGTCTTGTTCAAGCTTATTGTACATGAGGGTGTTTCCAACGTGTCACGTACATGCAGGCCTCAGTAATCTACTTAGTGCTAACCTGAGCGTGCGTGTGAAAGCTGCAAATTTTTTTGTGGCAGTTGAACATTTTATGGCTCTGTGATGATGCTCCTGCAGAAGCACGTCAGTAGGGGCCTTACACTGTTATCTTCTGTGGGGGATTGGGATGGGCTGTCAGAACAAGTTTAATAACAAGTTAGTAGAGCGCGAAGACACACGTCAAAGCAACCGAGTATTTATTTATTTTTTGTCCATGTGAATATGAACTTATCCTAAGGATGTCTCTCTTGCGTAATAAAGGAATAGGAAGGTATGCATCAGTGATTTACTTTCCAGTGTGAGTCAAGCGTGTAAAAAACAAAACAAAAAAACATTCCCTCTCTAACATGACTATCTAACAGATGAATGGAAAAATTTCCTTGCAGAATATACATCATGGATGCCAAGCCTCCTTCAGCATATGTATGTTAGTACATTTCCAGGCTCAGTTCTGGAGCACCACTGCATGGCAAAATGTAATTTTGCACCTACTCCTCTATGCCTGATATCACATAATCATGAAGGCTGTCATGAAGGGGAACACTAAACAGGGTACACAGGGTCCTGCTGAACACGGTTTGGGAAAGATTCACACACAGTATGAAGTAATGAGCGAATTTTTTTTATTCATCACACAATTACACTCAGAAACAGCTCATATGAAAACATGGTGTTCGCTGAAACATGCAAAAGTGTGAAAGCTATTTTTAATACAGGCGTGTGGTTTGTGGCCCATGATATATAACACCAAACACACACACACACACACACACACACACAGACACACATGCATATACCAGTAACATACTGACACAATTATTAAAGCACCTAGTTATTGCTAATGTCATTCATTCATTCATTTGCCGATCCGCTTTATCCAGCTAGGGTAGCCGGGATGCTGGAGCCTATCTTAGCCATCTCAGATCAAAGAGCTGAACAGCTCGCATTACAGGGATTATTGCAAACGTGTTACAATGAATAGCATTGCTGCTTGCTAGCTGGCTTTGATTTGAAGTTCGGGTTACTGACTGTGCAGCAGTTGGATGGACTGCTAACCAGTAAAGGGTGAATTCTCTTACTTGTGCCCAGTGTTACCTGGATTGGATTTGGGACTGAGTGGAATAAATTCAGTTAGTGAAGATGAATTAATAAAACAAAAATATGTTATGCTTACAGCTACATAGTGAGACCAGTATGGTAATTGGTTAGTGTGCTGGGCTCATGATCGAGAGGTCGTGGGTTCGAATCCCCTTTAGACCCCCAGCATGCTAAGACCCCTGGACAAGGTGCCTTTGTCCACCCAGCAGTATAAATGGGTACAAGTAAAAAATATTGGGAAGGTAACATGCGATGGACTGGCCTCCCATCCAGGAGGAGTTGAACCCCTAGTCGCTTCACGCTATGGAAAACAGGGAGAAATTCCAGCCTGATGAGCCAGGAAAGCCCAACAGACTTACCTTACCTACCTTCCACTTACCGTCCTCTTTAACCTTAACCTCATCCTTCTTTTTTTCTTTAAAAAAAAAAAAAAAAAAAAAAAAAAAAAAAAATTTTGCTAGTTCCCACAAGAGAAAAACTGCACAGCCAAGGTTCCCACCCACCCAGACATCATGAGATGATGTGAGTGCATGCCTTACATGCAGTGACTGTGTTGTTTTCTGATTAACCGATAAAGCCCTGAAGGCCCTTAAGATGAATTATCACACACTCTGTCTTCAGTCTACGAACAGTCTGACTCCTTGGTAATGATTTGTAGATCTTGAAAATCCTGTTGTTATTTTTTTTTTTTAATATTATCCTGAATCGACTGTCAGCAAAAATAAAGTAAATGGCTTGTAATCTTACAAACTTTCGACTTCACTACAGTTCTCCTGTGTGTATGTGCTGAACAAAGGTGTTCATGATGTATATCTTTTGGAGATCTTTTTTCCATCTCCAGTCCAAATTCCTTGAAGACGTTTTCCATTTAGCACTTTTCAGCACACCACTGTAACAAATCTATGATTGCACGTTATGTCCATCTTGTTGGAACTTAGAGGGCTTTCACGTATGCAACATTTGATTTGGTGCAATCAAATCGAGTCATGGTGCATTTCCTCCCTTGCTGCAGTTTATTTTGCCAGAAAATAATTCAAACCTAATAATCAAACAGGGGGTATGCATTCTCTCCCTGAGTTCGTAGATGTTTCCTCAGGGTTCTCTGGTTTCCTCCCACCTTCTACAAACTTGCAGGTAGATAGCTTGGTTATCTTAAATTGCCCCGGGTATGAATACACACATGCATTCTGATCTACGATGGACTGGCATCCCGTTAAGGGTGTATTCCAACCTCATACCCACTGTTCCCAGAGTAGACCCTGTATGCATCATGAGCATTTCCAGAATAAAATGGGTACCAAAGATGAATAATTATTTATATAATTATCCACTCATTTATTTAACCCCTGCTCTGCATGCTACTTACTTTGGTGATTTTTATGCATATTTGCCAAATGTTTGTTTACCTTTTTCTGTTGCTGTATTTTTGACCAACGATTGAAAGAGTTTGATGAGTACATTTACAGTCATACACACTCCATTATATGTGAAACAATTGAAGGCACAAAGCAAACAAACCTAAAAAAAAAAAGGAATTTTGCACTGGTTCCTGTTAAGTAAACAGACCAATAGGTGTAAAAGCCTCCTAAGTATATGGGTACCTACAGAACTATGGAGTAAAGTACCAACTCAAATAGCGGACTGTGGATAGAGCTAGAAATTGCCTGGTTCAGTGATTTGTCAGGTGAAATCCTCACATTTGTCTAACAATCTTGAGAACCATTAAATCCATGTCATGCACCATCATTTGTTCACTCACCAGATACCCATCACTGCAAAGTGGGTATTAAGTTAGAAATTATTAATTTTGAGTTACTGGTACCATTTTGTAGCTGATATTAATTGATATAAGCGTCAAAATATGATACCAAATTTTCAAACATAACTGCCTATTTTTGGAGTAACTAACCAAATCCTACCAGGGATTTTCAGCCATTTAAGCATTCAACTTTGGAGAAAATCACATTTAAAGTTCAACAAAGCATTTAATAATTTCTGACTTAATACCCACTTTGCTGTGATGGGTCACATTTGGGAGGTATAGTTTAACCAGATGGCTTTCTTGTTTTTCAAAGAGCACAGAGTTCTTCAGTTGTTGTGATATAATCCCATCGAGAACAATGGAAATCCTGAAACAATATATTTGGTGGTCACTTTTATGCTACTGCAAATGCTTGTCTGTTAACTATGGCATATCTGTTGACTATTGTCTGTTAACTACTGTTATTCATGTGCCATATACTTTCACATTTAAAACATCCAGAAACATGCAAACATCAAGTAAACTCTTTGTTTATTAACAAGTACCATTGTGTGATTGGAAATGCTGCAATGTTTAGTTCTACAATTTGATTAGTATTACCTCACTGTACTCACTCACTCACTCATTTGCCAAACCGTTTAATCCAATTAGGGTCATGGGGAGGCTGCCGCCTATTTCAGCCAACACTGAGCGAAGGCAGGGTACACCATGAACAGCTCACCAGACCATTGCAGGGCCAACACACACAACCATTCACACTCACACCTAGCGGCAATTTGGAATGGCCAGTTAGCCTTATGTGCATGTCTTTTGACTGTGGGAGAGAACTGTATGAAATCCATGCAAGCACGGAAAAAACATGCAATCCCCACACAAAAATACCCCCGCCGAGCCCGGGATTCAAACCCAGGACCTTCTTGTTGTGAGACAGATGGGCTAACCACTACACCACCATGCAGCCCCCTCACTGTACTGACCAGCTGAAAAATATTTATAGGAACACTGGATTATTCATTCCAATATAAACCCTCCACCCTACATCAGTGTATGATCCCCCTCATTGCATTGTCACTTCAGGCTATGCCACATACATACTTAAAGTAAAAAAGCCAAGTGAATAGCCATATCCTATGTGTTTTATCTTCGACTATCAATTAATTTTGGCAAGGGTTCCCACTGAAACCACCCCAGCTCACAAGCTTAGTATCTCTTATTCACCTGTTTTGTGTCTTGGTTGGTTTTGTGTCTTTGTCAATACAATCCAGTGTGTTTATTTACAATAACAAGACCTCATGACCAAAGGAATGATCTTGTGATTTATAGAAAGCAAAAAAAAACAAGATCAAGTGTTAAGAAAAGAAATAAAGCGTAATGATTTTAATCTCTCTCTCTCTCTCTCTCTCTCTCTCTCTCTCTCCAAACACACACACACACACACACACACACACACAGAAATGCATCCAATATGTTTGAGCTAACTTGAAAGTTCACTGCTCGTGTCATCCATGTCTGTGTTGATGGTTGCCATTTTGTTTTGATGATAGTTCTGAGCTCTCGCTTCTAGAAGGCGTGCACGCTGTGTGTTCCAGATCATCACACCCAGTGCAGGGGTCACTGACACCCACATACAGGAGTAAGCAAATGATTTCAGAAAAGCATTGCAGCTGATTCCATTTTATTTTCCAAAAGACAAGACTATATTTTATGTTTATTTAATATGCCTTGTAATTGAATGGGGGGCCTTTAACTTCCCACAGACCTCTAGATAGAAAGCCAGACCGCAAAGCAGAAAGACTTGCACGCAGTTCCTCCAGTCCAAAAGTCCAAGTGAAAGAAATATACATCCATAAACTGTAAAAGCCAGTGTGAGATCTTCCATACACAATTGTTGCATACATACAGTAAATATATCGTACGGCTTTATAGTCTGTGGTTAAGTGTTACAAGGCAAAACAACCTAGAGCATGAGTAGGTTTATTCCTACTATCTAACTTGTTTAGGATATGGTACTGTGGATATGCTTCATCTTACTCATGGAGGACAAAGTCCTATACTGTGTGGCGGGATATTGTTTTACTTACTTTGGTGTGTCTGTGATCTGCACACTTCAGCTCTCCCTGACTTATACTTGTTTACTGGACTCTCAGACACAGAATTAATATCACTGGGTGGTACTACACTACACATCTGGTACAGGACAAAACCACAAAACATTCAAGCCAAACAGAACACCTTTTGCCTTACTGACCTCAAACTGAAGCTCTTGTTACTGCCAAAATTATACTGGAAGAACGGTAGTTTTGTAACAGTTGCATTTGTACTGTTTTTAATGGGTACTCATGTAATTTTTGTATGCAAATGAGTTACCGGCCTCATGTTAAGGTTTTTTTTTGTTATTTTCTAGACATGTCTGATTATTTCAAGGCTCCAAAAGTAACCTGTAGAAGTCTGCTGGTCTCTAATGATCACCCTCTTGTAGTTGATCTAATAGATTTGTGTCAATAATAGATTTTATTCAATATTTAAGCATTTATGCATACACTGATTAGCCATAACTTAAACACCACCTGACTGGTCTGCGAATAGATTTGGGTGTATTGATCTCCAAAACAGCAGGTCTTTTGGAGTGTTTCAGATATGCAGTAGTAAGTACCTACCAAAGGTGGTCCAAGGAAGGACAACCAGTGAACTGGTAAAAGTGTGGCCTAAGACTCATTGGTGCACATGGGGAGTGAAGGATAGTATGTCTGTTGTGATCCTAAAGAAGAGCTACCATAGCACAGGCTGTTGAAAGAGTTAATGCTGGCTATGATAGAAATGTGTTAGAACACAGTACATTGCAGCTTGTCCTGTATGGGGCTCCCTAGACACAGAAAAATTGGTGTATATAGGATTCCTGTATGGTAATTTAAAGTGAGTATATCCAGGAGGGAGCAGGGGGCCCAGCGGTTCGCACTGTCACCTCACAGCGAGGTGTGAATGATTGTTTGTGTCTGTGTTAGCCTAGCAATAGACTGACAACATGTTGCCTGAAATCAGTTGGGATTGGCTCCAGCGTCCTCTGTGACCCTGATATATAAGCAGTATAGATAATGGAGAAGGGATATCAAGGATTGGTTCTTCATTAAGAATGATTGGGTTAATAAACCTTTAAAGTATCAATAAATCCTAATGTAAAAGTATGGCTGAATGGGAATAGGCCACCACCTATTAGGAAATCAATCCATAATTATGTACTTTCAGGTGAAAGTTGTGTCTGATGGACCTCTGAATACAGACTGTTGTAAGGTTAAATATGACACAATTCACTGAGTTAATATTAGGCTGCAACTATGCCGTGAGATCAGCCAGTGCGGGTGCTACTTCAGAGAACCACCTGTTCGTTAGCCTACAGGTAACTGCAAACATAAGTGTTCATTCATTCATTCATTTTCTGAACCGCTTAATCCTAATTAGGATCACGGGGAGGCTGGTGCCCATCTCAGCCAACTTTTTCTGAGGGCAGAGTACACCCTGGACAGCTTGCCAGGCCATCGCAGGGCAGAAACACACCAATGGCAACTCAATGGCCTACTCTTTACGAACGACAGCAATGTTCAAATAGAAGTGTGTATGGCCAAAAAGAAAAAGTTGATATGTTGAAAAATATGTTGCTGGACCACCTTTGGTCTTGATTACAGTACTTGATTGATATGAAGTTGTTGCTTTAGTTGGTCAGGTTGAAGCTCAGCAATGTTATATGTGGCCCATCACAGCAAAGTGGGTCTAAAGTTATTGGTACCATTGTAGCTGATATCCTAAGCTGTGATGGGTCACATATGGCAATAAAATGAAGTCAGCTGGTGACCTGAATGTACCGAATGAGCAGGTTATCACATCAATGGACTTTTTCCTCCCTGATGGTACGGATATAAAATGGGGTCTCAAATAGTGAAAGAGTGGTTCAGGGAGAATGAGGAATGATTTTCACACATGGACTGCACCACAGATTCCTGACCGTAACCCTATTGAAGGTCTTTGGGGTGTGCTTTGGGAAGACTTTATGGAGTGGTTGTTTTCCTGTCATCAATTCAAGATATCAGTAGAAAACTCTGGATGGAAATAAATGTTGTGATGTTGCTTAAGTTTATCAAAACAATGCCATGGTGATTACATGCTGTAATCAAGGCTAATGGCAGTCAAACAAAATTGAAAGCCCAACGCTGGATTAAATCAGGTTCAACAGATCTGTTTCAGTGAAGCAGTCAGGAGTTGGTTTCTCCAGATCCTGTCACTCCATTTCTTACACACACACACACACACACACACACTGATTTGAGCTGTGTATTTCATACTCAATCATTAAACATACAGCCATTTTTTTTTTTTTGGTGTGGCACAACATTTATAAATCAGGCTATTTACTAGTAACTTGAACATGAAAATGACACTGATCTCCTATGTTTGTCTGCAAACTGTGGTCTCAAGCAGTTATTTCTGTGACCTATATGCAAGTGAAGTTAATGATTGGCCGTGAACATCTCATTTCCAGTCAGGTGGAACAGAGCAGCCATTCTCTCTCATCAGCCTCAAGCTCAAGGTCAATTTCGTGCAAGCTTCACACTGACGTCATTGTACGTTCTTAGCGCTGTGTGTGCTGTGCTGCATATTATGCCTTTTGACCTATTTAGCATTCAAGGGGCAGACATCACCCAGAAAAGGAAACTAAAAGAAAAGTCTCTGCAGCCAAACTGCAGCTGCATATTAATTACCCTAATTATCTAATGACCAGGAGAATGTCCCCCCCCCCCCCCTTCCGTTCAATCAGTTCGGTATATTTCATTCTAACTAAGTAGATTAAGTAATCACATCTGCCGACTGAAAACATGGACTTCAGAGTAAACAGGTTGTGCTATTGTTCTGTACTATAGTAGTCAAATCAAATCCCAGATGGGACCTCTCGTTTCCTTTTGTTTAAATCTCAGCTAAGCATGTTGCTCTTGGAGTGGCCGTTGTATTCATTGTTCTGCCTTATGACGTGGCCAGTTAGCTGAATGTTTGTGCCTGAATGTTCTGTAAGCGTATCTATATGATTCAGTTCCTTTCAAGGTTCGGCTCAGTCTTTAAACATTACCCATGACTCTTTATGCTTATAGAGCAAAATCTAGGAGGAAAAAATGTTATCAGCCAATCCTGTGGCAGTAATGCAGTGCACCAATGTGACTTCAGTGGAAACAGGTTCACTGAATCTGAAAACATTACCAACTGGTCTTTTTTCCAATCTTCATCTCCCCAAATTTGTGGAGTCTGTGCCCACTGTAGCCTGAGGCTCCTGTTCTTGACTGGCAGGAGTGGAACATGATGTGGTCTTCATCTGATGTCGGCCGTTTGTCTCAAAGATTGATTCATGCATTCTGACATGCTTTCCTGTTTGCTATGCTCATAATGAGTGTGTAGTGGAGTTGTCATAGCCTTTCTGTTAACTTGACCCAATCTGGCCTTTCACCTCTGACTCCTCTCATCAACAAGGTATTTCCACCACTGAACTGTTGCTTATGGGGATTTATTATTATTTTTTTTAACATTCTTTGTAATCTTTAGGTCTTGAGACTGCTGTGTGTTTGTGACAATCCCAGAAGATCATTAGTTTCTGAAATATTTAAACTATCCTGCCTGGCACCAACAATCATGCCAGGGATGGACTCAGTGGAGGACAGTGGTGGTGGACAGTGGTTAACGTTTTAACTGATCCGACAGTCAGGTGTTTAACCCCCAGTGCCATCAAGCTGCCACTGCTGGGCCCCTGAGAAGGCCCTTAACCCTCCACTCCTCAGCTGTATAAATGAGAAAAAAAAGTTGTTCTGGATCAGTGCATATACCAAATGTAATAAACATAAATTTCAATAAAAAAGAAATACTAGGACCCCATTTTATTGTTCTGATGTAGGTTCTGGGTTTGAGTCCTGGGCTCGGCGAGGGCATTTCTGTGTGGGGTTTGCATGTTTTCTCGTGCATGCATGGGTTTCCTCTGGGTACTCTGGTTTCCTCCCAAAGTCCAAAGACATGCACATTAGGCCTATCAGCTGTTTCCAACTGCCCCATGAGTGAGTGTGAGTGTGAATAGTTGTGTGTGTTGGATTGGTTCCATCCAGCTGTTCACGGTGTATACTGTCTTCGCCCAGAATTGGCCTCTCTGCGACCCTAGTAGGATTAAGCAGCTCAGCAAATGAATGAATGAATGAATGAATATTCTGATGTTTGGTTTGGATGTGAACATTAACTGAAACTCTTGTTGAATGCTCAAAAAAGTGCCGGTGTACAGGTGTTCCTATCAAACGGGTCGGTGTGTGTGTATTTATGTAATGAAGTTCCCTTTCATACATTAGCGTATAACACTCTTTAAACATTAACATGAACTCCTTTTTACGGAGCAAATTCATTGGAGCCAAATGCTTTATCATGCACCTCTCACACTTTATCTTTATGACTTCACCTTTTATCCATATATCTATATGGACACAGTAGGCACCCTTAAACTCTTACATTACTCATTGTGCTTTATTGTATTTTGTACTGATTGAGTTCGGATAAGAAAGTCACTAAACAATATGACTGCAACAGAAGCAGATTGCATTGGATTGGTTATGACCATAGCACTTTTCTTCAAGGAAGGAAATATTCACTTCTGGCTCTGTGACTCCCAACATTAGAGGAAGGGGAAGAGGAGGGTGGAATTTCCTTGCCTTGTGCATGGAGGCACCACAGATCACACCATGCACACACTTCTGTCAACAAAACAGGAAACTCACAGTTAGCTAGTTCGTTTGTCACAGGTGCACCACTACTGAAAGATAAGCTCGAGCCAGACTGAAGCATGGTCCTCTAACCTTCAGTATAGCCATCCTGTTCCTGAAAATGTGGCCTTTTATTAAAAGCACAGCCGCACCCAATTTCTCATAAACTCTCCCAGGCACTCCCCCACTTTCCTAAAGCTTTCCCAGTCCATGTTTTGTCATTTGCAGTAAATAGCTAGCCTTTAGGAGTTAGTTCAGATGGCTTCCAATTTTGAAAGAAATGCAATAAACAGGTTTGCACAGAACTAATTATACAACCAAATTAAAGCATAAAAGCTTGCATCATCCGGGGTGTAAAATGGAAATATCTAGCACTATTTTACAATTCATCTACAACAAACATACCAGAAGGCAAAATCAAATGAAAATAGTGTGAGAAAAAAACCCCCAACATAACAGAATAAAGAAGGTGGTGTTTCCTCACTCACTCACTCACTCACTCACTGAGCCACTTAATCCTCTTTGGGTCGTGGGAAGGCTGGAGCCTATCTTGGCTATTCACACTCACATCCACAGCTATCGGCAATTTGGAACAGCCACGTAGCCTAATGGTCATGTCTTTGGACTGTGGGAGGAAACCGAAGTACCCGGAGGAAACCCACGCAAACCCCGGGAGAACATGTAAACACACAGAAATGCCTCAGCCCAGGAACAGAACCCAGAACCTTCCTGCTGTGAGGCGGACGTGCTAACCACTACGCCACCGTGCCGCCGAAGTTTTTTGCCATGTATATTTCATTCTAATCTGAAGAAAGGCAGTGTATGACATCCAATAGAGGTGAATACACTGATCAGACATAAGATTAACATCACCTGGGTGATCTGCATCTAGGCAGTCACATACACAGTGAGCTACAAGGCATTGTGTTCTCACACCTTTCTATTATAGCCAGCATTAAGACTTTCAACAGTTCGTGCTCCGGTAGCTCTTCTGACGAATAATACCAGGCTTACTAGCCCTTGCTCCTCACACACATCAATGAGCCTTGGGCACAAATGGCACTTTTAGCAGTTCACCGGTTGTCCTTCCTTGGACCTTCTTTGGTAGGCACTGACCACTGCATAGATCCAGTTATTTAGCTACCACAGTGTGGTCCCTGTCAAAATCACTCAGCTCCTTATGCTTGCTCATTTCTCCTGCTTCTATCACATCAACTTCAAGAGCTGACTGTTCACTCTCTGTATAATACATCCCACTCCTTGGCAGGTACCAATGTAATGGAATATTCACCTATATGCTTCACCTGTCACCGGTTCGGTCGGAATGTTTTTATTGTTATGGCTGATCAGAGTATAATAGTCATATCAGAAAGATTGGCAAATATGGTGAGCAATGTCATGCAAAATAAATGCATATTACTATATACTACAATGGGAATAGCATGATCAGATTGGTTCGCTATCTAGAGGTTAACAGACATTATTCTGAGTGGATAATGCTTGAATCAAAATGACAGACACTAATGGTTTGTTTCAGTTTCTGTCATGCTTTAAAAAAGGAAAAAAAACCCATAAAGTCTTGCTTTAGTTTTCTTTTTTCTTGTGTTTCTGTGTAGTACTGCATATACACTCATTCATCACTCACTTATTTGCCGAACTGCTTAATCCTACTAAGGGAGGCTGAAGCCTATCTCATCCAACACTGGGTGAAGGCAGGGTACACCCTAAACAGTTTGCCAGACCATCTCAGGGCCAACACACACAACCATTTTCACTCAAACTCACACCTAGGGGCAATTTGGAGCAGCCAGTTAGCCTAATGTGCATGTCTTTTGACTGTGGGGGGAAACCGGAGTACCTGGAGGAAACCCACGCAAGCATGGGGATAACATGCAAACTCCACACAGAAATGCCCGAGACCTGGGACCAAGACCTTCTTTCTGTGAGGTGGACGTGCTAACCACTACGCCACCCTCTCGCCCCTGCATGTGCAGAAAATGTAAAAACATGTTACAGAACATTGTTTTCTTATGTTTCTGTGTAGTGTATATAGCTAGAGAATGCAATTAGGAGACAACTTTAAATCGGGATCCCATTTTGATAGAATGAGCTAAAACATACCCCATTACAGAGCACTTATACTCTGCTTGTGGATCATGCCATAAAGTCTTCTCCAGCACATCCCGAAAACTTTCAATATGGTTGACTCTGGGGTGCCGGTACATGTGTGAAAATGATTCCTCATGCTCCCTGAATCACTCGCTCATTATTTGAGACCCCATTTTATATCCGTGCCATCAAGGAAGAAAAAGTCCATTGATGTGATAACCTGCTCATTCAGTACA
>JBCNYH010000021.1:37491937-37524776 GCA_039654325.1 Tandanus tandanus
AGAGAAGACTGGCTCAGTGTGATGTAAATATAGTCTTTTTCAAGATGTCTCAGATTCTCCCTCTCTTTTCTCTTCTTCCCTCTTCTTAACCTATATGTTTCACCCCTCCTCTCTCACTGTCATCACACTCATATAACTGTATGTACTCTAAAAGCCTGCCTGGGTTTCTTACATGCGTGAAAATGCACTGATTTAAAAGAAAAAAATTTAAAAAAGATATATGGGGATACAAAAAAAATGTTATGAAAATATCAGTACTGCAAATATTGGTATGAGTTTTTGTTTTCCTCTTGTTGACTTTCTAATATAACTGTTGGTGGTGCAGTTTTCAGTGTCAGTTGTCATCCCAGGATTTATTAATATCATCAAACTACTAATATTAATAATAATAATAATTATAATCATAATTATTATTATTATAAATCCATAATGAAATAAATGCCCCTTTCCTTGATAGCCCAGTACTTGCATCCCATACCTTTTTTGTGACATCACTTCCTGTCCTCTGATGACAGGTGAATGAGCTAAAGCAGGGTACTGCATGTGCAAACAAAACAAGCATAAACAAGAAGCTAGACTCTTCTGTCTCCTGTACTTTCTCTCTTTATGTTTCCGAATAACCTTTCTGTCTCTCTTTCTCCCCCCAAAGTGTTCTAAGTTTCAGTCTTAGTCCGTGAAAGCCCATTCCGATTCTCTTAAATACTAAGACCCTGTCTATCTCAATCTAGACATACTAGATCTGATCACCCTAGTACAACCCTTTTCAGCAACCTCATTAAGACTAGAAATGAAATAGGGTTACTGTATGAGAAATAACAACCTAAGGTGTTTACCAGATTGATAACTTCTGCACTGCATCTCACACATGATCAATAGCATGGTGTTGATTGTGTGAGGTGAGTGGAAGAAGACCATCTAAGTAAGGATTATCTGAAACTTAGTGCATTTTTTTAAGTCAGGTTTAAATTTACTTGTGACAAAGTAGAGTTGATGTAACTTCCTCAAAGCACGGGACAGATGGTTCCATACTTTCAGTGAGTAAAGCTTATTCTCTGTAGAGCTGATCCACTGCAAAATTAAAAGTGCTTCAGCTTTCTATGGACATTATAGAACAGTGTTGTCAGAGTTCAGTCCTTGAGGGCCCCAACGCATCAGAGGTTTGTGTTTAATACTTTTATAACACACCGCCTCCAACTCTGAGGACCATGATAATTATCTGATGAGTTGAACAAGGTGTGTTAAAATCGGTGGAATCCTTTCAGGACTTGAGACTGACACCATGGCTCTATATGCAACGTTTTCCAAACTGGTGCTCAGGGACTTAAAAGTATTCAGTGTTGTATATGGGTTGGTTCCAATATGTTTGGGGCTGCAAGAAAGTAAAAAAAAAAAAAATGTCTGTGGACCTGGGGTTTGGGAAACTTTACTCTATACAACAATATATCCCCCCCACAGTCCTCTTCTTTTCAGTTACAAACTTTCACCACTAGATGATGCATTATTTTAGACTCTCGCCTCTCCTTCTCTCCCCTCTCTTTGGTTCAGGTAGCAGAATTTTGATGCACCTTATGTTAATGGTGGATCATTGCAGCAGTTTATTTCTGAATTATGTATATTCTTTTTTGTAGCTCTGTATACTAAGTGTAAAATGTTCTGTTTACTTTTTATTGTATGCATAGATGTTATAGATGTTAGAGAGATCTACATGATGGTGTAGAAGAGTATAGTTTCTGTGACTATTGTTTTCAAATCAGCAAATTTGTATGATTTAATGTAAATAAAAATGCCTTGAACAGTCTTCTCCTTACTACACTTGTTAAGTGCACGCTCACACACACTGACCCACGTAAAGGGTTTGAGATTGGTGTGTGCACTTTCCCAAGTGAGATGTTCACTCACAACAGTGTCATCTTTAACGGGCAAAGGAAACACATGTTGTTTTCCCACACGATTTGTTAATTTGACTGTCTATGTTAGCTCTGTTTTGGAATGAGAAGTCTTCCTTTTCAATAAATATTCATATGTCATGGAAATGTTTGTATTGTTTATGCATGGTTTATTAGTTTCTATCTGAAGAGAGTATGTAAATGTTATTAGAAGGGTATTTTAAGTGTTTTCATGTAGAATTGATGCCTAACGAACTTCATGCAAGGACTCTGGAAAGAAAAAATTGCTGAATGTTTTTGGATGAATAACTAAATAACCTAAATAATTATAATTCTCACTCACTCTCATTCACTCACTCATGCCCATTCACTTACTCTCTCACTCACTCACACACTCTCATTCACTCTCACTCAATCTCTCACTCACTCTTTCACTCACTCACACATTGGCTGAACCACTTAATCCTTAAAACTAGTGTCACGGAAAGGCTGGAGCCTATCTCAGCCCTCACTGGGCGAAGGTTGGGTACACCCTGAACAGCTTACCAGTCCATCGCAGGGCCAAAACACGTAACCATTATCACACCTAGGGGCAATTTGTAACAACTAATTAGCCTAGTGTGCATGTCTATGAACTGTGGGAGGAAACCGGAGTACCTGGAGAAAACCCACACGAGCATGGGGAGAATATGTAATTGACACATAGACTGATGGAACCACTATTCTTTCTAACAACAACTACTAACAACATGAACGGACTTTCAGATAATGTTGGCATCTCACAGCTCAGTGAGATGGGTGTATGGGTCCTGCCCTCTGCTTGATCAGAAGGATAAATGTGCTGCTTGACAGCAGTGGTATGGCCATAGTCAAGATCATGGAGCACAATGTCTTCGGGTAATAAATTCAACTTACTTGGAATCCTCTCTTTTCATGATTTTGGTAGAGAATCCACCCCCCTGAACCTCGATAGGGTTGTTAAGTGGATGAATTGGCTGTAAAGGTAAATATTTGTCATAAAATGATGTGCAAACATTGTTAACTTACCCTCAATAATGACACTAACAATAGAACTTGGTCCAATCAAACCACTAATGAGCGTGTCATCTGTGTAAGTTACCAAGTGGACGATGAGGGGGTTTTTTTGCATTTGAAGCCACTTCACCACTTTACTGCATCTGAAGCAGAACCAGGCTCTTGGTGGTGGCTTGAGGCACTTTCACACATTGAATTTTGGTCCTAGGTTTGGCAGCATTTAGCCATGTTGTCAGTGAACATGGAGGTTTGCAGAGGTTGCAAATGGTTGCCGATTAAAAATACTCTTTCTACATTTATAGTACATCTTCAATACATTCAGTACCTTCAACTTACAACTAGGTCATGCCAAAATCTGATGAGCTGTCTAGGAGGAGTATTGCTGAAATGGTATGGCATCCCAGGGTTGCTTACAAGAACTTCCTGGTAGGTCCAACCTCACTGTGCTGGTAGAAAGATGCAGCTCAATGTGAAGTGACAAAATTTAACACAGATCACCAAGTTCAGACCAATTTTCAGGCTTTCTTATTTTCTTTATTCTGGTGACATTTTAAAATTAGATCAAAATTTGCCGTCCTGCTACGGCCATACCCTCTGACAAAAAAAATTCACCGAGGTCTTATGGGTTAACTGGATAATTCTGGGTTGGATCAGAACATAATACCCGGTGTAGCACATGATGATATTTATCGTCACTACATTTATATTGTATATTTTTATATTTATATTCGACTTTTAACTATTGGTAGTCCTTCAAATAGTTACTGCTATTGTTATTGATCTCTTTTTTCTCTACTTGATATTGATAGTTTTTTATTTTTATTCTTCTTCAAATATAGAACAGTCGTAACAAGCATTTCACTACATATTGAACTATGTATGATTTTGTATGTGACAAATACATTTGAAATTTCAAATTTGAATTTGAAATTTGATGTTCAATTGTGTTGTTATTTCCTTTGGCCGGAAGGTGGCGCTATGACTTTTCATTAAACGTTGTAATGTAACTGTGTTGTAATTGGCTGAGATACTTATTACGATTAAGCAGCTCGGAAAATGAGTGAGTGAGTGAGCTTGGGCCGTTGTGACAGTGGAAGTGTAAATTATGACCAATTTATGTTTCATGGCGACATTTCGAAACATTTCTTTTGGTTATAGACATATTTATATTAGACGCAACATTGACTACCAGCCGCCATATTACTTGTGGCATTGTTGTGGCAAGCACTAAAAGCCAAGACTGGGGCATCAGGAATTCAGTGTAAAATCTGTGCCAAATCACACCTGGGGATTTAAGGATTCATTCAGCCATTCATACTGGCTCAATAATTGCCATTAGTAGGGTAGACCGGGGACAGCAATATGCAAGATGTCTTCTCCATTCAATCATATATACTACAGTGATGACACTCATACTGCACATACAGTAGAAAATTTCAGAAGAATCTGATCCTGAGGATTTTTGGATTGTGTCCAAGTTTACACAAAGCAGGTGTGGAAAAGTTGTAATATTTTTTGCAGAATAAATAAAAGTTCACTGACTTGTAAAGTGTCCCATTCCTCCAGTTTCACACTGAAATATAACCCGTTTGATTTTAATTTGTAATATCTGCGCATTTACTCAAAGTAAGTCGAAGTTTTTACACATAACCAAACAAATGATCTTATTGGATCAATAATGGGTTGGTCGGCCATCTCAGCCGACTCTGGGCGAGAGCGGGGTTCACCCTGGACAGCTCGCCAGGCCATCGCAGGGTGAGATAAATAAATAAGTAAATAAATAACCCTGTACTTTTATTTAGTTTTATAATTATTATCAGAATAATACTCGTACAATATAAAAGCTAAAGGTAGAGTGAAATATGCTGTATTTCCAAAATGTTCAACAATGTTGCCACCATTCCTCATATGTGTTGCAACCGTCTCCGGGAAATGGACGTCTATCATTCAGATAAATATTGTGAACAACGTGCCATGTGTAATCGTCTTTAAATAGTATTGGAAAGAACCGGACTGATGTAAGTTTAACATATAAACAATTGGCAGGCCTAAAGCTGCATTCACTCAGGAAGCGATGAGCGACAAGCGACTAAGCAAAGTCAGTCATCACCAACAAAGTGAACGACGAGAGGAAGTGTTGCTAAGTGGGCGGGTGTAGATTTCAACTGATCTGAACTTTCATGCGACACAATTTGAGCGATTACCAGTGATACCATTGATAAACACATGCCTCCAAACTCTGAGTTCGCCAAAACCTTTCCATAGGGAAGCAATGAACACGATTTAATTAATCTGCCCATATCAACATGGAGGAGCTAATTATTGCCATATCTCTTTATCCTGTGCTTTATGACTGCACACTGACATTTTATAAGAATAATAATCTGAATCATGACGCCTTGCGTCCATGTTTCTGAAACAGTCGGCATTTAGTGAGTTTATATTTATATATGTTTAACTTTTCCTGGTTTATGATGCACAAAAGTCTCCGTTCTGGACATGCCATGCCATTATAATAATAACTAGAAAAGCACTCGGAGAGCACAGACCTCCGCCAAGGCCGTTCAGTACCCCATATGCTGCATTATTGTAAGAGATGCAGCATTTATATAAATGAAAAATGTGTTTATTATTTGAGCCCTACAATGCAAACGCGTAGCCATTTATACGATTTCATTGTGTATAGGGCCTTGAATAAGAGGCCTTGCGCTTGGATGAGGGAGTATTAATAATTGGATTATTTTTGTGATAATTGGCCTAAAAGTTGTACAGAAAGGTAAAGGAATGAGATTGGAGCATCGAACGCAAGCCTGGACGTTACGCTTCGGTATGGTCCGGACACAGTGACTCAGATGATTACGTCGCCCGCGCTAAAAAAATCTTTACAGATTCCCTGCATCCAGACAATAATCTGGATCTCTGCCAGAATTTGTTCCATCAATTGTTCCGTGTATCATTTCTGACTCATCCTGAAAATTTTCATCAGATAAGTTTTTGAGAGATGTTCCTAACAGACAAACAAAAAACAAACAAAAACAAACAAACAATGCCGGTGTAAACATAACCTCCTTGGCGAAGGTAATAAGAATACTTATAATAAGCTATATGATGATAATATGAGCTGAAATAAGAGGACACGCCCTCCTCGCGTGCACTTCAGCGATGAAGCGATTCGTCACTTCCTGTGTGAACGCGCCTTAAAGCGACCAGCGTCTGAATAATAGAAATGCAGAAAGTGCTGCAAACTGTCACCGGTGTCCCCTAATACTACAATTAATGTGTACAACTGAAGAGAAAAAAAGATTTATCAACACACACACATACATACACACCTGTATGGGTTTACAGGCGAACTTTGTACTACCAATATGGTATTATGGCTCTAACATCAGAGGAAATGCGGCGTGTTATATATTGTTATCTGTGTGTTTGTGGTAGGTATATCCGGGGTGTTGCATTTCCGGTGTGGGCGGGTTCAGGGAGTGAGAGATTGGTGGTGTCTGATCCACGTCCGCTGCATTAAGCTCTGCCTCATGTTTCCTGGAGTTCTGAAGAACCGTTCGGGTAGTTTTGTTAAAGTTCTGTACAGCCGGCGGTTTGTTATCTTTTGTGCTGTTGAAGTGAGGAGGTGACGTTCTGGAAGTTTCCAGTGAAAACTGAATCCTGAAGGCTTTCTGGAACATTCTTTCTCCCGATAAAAGGATATTGTTTGGTCGGGAGGTGTTCTGTCGGCGGAGGAAACCTACTGAGGTAAGGACTGAATTAAATCCCCGTTAAAAACCCAGTCGGAACCGGTTTGTTTCCCACCGTGAAGCGGATTCTCCAGGTTTTTGTAGCCGGAGGCGTTGAAAGTTTGTCGGTTCAGTATTCGATGGGTGGGGATGTTCGAGCTCAGACAGAGCAATAAACCAAAAACATATATACATATATATATATATATATATATAAATAATGATTTATTTTGTTCTAACGTGGTATAATTGCCTGTTTTCATTGTTATTCATTTTTTTCTTTTCATACTTTGTCTTTTTATTCAACAACTTCTCTTTTGTGCTAACTGCACCATAAAGACACCCTATTTCCGGGGTACTTTGTGTGTCTTTATGAGAATAAAAGTCTTTATGAAAGAAATATTAGCTGTAAATGAATCAAGTCCGTTTATTATTCGGTTTTCATGAGTAATAATAATAATATGCACTGTTGTTCTCTCCTTCTTATCGCTCTTACCGTGTTTCCGGGGTTCCTGATATTCTTCCTATTCACGCGCCGATTGGATTAAAGTTAATCTGATATCCTGCCTCCTAACTCTTAATTAATGCATAACTTGTTACATATTTTCCTACAATTACCGGTTTAATCAGCAATTGAAATCAGAAGTCACCATCCGCCGGTATGTGTATGTTACCCTTCTTCCGGTGTAAAGTCTGAGGCTCATTATGGACACAATGCTCATTATTTTATTCATCATATAATCCATAACTGAGCTATTTATTTTTCTTTAATGAATAACATAATTTGACAAAACTGCAATTATATTTGTTCAAATAATTCATTCATGAACTTTTTAATCTATTTCAGTGAAGTTAAATGGTAAATTCCACAAAGATAATAAAAAAGAAGGAAATGTGTAAAGTTCATTTTGTAAATGTATAAGAAAATGTATAAAAGTTACAAGGAAATGTTATAATCATGAGAATGTTGTTGGGCACTTTATATCCATGATGATAAATTATTAATAAATGACTAATTTGGTATTTGGACATTTGATATTTTTACAGGGCTGAATATATATATATATATATTTTAATGGCACTACAGATTATGACTAAGGCTTAAAAAACCCATGGGGATTTTATATATTTAAAAAAACATCTGAAATGGCCCATATCGAGCATTTTTACATCTGTTCCTACACAGCAGTATCCAGGATGTATTCTAGTATTTGGATTAGTGGCATTTTTAGACCTTATGAATAAAAAATTGACCTGGAATGCCCTCTGCTGAGTATGTTTCTATCTGACCCAAGCATGCACAACCAGTACCATACAAAACCAGAGAATTCTACTTCACTAAGCCCAGGTTTACCCCGGTAGGAAGAGAAGGTAGTGTAAGATTCCTCCATACTGATGTATGTAACTGGGAAATGCAGTAACACTGATCAGAGGTTTGCATTTAGTAATATTACCCTGAGTTTACACTGGAGCACTATGTCCGTGATTTCCACGTCTCCTGGGAACTTTATGGATTCATGATGATCACGCTGATCATGGCAAAATTTTTCACTGTCAATTTTGCTGTGATTATTACGATGCATTACGATTTGACGCTAATCGTGATCGAACGTGGGAAGTGCAGTAGAGTGCAATGGAGTTTAACAGACCTTAACTGACCTTTACAAAGCGTAACAGACCGTAAGAGAGTGTAACAGACCTCGATGCGCCATGATCCTTCAGGTTTCATCTCTTGGATGCACCCTGCCTCCTTTATATACCCCAATCATGCTCCAAGTGCCGTCATAAATCATGAAGATCCATGCTTTTTTGAATTGCTGACATCGTGCCCCAGTGTAAACCCCAGTTGAATTACAACCAGATTCTTGTCTGCTCTGCAGTCTTATTTTGCCTGACATTTCCTGATCAGGTCTCGTCCAGCAAAACAATGAGGCATCAATGAGGGACTTAATTGAGATCAGTGAGTTTGTGTGAAACAGACAGTGGGTACAAACAGGCTGCAGCCTATCTTAGCCGATAATGGGTGAAGGCAGGTTACACCCAGAACAGCTCACCAGACTTGCCACAGGACCCACATGCACGCAACCATTCCCATGCTCATCCACACCTATGGGCAGTCTGGAACTGCCAGTTAGCCTAATGTGCATGTTTTTGGACTATGGGAGGAAACCGGAGTACCCGGAGGAAACCCACGCCAGCACAGGGAGAACATGCAAACTCCATTCAGAAACACCCTCACCGATCCCCGGGACTCAATCCCATGACCTTCTTGCTGTGAGGAGGACGTGGCAACCACTACACCACCGTGCCTTCCTACAGAGATAATTCCTGACCAATTAATTTAGTATTCACTGTTTCAGGGTGTCAAGTACGAATGTACATCAATATTTCATGTGATCTATAACAGAAATACACATTTGACGACAGCATCTGATAACCGCGTGACTGAAAGTAAAATCTGGCAGATTTATATATGGTTTTATGTATGGTTATATATATATATATATATGGTTTTTCATGGTCCCACATTCAATCACGATTGGTGTCAAATCATCATAAATTGTAATAATCCTGGCAGTTTTTGACAGTCAAAAGTTTTGTCAAGACCATCACGATTCCACCAAGTTCTCAAGTTCATGCCGATTCAATCCCACGACCCCCCCACGCCCTCCACGATTCTCTCGAATCATGGAGAATATGAACAATGTGGCCCCACTGTAAACCAAGGGTGAGGGAGTTGTTGAGGAAAGCCAGTGCAGCTCTTCAAGACTGTTAAGAGGCAACAGACTGGGGTGCTCTCTGCAAACCTCATGGAGAGGATGCTAGTTCTCTCACAGTCTGTGTAACAGAATACATTAATTACATTTTTGGACAATACTGTACCTCTAAAATATGTACACTGCTTCCCAAACAGCAAACCATGGCTCACTTAAACACATTAAAGTCATTCTAAATGAAAAGTGAAGAACTTTTAGTTTGGGTGTCAGGGAAGCCGTTGAAAGGGTACGGAAACAGCTGTCTGGGAAAACAAAGGGGGGCGGGACATTCTTATGGGAGGTATCAGGCATGGTGATGAGATGGAGTAAAGGAGGATAGTGGACAGATTTGTGTAGGACTGTTGGAATAGATATTTAAACTCCTCACTGTACAGTTAATGCGAATAATTGCGATCATTTCCTGACCACAGTTAATTCCCATAATTAGACATGCACTGAGAAACTGATTACAAACTGGAATTGGACAATTTTCAGTGTGAGAAACCTACTGAAGATCAGCATGGAAATCTCACATTTCTGAGCCTGTCTGCATGAGTCAAGTGCAGGTAATTGTCATAGTTGCGTGCACACTTAAACCCTCAGGCTAGCACGTCATCAGTGTAGAAGGCATAAAGCTCGCAATTTGTAATACATGTAAGGCCAAAATACACTGTAGGGGAACCACCGCGAAAACGTTTGGGGGGACAAACAAACTTAATCAGACACTTAACACAACGTCACCCAGGTGAACACGCCAGGTGTGAAGCAGCTAACAAAAGAAAAGTTGCTAAAGCTAACACTAGCAGAGCTATCATCAGTCTAGTTATCATTGCCCTAAAACGACTTTTGGAGAGAAGTGCAGACCGTGGACACACACCTCACTACTGGAGGTGCTTCAGAGAAGTTTAAGCAACATTGAGCGCAGTTTCTTTTCTCACGAACATGATCAACATGCAAACAGGGGGATGCAGACAATGCTGAAAGAGGAGAAGGTCATGATACTTCGTGCCTGAGCCCCACAAACTTGATTCATCATTGACTCTAATAGAGCATTTAATTTTATTTAATTTGGGAATCATATATTAATATATATCTTTGTTTTAAATAAGTTTTAAAATGTTTTAAATGATTAAATGTTCATTGATATCTTAAAGCGTGTACTTACATTATGTACATCATTATAGCTGCTGCTTTTTTCTTATTCTTCATAAAATGTTAATCGTCTCATTAATTACGATAGTCTCTGGGACAAAAAGTTATCGTGACAGGCCTACTGATGTGAGCTTAATCAGATGCAGCTTTAAGGAAATTTGTGGTGAATTACTGTTATTTCTATTTAAAACAATCATGTATGACATCAGTCCATTCCTTCCGGCAACATCATTCCGATTTTAAAGAGTGTGCAACTTTATAGATAGTAGGTGTATAATAAATCCTAACTTAATATAATAGGTATATGAGACAATAATTTAAATTAAGAAAAGTAAATTTGATGTAGTTCATGTATAACCGGGGAAAATATTTCATTCACATTCCCCACGTTTTAGCAATTATATCTTCAGTTTAAATGTCCTCGTGAACGTATACCTTACCTGTCTTACAATTAGTACCACTACTAATACAACAACGATAATAATTATAACTTAATGACTTTCAGTAATGATAAAATGAATAACTTCAGTGTCGTATGTTTTGATTATATATATGTTTAATGTGTTTTTTTTTTTCTAAGAGAATGGGTAAAGCATCAGATAATCACTTGGCCTTAGAAAAAATACAACATTACTGTAAATAAAGAAATGGGTGTAATAACAGAATTAAACAATACAAGGTACAGTTTACATTATTAGTTGGAACCACTGCAGAGTGTTGGCATAAAGATTTTTTTGGGACTGGTTCCAATGCAACACTGGATTTGAATCAGTTAAAAAAAACACTATAAAATAACCCCATGGTGCTTATATGAACCAAAGGCACATCGACACAAACACAAGACCGTCCCTACCCGGTATATTGCGTGTATTTGAAAAGTGCTGAAGTTGCCGCCATCTTATCAGAGACTGGTTACACTTGACAGCTAGGCTTTACACATGTAAACAAGCTGCAGGACTGAGAAATCATGCTTTGTCTAAAATACCATAATGCAAATAAAATTAAATGCGTATTTGGACTTTTGGTTTATTTGATTTATTTGTTTATTTTGGGGAAAAGAGAATAAATAATAAAGAATGCAATTATTCTGTAGATGCAATACTTACAAGAGAAATGTTATTCCTTGCACTTTAGAGGTACTGTTTCGCTTGTTGGAACAAGTTCAGACACAACATTCCACACCCATCTTATTGGAATGGTGGATTTTATTTCTTGGTGATATGGCAAGCACTAAAGGCACGTCGTTCGAGGGTCTTGTCTGGTCTTGTGTTTACGTCTATGCAAAGGCGACACTCGATGGGACATGAGGTTTCATTAGTCATCGATCATGTGCTTATCCTAGAATGATATTAACCTCGAGGTGATGCTTCATCTGTTACTGCTTTTCCTACTCGATACAAGCTTTTAAAACTCCGTCCTGTTAGTATAAGATTTGGTTTATTGGTGTGTGTGTGTGGTGAGGAGTAAATCTCTGTCTCGCACTTGCTTTCCTCCAGTGTGCACTAAAGACTGGCGGCTGGCTAACACTAAGGTATGATGATTGAGATGAGATCTTGATGGCCAGAATGAATCTGAGGTATGGCACCATGATCTGGCAACAAAAATAGAATGGCTGTTTCATCCATCGCAAGTAATTGCTCCTAGTTGCTGTTTGAACAGGCAGTCTGGAAGGTGTGGGGTGTCTTTATTCATAACCTGCGGCTATATTTTGAATTTGTGTTTAGTTTCCATGTAGTAGACGGCCCATGCCAAGCTTATACGAGACAGAATTCCATCTCCATGCTTTAATATTTTCCATGTGTGCATCAGGGATACAGGACTATGTTGGTTATTGTTGTACACTACAGGACAACAAGAATCTTACAGAATCTTATCACTGCTTACCCTTTAACACTGTGTCACTTCAGCTTAAAGAGAAATAGGAGAAAATATGCAGGAAATATTTGTTGAGGTGGTCTCAGAAACAAGGATCATGTGTTTTGCGAAGAGAGCCTGAGGTTATGCTTTACTCTCAGTTTGTTGTTAGCAGAGGTTGGGCTTTTGACAAGGAACACGCCATTAGATTTTGGAGATGATCAAATTCTGAATCCAGGAATTAAAAAAAAAAACTTAAACATTGTGAGAGAGGAAGATTTGACATTTTGGTTCATATGGGGTAGGGGCATTCAAAATCACTGCATCGATGTATCACGATGTGGCCGGGAACAATTCAGCATCAATGGGGGCTTCATAGAGAGGTGCATGAGTGAGCAGTGCAGTACAAGTATCGGCTTATATAGTATAGCATAGTTGAATCAATAACCCGCACCTGAAGCAGTGAATCAACACAAATCATAACACCTCCACCATCATGGCTCACAGTTGGCATGAAGTTCTTCAGAAGAACATTTGTACTGTGACTTTGGCCAAACAACTCCACCATTAGTTCATCTGTCCAGACCGCATTACTCCAAAAGTTTTGGTCTTTACCTGTATGTCGACAAAATGTAGCCTCACTCTTTTTTTGAGAGTACTACAGGGCTCTTTAGATCTTAGCATGATTACACCAAACCCTTCAATAGAAAAGAAACCACACAACTCTAAATACCAGGATTGCAAAAGATCGCTTCCACCTATACCTCCTCCATCCATTTACCGAACTGCTTAATCTTGCCAGTGTGGTGGGAGGCTGGAGCCTATCTTGGCCAACTCTGGACGAAGGCTGGGAAGACCTTGTAAAACTCACCAGTCCATCGCAATGTGACACAACCATTCACACTCACAGGGGCAATTTGGAACAACCAATTAGCTTAATGTACATACAAACTTTATCAGATGTACAGTCTATAAAATGTGTACACACTCCTGCAGAAGTGTTTAAGTTCTGAAGTGGCATTTGGAGCCCATGACGGTAGAAATGCTCTTTTGCAAAATGCTAAAACTATGATGTCACACTTCAACGTCTAAAAGTGGATTTGGTGTGATTTCGGTTGCCAGTTGCTACCTTCAGCTCATGAGCTGTGTATGGACTGTCACAGATGTCTTCCATACTTTTCCTTAGTACACAGTAACTCCTGGAACACCCTTTATACAGCATTTCTTTCCTTACTTTAGGAGTCTGTCTCTGTACAATCCCTTTCAGATTTATTTGAAGCAGTTGGTTCTGTTCCAGATTGCAGAATGTTACAGGTATGTTTATTGCAAAAATTGGAGAATTTTAGAATTGATTTTTAATTCCAGATCTCAGCCGGAAAAGGGCGGAATGCACCCCCCGGGTCTGGAATGAAGTTGTGCCCCAAGTGGAGTTCAAGTATCCCGGGGTCTTGTTCACGATTGAGGTACGGATGGAATGAGAGATCGACAGCTGGATCGGAGCTTGTACCGGTCCGTCGTGGTGAAGAGGGAGCTGAGCCGTAAGGCAAAGCTCTCAATTTACCAGTCGAATTACGGCCCTACATTAGGTAGTGACCGAAAGAACAAGATTGCGGATACAAGCGGCTGAAATTAGCTTCCTTCACAGGGTGACTGGGCTCTCAATCAGAGACAGGGTGAGGAGCTCGGAGTAAAACCGCTGTTCCTCCGCGTCGAGAGGAGCCAGTTGATGTGGCTCAGGCATCTGATTAGAATGTCTCCTGATTGCTTTCCTGGTGTGGGGTTTTGGGCATGTCCAACCGGGAAGAGACCCAGAACATGCTGGAAGGGACAATGTCTCTTGGCTGGTCTGGGAACACCTCTGTGTTCCTGGTAAAGCTGGAGGAAGTGGCTGGGGAAAGTGTCGTCTGGACCTCACTGCTTAGGCTGCCCCGCGACCCGACCCCGGATCAAGCGGAAGATGATGAAGTTAGTTTTTGAAAATATCTATATATGTGTAGACAAGGTTACAGACCAAACCAAAAGCTACATGAGGATGGCAGCACTGACCGATAAATGGGGGGGGGATCTTACCCAGATCTTATGGCCAAACTATCATAGCTTAAATTCAGAATGTCAGTTGAAGGTAAAAACAGAGTTGAAGTTGCAAGCTGTGATTTGAGGTTGATGTGTAGATGTTTCGCTTTTGTGATATGGGGTGTAACACAGTTACACCCCATATCCGAACATTTTTGTGTTTCAAGCCCAGGGGCAAATCTCTGCCATAAATTGTCACAACATAAACTTTCTGTGTCTTGTGATAACATACTAAAGCTACAGATAAAAAACGTCTTAGGTATGGTTGCTGGAGATAGGGAAATACATTGATGTAACTGTGTGACCTGTGACACGAAAAAGCATACACACAGTCTGCACCATACAGACTCTCTCTCTGGCAAATAAACTCTCAACAAAGGTGAAGTACATGGTCAGTGATATCATATATTTTATTTGGTAGTCAATTAAACATCCTCAAAGAAATGCTGCCCGCGAACTGCATTTCAAGCGACACCGATCGTTTATGTGGTTTGGTGACGGGTTACACAGTGACACTTTGCAGCTTTTCAGGAATCATAACGATTTAGATTTAACTGCTTTAAACCAGCTTACTTTAAAAATTGTCCATGATATACCTCGATAGAAATCATCTACAGCACTCTTCTTTATGAAAAGAATTTGTTCGGCGCACTGTGTAACATGCGACCCAAACCGTGTAGATGCATGTGGTTAATCAAAGTACATATTTGTTTTAAACCATGAGGGGAAAGCGAACATTTTCATCTAAAACAATAACTAGATGAATAATGTGATTGAGAACTTACCTTTACTTCCGATGTGGTCGTATTACTCTCTATTTTAGGTGATTAGACAGTCACCCTCACATTCTCAGTATGCACATAACTGCGTAACACAGCGGAAGTGTGCGTGAAACCTCACTATTTTCTGTCGTTTTTGTATATCCGGTGTGGCAAACTTGGGTGAAACGTCATCAGATAAGGTGCTTGTACTTGCGTACGTTTGCCGCACTAAGTGTTTTCGCTTGGCAGACGACAGGTCCTCCGGCATTTTGTTTCGAAAACGAGCGCATTACTACGTAACACTCGCGATGCCAAAATTTAGAAACCTTGTATTATAGGATCTGGTCATGCAAAGGTTAGTGTTTTTAGCTGTACAGCTTTAGATTTTAATGTGCTGTCGACTTTTGGGCCATTTCGTGTGCATTGATCATTGCTAGGATGGTTGATTGGTTCCTTTGTGGTTCGTGGGACGTGTGATACAACCCGTTACGCTCTTTAAAAACGGGCCATATAACATCTGTTCATTAAAATTAAATATACAGCTATAAGATTGATTTATGTGAAAGAAACCTCTCACATATCCACCAAAGTTACCCCCTGACAGCGTTTTGAGCCGCCATTTTAAGTTGGATTTTACACCTCTTTCATAAATAATTAATAGTAGACTTGACAGTCAACATTTTCATTGTTTGTCCCGCTAAATCAACATTATGGTTAACCCTAGGAATGCTGTACAGTGCATTTAGTTGCTCATTTTGGATTAAAAAGACTGTGCACTGAGGGCCCCCTATACTCATCATTAGTGTCGGAGGACACACACACACACACACACACATACACCCCTCCAAACATAGTTTCACACAAGCCTAAGCAAACATTTGTACAAATTCAGATCTGTGCATGCCCACTGACCAGAGCTGCACCGTAATGCTTGCATAAGGTTAAAGAGCTTTGTCTGAAGTTCTGAGGATGTTAATATTTGCTGACCGCCTTATCATTAAGCAAACTCCTGTGGTGATACACTGACAGTTTTTTCTAATTGCTCTCTTATGTGATAAATTGACTCTGAGAACTTAATTTCCCTTTATCATTAACCGGACAGGGTTTGTTTTTAATCTTCAGTATGAATCAGTATAGAAATTGTTAAATCCACTACACTGTGCAAGATTCGGCTTGTATGGTTTAGAAACCACACACACACACACACACACACACACACACACACACACACACACACTGCTTGCTATTCAAAGCAGAGCAGCCTGTCCCACTCAACCTTTTGAAAGTGTACTAAACTCTATGACTTTGTGGGATCTGTTCTTCTCAAAGAAAAGCAAGAGGGAGGGTAAAGAAAAGAGACAGAGAATAGAGAATGGTCAATCATTTACAGTCCCATGCCAGTAAAAGCTCTTTTCAGCACTCGAGCACATCCCTTATTTGTTCTTAAAGAAATATTCCACTCTTTTCCTTTTACTTAAAAGGAATCTTTATTAGGATATCAATGTAAAATATTTCAAAGTACAAATTGATGCCTCTGCATACACAGTCCCTTATAAATCAAACTGACCTGTCTTTACATTCAAACTTTTTTTTATACTTTCAATCCAAGTAGTCCAACTGATCATTACAAGTTAACTACATTGTACAAAATATTCTCAAAGTACTCTCCCGACCAGCAAGTTAAGTTCATCTATATGAAGTGAAAATACAAACTTTTTTTTTTTTACTTTTTAAATCATATTATAAGGAATGGTGTACTCAAAATTATCCAAAACAAAAGGATCATAACTGAACAGAAGCATTTAAATAGACTAAATCAATGTAATCTTGACGAAAGCTACATTCAACTGAACTTGCTTGACATAGGCACTAAACATAATCCATAGTTAGGCTGATCTACAGTATGTGAGATCATTTACTCCATATAGGCACATTTTACAAAGTTAACATCAAGATAATAAGTGACTGCTACATTCTCTGGCACTTGACTGTAATAGTGCAACTATGTGCAAACAAAGGTGTTTGTTTTTTTGTTGTTTTTTTTTTGGTTGTCTGTATTGTCCCTATGTATTGTGGTCATTTGAATTGTGAAAGGCTAGTTCAATGTTACACCTTGGAAAGACTCCTATACATCCCTATACAAATCAAATGCCCAGAGATCCTCTTCACCCCACCCCCCACCCCCCACACAAAAAAAAGAAAAAAAAGAGAGGCCTGTTTAGATGCTCCCACTCTTTAAACATGTGTCGTAAACAAAACTGAAATAAATAGCATACAATTTATAAATTATTAACTTATTTACAACACATATACCCCCCAATATAACAAAAATATATTATTGTGAGGAAAGAAAACAAAACAAGTGATTCCAGATTAACATTGGAGATCATAATCATAATTTAAAAAGAAATATAAATGTATTGCTTTAGACTTGATAAATACTACATGGACTCAATTGATCCACAGAGGCCATACTTTTCACATGAACAATAAATAAGTTAAATAAATTTCATAGCATGTAGCAAAGCGCAATGATAGCACTTAAAAAACGCATTAATAAATGCAGCGACATTCCATCAGCAGCAAAAAACTGCACTGACTGACACACGCCATAGGGGGGCGCTGTGAAAACAAGGCACGTGTGTTTTTTTCCCGACGTAGCTACTTTATCGGACAAAAACAAGAGCCCTTGATTAGACCCTTTAGCGAAATAGAAAGGCACCTTCTTGTTTGATTTTTTAAAAAACGTTAAAACCTGGGGTGACCTGCTTAACAAAACACCATCTGTGATTACTAGTTCTGCTGTTTTAATAATAATAATAATAATAATAATAATAATAATAATAATAATAATCAGTCATCTGAGATGGAGAGCCTGCTGAAAATTGGCAGGCGTCTGTTTGAATCCAGGCTGGGAGACTCGGAGCCACTGATCGTTCCAGACGAGCAGCGGGAGCCACTGACGAAGCTCTCCGGGTCCGAGTGCGAGTCCAGAGGGCTGGGCGGGGAATCAAACACCGGCGGGGAGTCGGAGATCAGGCGCACTGGAGCAAACGAGCTCACTGGGAACGGAGGCGACGGCGGCGGCCCGTACGAGGCCTGCCCACTGAAAGCGCTCTGTGCGTGCGGTATCAAAGGGGCGAGGAAAGCCTTCAGGTCCTGCTCGAGGATCCCAAACGCGTTGAGGCAGTGCGAACCTGGAGCCAGGGAGTCCTCGAAGAACGAGAGCGCGCAGGAAGTGGGCGGGGGCGGTGTGCGAGACGTGGGGCTCTCGGTCATGGCACCGTGCGAGCTTGAGAAGCCCGAGAAACTCAGGCTGTGGTGCAACCTGGGTCTGTCCTTGTGCGTGTAGAACGGCGCGGCGGACTCCTTCTCGGCCGGGAGCGCGCACTCGCCGCGCTGGACTCTCAGCTGGGTGCTCGGCGCGGCTCGGCGCTCGTCCACGTTGTGGATAAAGTGGCACCGCGGGCCGTATGGACAGAAACCAATGGTGTGGAAGGTGCGGCATGGCTCGGTCTTGTACTTGGGGTGGCGCGACAGATTGCGCAGTTCGTGGTAGCCGTGCGCAAACTGGCACTTCTCCCCGTACTTGCAGGAGCCGTTTTCCTCGAAAGGCCTGCAGAGCTCGGTTTTATAGCGAGTCGAGTTGATCTGAGAGCCGGGCTTGGGTTGGAGCATTTCCTGCAGTTGCTGACCCCGTTCCCCTGTCTCGCTAAAGGCACGATCGCGGAACTTGTTCTCCTTGTTCATATAGGCGGGTGTAGAAGTCTCCTTTCCACCGCCGATGGAGTCCATGTGGCTGATGGAGTTGGCCCGGAAGTAGCCACCCGCATTGAATCTGTTATTGTTTTTATTAGAGGTGGAGAGGGGTATCCCTACGGTTCTCCTATCCAACACGCTGTTCAGATGCACCGCATTAGAGCCCTGGTTCTTCTCCTGCTTAGAAACAAAGATAATCATTTGAAAACGAGTTGTTTTCTAGTAAAATAACAACCTGTACACTGCTGCAAAAACGAGTTCCAGACACACAGATCTCACACTACAGCGTCAACATGTGGCTTCAGCCATGCACACAGAAAAACAACTTGTCTGGCAACTTGTTTTTTTTTTTTTTTTTCGAGTGATTTCCTTACCCTGTACAACAGGTCGAAGTCGTAAATGGAAGACAGCAGTGAAGCTGACATTTTCTTCACCGAGTTCTAGCTAAAAAAAATTTAAAAAAGGGTGTCGGACCGTGAGGGATCCTTGAGTGCAGTAATATATCCACGGCTCTTGTTATTATTTTTCTTTTCTTTAGTTTCTGGTGGTGGTGGAGATGAGAGAGCAGACAGGTCGCCGTGCTGCTCTTTTCACTTTAGTGTTTTCTGAGCCCTGGATGTGGGGAGTGTCGCGCTTTGGCGAGCTTCGCACGTGTATATAAACGCCTTACAGTTGTGGCAGGGGAGGGGCTCGAAGATCGAGGGGGAGTGTCTTGGTGGTCTAGGGGAGGGGCTTGTTGAGTTTTTTTTTGCGACGCACTTTTGAAATTTCCTGTAATATAGTGACTCAGAGACGCACCGCACAAAAGTGCGCACCTATATAAAGAGAGAGAGAGAGAGAGAGAGAGAGAGAGACGCTCAGTGTTTTTAATTACTTTTTTTCTGATTTTTTTCTTTTCTCTTTCACTGTAGAATATTTTGTACTATTTTTAGCTTTGTATTGTCTTTATGTCCGTTAATTTCTGTTTATATTTTCCTATTTTGACACTTTTGATAGTGTGAAATGATCCTAGGACCTACTGTCAAATCCGAGACCCTTAGAATTTTCCTCTAGAGGCTTTTAATATACATTGGACCATTTCATAAGATGGCCTAGGAAGTAGATGTCTCATGTCAAGTAACTAATTGTTATTGGTTTCACTAGAAAGTGGCGTCCATGTGCTTAAAACAGGCCTATCTCATGTAATCCACTCAAAAAACAGGCCTACCTCGTGTAATCCACTAAAACTTTGTCATGGACTAGAAAGAACATTGCCTAGCCTAACAGCGCCACCCGTTGACTTTTAGTAATAATTTCACCCAATAAAGTAAATAATTATCCTATCCAAACGTGGGAGCATTGTGTGCAATTGCAATTCCCATTCACCATTTCTCCAAGTGGAGAATGATTAGTTCAGTAATGAAATCCCCCCCAATGCACTGTGGAGGTTTACCTCTAATTATGTACTCAGAAGACTGAAGGTCCAAAAATAATTCAGACATTGAGCACGTCCACCTCACAGCAAGAAGGCCTGGGTTTGATTCCCAGGCTCGAGTGTTTCTGTGTGGAGTTTGCATGTTGTCCTCATGCTTGCGTGGGTTTCCTATGGGCACTCCAGTTTCCTCCTGCAGTCCAAAGTCATGCACAACAGGTTAATTGCCTGTTCCAGTTGACTCTAGGTGTGTGTGAGTGTGAATGGTTGTGTGTGTTGCCCTGCAATGGTCTGGCAAGCAGTTCAGGGTGTACTCCGTCTTCGCCCAATGTCAGCTGAGGTAGGCACCAGCCTCCCCGCAACCCTAGTAGGATTACGTGGTTTGGCAAACGAGTTAGTGAGTGAGCGAATGGTTCTATGGTAGCTCATTCATTAAGACTTTCACTTAGTTTTTCTACCGTTTAAGTGCAAAGTCTTCAAAACAAAGACACAACCAAATATGGTCACTCTTATTGGACACACTGTCTATTCATTCCTATTGTAAATGTGAGACAAATAGACATTAATTATTAAAAGTGTAATCACACTAACTTTTTTGTTACTGAATATTACAGCACATTCTCACAGGGAAGCTGGAGCCAATCCAAGCTGACATCGGATGAGAGGTGGCGTGCACCTTACAGGTGCCCATTTACTAGGGTACATCCTATGTGTTTTATCTTCTATTATCAGTTCATTTTGGCTGAATGTAAAGATTTCCTAGCCAAACCACCCCAGCGTACGGGCTTAGTATCTCTTATTCACATGTTTTACATCTTGTTTTAGTCCTGTGCCTGTTTACAATAACAGTGACAATAACAAGAGCACGTGACTGAAGGAACTATCTTGTGCATGTGTAATAACTTGGCAGTACAGTACAGATTCAAAGGAAGTGGAAAAGTCCAAGATCAAGCATTAAGAAACCGAAGAATGCTGTAACATTGCACTGTAATCATTCATTTGCCGAACCGCTTAATCCTACTAGGGTTGCGTGGAGGCTGAGCCTATCTCAGCCAACACTGGGCAAAGGCGGGGCACACCCTGAACAGCTTGCCAGACCATTGCAGGGCAACACACACACACAATTTAAACTTACCACAAGGGTCAACAATTTGGGACTACCAGTTAGCCTAATGTGCATATCTTTGGACTGTGGGAGGAAACTGGGGTACGTGGAAGAAATCCATGCAAGCATGGGGAGAAACTCCACACAGAAACGCCCTCTCCTGGGAATCAAACACAGGACCTTCTTGCTGTGAGGTGGACGTTCTAACCACTATACCACTGTGTCGCCTGTAGCATTGTATTTTATGTTCATTTAATATGTCTTGTTAGTGAATGGGTACCTTTTAAACAGGTTTAAGCCCTCTACTGCAGGGCTAAAACAGAAATGAACAACCATTTACACTCATGATTTACACCTATGGACAATTAAGAGTAGCCGGTTGACCTAATGTGCATGTCTGGAGTGTGGGGAAAACTGGGGGAAACTCACGCACGCACTGAGAGAACATGCAAACTCCACAGAGAAAGGCCCTAGTTGGCCACAAGTTTCAAACTCATAATCTTCTTGCTTACTGATCTGAAGGTCATTGGATCAAGCCTCACTATCACTGAGTTGTCACTGCTGTCCCCCAGTGCAGTTAACTGGGTTATCAAAGGCCAGCCATGTCTCTCACTGTCTGTGATGAGAGGCATGTAAAAGAACCATTGCTGTCGTTCGCGTGTTTCTGCCCTAATAAGTGTTGGAATCAAAATTGTTCTCGTCCGGAATATAACTAAAAAAATTGTTGGCTGGATGTAAAGTTCTTCACTTTTTCACTCTTGCTGTAAGGCAGTAACCACTGAGCAACCGTGCTGCATTTTGTCCAGAAATTAAATCAGTTGGATTACTGTATCAATGTAAACCATTCAATAAAATGCAAAAACAACTGCACATTTGCCTAAAAATGGTCCTGTGCTTTACTGCTGTCTAACTTAGCCTCAGTATTACTGCAGGAAAGACTTGAGCAGTATGAAATCCATGTCCCTGCACTTAGGGAAAAGAACATATGTGAAGTGAGAATTGTTGGGTGCAGACTCTGTTTGTGGGAGGCAGGCACAGAGGCTATTTAAACTTTAGTCCACGTTACAATTTTGTAAAAATTCCCATTGCCATAAATTGGCAGTTTGTCTTACTACAAGTGACCACACTGGCATCCCATATGGATGTTTATTTGTGATTTTTGGGTTATGTAATGTGTTACATCAGACACAGGGACTGTCCCACATTGCATGATTCAACCCCTCATACAGGCTAAGGAGCTGCTCCTCATTAGGTTACTGAGTAAAGGGAAATGAGTGGACAGACAAATAAATAATTCCATAGCAAAGCAAAAAGTGACAGAACACAAATCATAGAGGATACAGAGATTGGCTGCAAACCATCAATTTGGTGTTTTAAATTACACTGCCAGAGTGTGAGGGCTTTTTTTTTTTCTTGGAAAAAAAAGAGAAAGAGAAAAAAAAGAAAAATGTCTAAGCCATAGACCTGGCATGGGACATAGACAGCCATATTGAAACCACACTGTCCAAAACAAGAAAACTGTCTAACAAAACTTCATCCACAGCAACCACTCATCCATTACAAAGACTGTGCTTCTCACTGAGATGCTCTGATCATTCCAAAACATTACATCATGGCTTGGAGAGGGAACATCGCTACTATGGCCAAGGCGTCTGTGTGCCGCTACACACTGGTCTCTTTGTGATGACCACAGAATGTTTCCAAGGCGACCACTTGGTATAGAGGACATCCCACAAAGGAAGGGATCCCCCCCCCCCCCTCTGCTAAGCATTCTAATGTTTAAACACTAGTTTTTTCCCCTTTCACTGAGCCAGTGAAACAGGTGCACAGGTACATGTTTCTCAACAATTGACACTTTTGTAATACTACAATGAACTTTTTGTATTTCAAAGAGTGTCCACTTGTGAGGAGTTGGGAATGTAAACTGCAGATCAGCAACAGAGCCATAGATTTCTTAGGGCTTCTTCCTCCAAGGCTTCCCTGTGCACACCATCTTCCACTGTGGTTCATCTGAACACACCTGGAGTGCAGCAGTTTCCAGCTATAGGGTTTATGTAGAGGGGCAGCAGGTTGTAAATCAGATACATTTATTCCCAAAGTCATCTTCCCAAACAGCAGGCAGTGGTGCATCCAGAAGCCCTGTTTGAGGTCTGCTCTGCTTGTTTATGTACGGTTACACCCAAAGCTGAATTTAACCCCAGCTACCATCTGCTACAGCACCCAGCCCGCTGCCCCGTGCATCAGACTGGTTTGGGTCGGTTTGCTCCGCTTGCCTGCTACAGAACCCGACTTGCCACTCTGGGTTATTATTGTCAGAGGCGTCTCCCCTGTGGGGATTTTCTTTTTTAGCCAGGCTTTTTCTTTCTTTTTCATAGATTGTGACCCAAGGGTCAAGTGAGGTGCTCTTCGGCCCAACTTTAAGACCTTCTGAAAATCTTTTTAGATGTTTATAACTAGCATTAAGATGTAAGCAACAACGCTGCATATCACTGCCGCTGTCATGCCAGACAACTTGGCAGTGAACCTAAAATCTAAACAGTGTTTCTAATTCATGCTTGTTCACTTTCAGTCTGTTCTCTGGTTTTAAAATTGTCACACACTGTTCTGGATAACGACTGATCTCCTGAGCCAGTGTGGTGTTCCTCCCTGTGCTCAGTGCCACAGCACTGGGTCACAACCTGGGTATTCTGAGCTGCAGAATGCCTTACTGGCCTCACCACAGTCAGGAAACCTTTCATTAAAACAGCCGAGGGAGGTACTGTGGACACCCCCACCGAGGACACTGATTCAGACGGAGTGTGTTCTGCTTTAAAGCGTTCTGTACAATATTGTGTAGCTTATTACAAATACAAATCACTGCACAGATATAGACATAATGCTGAATTTAACCGACCTCTTGAATGTGGAGATAATAGAAATCTTTAGGCACTGCCTACAAGCGGAGCTCCGAAAATGTTTGCATGTGTAAGTTTACAGAAACATGCATACGTTTAGTAAGAGAATAAGCCGCGAAGTGCAAGTGCACTCAGCGCCGACTGCGGCAGTGCGAGCGCGCGATATAAATATACTGCATTTTCTTCATTTATAGGGTTGCCTGTGTGGACACATAAGCACGGATGCGACAGCAAAATCAAGCACATGGCTTTACTACATTTGCATAAGTATCGAGCTCAGGAGCGCCGCTATTAATCATAATGAAATACAGAATATTGTATTCTTGAATAATCCTTTTAAAAAATCATTTTTTTACATTTTGGATTATTTTCATACATCAATTCACTTACCAAACTGCTTAATCTTACTAGGGTCGCAGGAAGGCTGGAGCCTATCTCAGCCGACTCTGGGCAACAGCGGGGTTCATCCTGAACAGCTCGCCAGACCATTGCAGGGCCAACATACACACACAACCATTCACACTCACTACTAGGGGCCATTTGGAACAGCCAGTTAGCCTAATGTGCATGTCTTTGGACTGTGGGAGGAAACCGGATTACCCAGAGGAAACCCACAAACACATGGGGAGAACATGCAAACTCCACACAGAGAAGCCCTAACTGAGCCCAGGACTTGAACACAGTACCTTCTTGCTGTGAGGTGGATATGCTATGCTAACCACTATGCCACCTTCCGGCAAACTTCATACAGAAACGCCTTCGCCGAGCCGGAGAGTCAAACCCATGACCTTCTTGCTGTGACGCAAATGTGTTAACCACTACACCACTGTGCCGCCCATTATGGATAGTTTTTTAGATATAGAAATGTGTAAAAATCACTTGTATAACTGATTTATTCCACCTACAGCTAAGTGGGTAGAAACCTATAAGGACAGCTTATGGAAACACACTGCCCTCTGCTGCTGAGATGGCGATTACTGCTGCCTGTGGCTTCACATGTTCATATGACTTTATATGTTCCCAGAAAACCTTTTTAACCTTCTCTAAAGTTACATATTGCAAATTACTAACCGCTTTTACTAACTCATTTGCCAAACTGCTTACTCCTATTATTGTCGCGGGAAGGCTGGAGCCTATCTCAGCCGACACTGGGCGAAGGTGGGGTACATCCTGAACAGCTCACCAGACCATCACGGAGCCTAAAAAGACAAATGCATTCATGTGTTTATTCATATTCATGTACATTTTATATCTGGAGATCCCTACAATTGTTTATCTGAAGCTCTTCCAAATAAATCATTAATTAATTATGTTAATAGTTGCCCTGCGATGGCCTGGCGAGCAGTCCAAGGTGTACTCTGCCCTCACAAAGAGTCGCCTGAGATGGGCGCCAGCCTCCCCGCGACCCTAATTAGTATTAAGCGGTTCAGAAAATGAATGAATGAATGAATAAATCATAGTCAAATGACAAATGTAAAATGAAATTGTAATTTAAATTGTGATCACACAGAGTTATCCTTAAGGAATTGCAGATTGTTCCAGCTCATCATGATTATCACTGTACGTGGCTCTAGACCTTGGGGCTTGGAGAATTAAAAGAGAAGAGGCTAATAATAGCCATGCAAAGTGAGCTGAGTTATACGACTATAGGAAGAGTGTTTAACTGAAACCAAGAGCTATAGCCTATATATTACTTAGTAATCAATTCTAGAGAGGATTTGGAGTAGTAGGCCTACTCAGTGAGGTTTTTGAGCCACAGTTAATGTTGTTATTTTCAACACCAGAGGGCGATATTGTCATATTATATATATCATTTAACATACATGCCAAGGCCAGTGTATCACTTTTTGCCATCTTTGTGTAAGACTATATGTAAGACTTGTGAAACCTGTGAATTAAAAAAAAATAATAATAATAATTAAATGAAAATAAATAAATAAATAAAATATACTACTACTACTACTACTACTACTACTACTACTACTAACAATAATAATAATAATAATAATAATAATAATAATAATAATAATTTTGGCATAGTGGTCATCACGTCTGCCTCACAGCAAGAAGGTCCTAGGTTCAAGTCCTGGGCTCAGTAAGGGTTTTCCTGTACAGAGTTTTCATATTCTCCCCATGCTCACGTGGGTTTTCTCAATTATTATTATTATTATTATTATTATTTCTTCCAATAAGCCAACTCCCATTAGGAAAATAATCTATATTTATGTATTTTTCAGATGCAATCTAGAAATGATAATAATAAGAGTCGGCCGAGATGGCTGCCAGCCTCCCTGCGACCCTAATTAGAGTTAAAAAAAAATGAATGAATGAATGAATAATAATAATAATAATAATCATCATCATCATCAGTAAGAAATTAATGTTAGGATGCTTTACTCTTACAGCATTTGGCAAATGTTCTTATCCAGAGTGACTTACAATTATCATTTTTATACAACTGAGCATTTGAGGGTTAAGTGCCTTGCTCAAGGGCCCAACATTGGTGATGGTGGGGATTAAACCGCTGACCTTCAGATCAGTAACCCTTTGCCTTAACCACTAAGCCACCACTGACCTACTGCCCTATGATTTAGACTTTTACACTGTCATCCCACACAAAATGACTGTGAAACTGAATCACTGGATCCTTTAAGTGGATTTAGCTCAGATCGGCAGCAGCACCTCTAGGACCATCAGACTGAGCACAGGTGCTCCTCAGGGCTGCATTCTGAGTCTACTGCTGTTCACACTGCTGACCCATGACTATACTTCTATGCATAGCTCGAACCATATCACAGAGTTTGCTGACGACACAACTGTGGTGGGGTTCAACAGCCACAATGTTGAGTCAGCATACAGAGATGAGGTTAACTGGCAGTCTGGTGCAGTGAGAATTTATTTTTGAATATGGACATAACTAAAGAAATGGATATTGACTCTGGATGTCTTTCGAAAGCATTGCATCTGCAGGGCCTTCTGCGTTGTGCATGACCTTTCTCACCCCTCACATACAGTATGTACAGTGTTAATCTGGAGCCTAGCCATCACATCCCACTGTGTATGTGTATACAGCTGGAATGACAATGAAGTTTTCATTGACTTTGCCATTTGATTTTGAAACACAGCTCATCCCTAATTTAGGTTACAAGACATCAGACACCGCTGTCATTGAGTCGGCACAAAGAGCGCTGACACTTCTGATCTGCCCTCAGTGGGTTTTTGTTCACTGATTCCATGCTGTTGGAAAGTGATTATTATAATTATTGTCGTTCATGTTCCAAGCAAGATATTAGATATTCATCTGTGAAGTGTTCTATTCATATTAACCAGTTTAAACATACCTCGTCTATTCCAAAGATGTCGAAATTAAAGGAATAATGCTTCACTATTGGTACAAGAAATAAGTTTTAAAAAGAGTCAAAGCTAATCAAATCTTTTTATACACATATGGAATGTGTAATATGTCCCATATTTCATTAAAATGTAAACCACTTTTAAACACATTCATAATATACGTAGAGCAGTGCATTTAATACTATAGATTTCTGATGGTCTCTGGATCACTGCTCTCACTGAGTGATGCTTGAGATGAGATGTACAGTTTCGGTTTTTATATATGACTGTAGATTTGCTTATTGGTCTATTGTAATTCCCAAGCTTTGAAAGCCCGACTTAAATACTCCTTGTGATATTTAATCATAACTCATATATTTTTCATTTACATGGATGTTAAATAGACAATAAAGATAATTTCACCACTCAATATTTCTTCCACAATTTCTTACAGCTTTCTTACAGCTTTCTCACATGAGCGAGGAAGCAGTAAAAAATGGAAGCAAAAAATATACATTCCATTCGCATTGTGTAAATACTAGATTTTCACGGCAAACTACGTGAAAGACACCTCTGATTATTTTAGTTTATCTAATACAACGTGTGTTTGGTAGGTAGCATTTAGTGTAACCCTGCTTGATAATATTGCCGAAAATGGTTTAATAACAACCGAATGATTATCATGCAACATCTGTCCTCATGTGATGGGGTGAACTATTCAAACTTTTAGTGGATGTAGAGCTTCCCTACAAAGCTGCCATTTAGATGCTGTTGTCTTTTGAACATGGCCTTGAGATAACCCTTTTTTTACCCTCTCAATGCTGAGAAAAAATGTCCTGTTACATAAGATCACATACGAGTCCTTAATGTTAAATCATATTCAATACATACTTCAAACATATTAACATTCTGTCTTCCTGAAGTTACCTTTTTATTGCTGTATTATGATACTACACATAATATCTGATCAACAAAAATACATAAAATAGGCTATTACATTATGTTTGAAATTTAAAAAAAATTAAATTTAAATTTATCCCTCAAAAAAAAAGCTATAGAGTGAAATTTTAGTTATATATATAAAAAAAATTGTCCTGAAATTACCCCAGCTCTATACACAATAAGCAGGGCTTATTATCAGTGCAAAACTAAGCTTTCAGCCAAAGACAGCTGGGATTAGCTCCAACTTTCCCCGTGACCCTGATGGATAAGTGGTATGGATAATGGATGGATGGATATCAGTACATTCCTTAGTACTGGATGAGAATAGAAGTGCCGCCTTTCATCACTTTACTGATTTTATCCATAATGATACCAATAATAGTGAGACAAGCATAAGAAATTCCATAAAACCTTTTGGTGTAATATTAAGTCTGCTAAGTGGATTAATGTATAGGAGGCAGAAAAGGTTCACGATAATGCAGGTTTTTGAACTTAGCCCTGGATGGTTCCTCTCTTCTTTGGTCAGAGAGATGTGGTGTCCATGTTTTACAAGAAGAATTTAAAATTTCACTTCGTCTGACCACAGAAGGGTGTTCCAGTTTTTCCTTATTCCATTTTAAATGAGCTTTGGCCCAGAGAAGATTCTGGCAAGGTTTCTGGATCATGTTCATATATGAGCTTTAATCTCCATTTGTGGATGGCATGGCGGAATGTGTTCACAGGCAGTGATTTCTGGAAGTGTTCCTGAGCTCATGCAGTGATTTCCATTACAGAATCATGCCTGTTTTTAATAGAGTGGTGCCTGAGAGCCCGAAGATCACAGACATCCAATATTAATTTTCGGCCTTGTCCCTCGCACAGAGATACAGTATCTCCAGATTCTCAGAAACTTTTGATAATATTATTTACTGTATATGATGAGAAGTTTTCACAATTTTACATTGAGGAACATTGTTTTGAAATTGTTCCAAAATTTGTAGGGGCAGTATTTATTTGCAGATTCATGAATCTCAGATGCCCTTTTTATACCCAGTCATGTTACTGACCTGTTGTCAATTAACTAATGTAGCTGCAAAATGTTGTTCCAGGGGCGGCACGGTGGAGCAGTGGTTAGCACATCCGCCTTACAGCAAGAAGGCCTAGGTTTGATTCCTGGGCTCGGGCGTTTCTGTGTGGAGTATGTTGTCCCCATGCTTGAGTGGGTTTCCTCCGGGTACTCCGGTTTCCACCCAAAGTCCAAAAACATGCACAGCAGGCTAATTGGCTGTCCCAAAATCGCCCTTAGGTATGTGTCTGGGTGTGTGTGTGTGTGTGTGTGTGTGTGTGTGTGTGTGTGTGTGTGTGTGTGTGCTGGCCCTGCGATGGACTGGCGAGCTGTTCAGGGTGTACCCCGCCCTCACCCAGAGTTGGCTGAGATGGGCTCCAGCCCTAATTAGGATTAAGTGGCTTAGAAAATGAATGAATGAATAAATGTTCTTCCAGCTGTTTCTTTTTAGTACCACTTACTTTTCCAGTCTTTTGTTGCCCCATCCCAACTTTTTTGAGACACTTTACTGCTAAATTCAAAATAAGCAAATATTTTTTGATGAAACAGTAAAATGTCTCACTTTCAACTTTGATATGTTTCCTATGTTCTATTGTTATTAAAATATTGTTTATGAGATTTGCAATTTTATACAACATCCCAGCTTTTTTTTTGGAACTGGGGTTGTACATGATGACTAATGTTTGGTTTCTAAATGTTAAATATGCTGAAGAAAAATTTATTATCTCATAACCCATCTCATACCATCAGAGAGCAATACATTTTCCGGGAACCCTATGACTCATTGGCAAATACATTGTCATCAGCTTAATCTCCCTGCTAAACCGGGCATTAGCTGCTCCTCATCTTTAGTGTCAGCTGCTAGTCGCTCTTCACAGATTACCCCAGGGGTCTCAATTAATACTCCGAATAATTTCCAGCAATCCTAAGAAAATCTCTTTGTGAGATTTCTCACCCCACACACTTGACCATGATGTTTCAGGGGGTTCTTGCAAAAATCACTTAATTAAGCAGAAAGCTTTAAAAAATACCCCTGTCAGTCCTGCCTAGTTCTACTGAATCCATATAAATAAGGAATTACACAAGCATGAATAACCCGCTATAAGCAGAATGTGACCATGGGATACACACAACACACACCTGCACATACACACTGGGACACTGACATTGAGCATAAAATTAATTACGGATTCTAAGTGTTCTCCTCAAGAATTCAATTATTCACATAAGGGATAGGGATAATAGGGAAGTGCACTGTTTCAGAATTCTAATTCAAAATATATATTTTTGGCCTTCAGCTGCTTGGAGTCTTTGCTAGAATAAAACGTGTCTAAAGTGAGGTTTATAATCAATAGCAGTGGTTTATATCAAGGTAAACTGGCTAATTAATTAAGTAAACTTAATTAATCAAATAACCACATCACACCATAAGTGTATCATATCTGATTGTACTAAATATTGATTTAATGTGGTGTTTATTTTTTCTTTGGACATGCTTAATTACTTTTTTATAATTATTGCTTAGCACATCTTTGCCTCACAGCAAGAGTTAGAGTTCTGGGCTAGGCGAAGGAGGTTCTGTGCGAAGTTTCTGTGTGTAGTTTCCTGGTTTGCTGAGTATTCTGGTTTCCTCCCACTGGCCAAAGACATGCACATTAGGCTAATTCGCTGTTCCAAATTGTCCCTAGGTGTGCGTGTGAATGGCTGTGTGTGTTGACTCTGCGATGGTCGGGTGAGCTGTACAGGGTGTACCCCACCTTGACCCAGAGTCTCTGAGATAGTCTCCAGCCTTCCCACAGCCCTAGTAGGGTTAAGCGGTTTGGCAAATGAATGAATGAACGGTTACTTTGTGTCAAATATAAATTGTTATTTATATTTATTTTTGCAGAAATAATTTAAGCAGCAAAGTACTTTGTGTATCTTTATGGCCAGGGTTGCCAAAACCTTTGCATACATCTGTACCAGAGTAAAGGTACAGGAAAATGTCAGTGGCTATACTGTAATAAGAAGCATGAGCAGGGACTTTGATTATTGTTATTGTATTGCAGTAACGCTGTACTAACCTGCTGTTTACAGTGTTTATTATGATGGTAGTCTTAGTCACTCTGGATAATGCAGTAAATGTTAATACAGCAATGCCTCACGGAGATAAAGAGAATAATATTATCATAAAAATTAAGAATTTCTTGGATAGGAAGAGGAATCAAGTACATGTATGAGATTTAATATTTTTTGGAGATGTACTGCAAAAGGATCACGCTGCGGGCACAGAACTCCGGCAGAGGAGCAAAGGCTCACAACTTCAACCACAAGGAAAGAGGAAGCTGTTACTATGACAACAGATGAGATGGAGTCAATGAAAGCGATACATATACAGAACTGAAAGGTCAAACCATGTACAAAAAAAAAGCAAACAAATGTTTAATGCATAGGAACTGAGCTAAATAGAAACATACTGAATGTATGCAATGTGTAATCAGAAACCCATACTGTTCATATACAGTGCGAAATACATTTATTAGACCACCTGTCATAAATAAAAGAAATACCAGTATTTTTAAAAAGTTTATTACAATTAACGTTTTATTTGGGTTTGTTAGTTGAAAAAAGATAACTGAAAAAATAATTCATTCATTTGTACCATTTGTACTCTCCAGTCCATTATAGGGCCAGCACACACATAACCATTCACACTCACACTACCCCTAGGGGCAATCTGGAACAGCCAATTAACCTTATGTGCATATATTTGGACTGTGAGAGGAAACCAGAGTACCTGGAAGAAACCCACAAAAAGCATGAGGAGAATGTGTAAACTCCACACAGAAAAGCTCTCACCGAGCCTTGGCCTCCAACCAAGACCTTTTTGCTGTGTGGTGCTAACCACTACACCATCTTGCCACCCTCATTTACTTACACGCTCATCTACCAAACCGCTTAATCCTACCAGGGTTGCAGGAAGGCTGGAGCCTATCTCTGTCGAAGACAGGTACACCCTGTACAGCTCGCCAAACCATTGGAGGGCCAACACACACGCAAACACACACACACACACACACACACACACACACACACACACACACACACACACACACACACACA
>JBCNYH010000021.1:37568519-37584072 GCA_039654325.1 Tandanus tandanus
AAAAACGTGTTTTTAAACATCGATTCTTGAAAATTTGGATCGATTCAGAATGCTAATAAATAAGAATTGCGATTCAGGCGTGAATCGATTTTTTTTCCGGCATCCCTATTAGTGAGTGACAGTACAGCTATTTATTTCCATGTCTTGTGTATGAAGCTTTTAAAATGATTCATCAGCAAATTTTCTCTCTGTTTCTGCTCATCTGATACCATACTGGAGCAGAAATGTCTACTGGCACGGCAACACTGAAATAGCTGATGTGTAAACATGTTTCCTGGCTGTTATTACATTAGTCTTGTTCTAACCCGCAGATTTGGTCAGATTTGACACATACTTGATACTGGAAGTGAGAAACACGACTTTTATATAAATGTCTAGCTCCGTTTTCTGTTTATTCATCAAATACAGTATGAAGATTAAAGCTCATGCAGATAGTATCATTACAGCTGGTGCTAATTTGTATAAAAAAAAATTAAGAATAAAAAATGCTGTACTAATCGATGTAGAGAATAAACTTGATGTTAACCCTAAACCCAACTTTACCCCACGGCTTAAAGCTTGAAGTTAACCAGAACATTTATACATTTAAAAATGCCACCCAGCAAATTAAAGCACCCAAAATAAACCACCGGATTTGCGGAAACCTGTGTCTGAAAACCGATTGCCTCTTCGCTGGTTTATTACGTATGTGCTGTTGTCAGCTACTGATGATGTAACAAGTGGTGTCTCGTTTCCTTTTAAAGATTTTAACTATCTCTCCTGTGTAAGTGTTTTGAAGAGCCACTAACCAGTCAAGGCTACTATAAAAGTGAGGGTAGGGCCAAGGAGAAACATTCGGACTGGGCAGTCAAACAGGCAGCGTTAGGGTTTTTACACCTCACATTTACAGTTAAAGTTTATTCCAATGCAAATGTCTCTCATTTGCCAGTTAGCTTTCCTAGCTCAGCCGGGTAAATCGGTGCAAGTGTCAGTTTTATAAGCATGGATTTTTTTTTTTTTTTGTGGGGGAGGTGGAGGCCCTCTTAATTGCACTGCACTGAATCATTTGCACGTTTACTGTGACACTGAGCTAAAAATATTGCTCTGTGACTGCACAGCTAGAAGACACGTAGCCGTGATATGCTGATAAAGGCTTGTGGTTATTGCCGATGGTTTCAGAATCACCAATACTTCAGCTTCTATTAATCATGAGGCCTGTTCATTTGGATGACTTAAACGTCAGGTGGAAAACATGGTGTCTGCAGGTTTACTGACAAAAATCAAATGTGTTGTATCTTCTAATGTTCCCTTTTAGTTTATTTAGTATTCTTTATGAACCTTAATAACCTGCTGTTATACTGAAGCACAACAAATCCTCAGTTTTTCATGTGTCTTAGCTATCATTGTCTGTGCTGTCACCCAGATACAGTCGTGAATGTCTAGCACTCACAAAACATGAACAGAGTTTAAAATAAAATAAAACAGTGTGTTTTTTCGGGCGGATTCCCTGTACGAGAAGTCTATAAGTATCTCTGTTGCTGCTAACCACACCACGTGTGCATGTGTAGATTTTTATTTAGACCTGACTCACACATAAGCGACCTTGTCCAAAAGTATAATTTTATTTCGAAGGGAATTGAATCAATTCGAGCTTGAATTTGCGTATTTTCGGAAATAGTCGGTCGAATTCGAATAAATGATCCGTATTCGCGGTCTTGCTGAAAATTTTTGGACCTGTGTGAAATTAGAATTAATAGATATTCTTATTGGATATTCAAAGATATTGGGAGGTTTCGATGTGGTGCACTATTTCGTGGCTGTATCGCTTGCGTGTGTGAGTCAGCTCTTAGTTTTTAGTTACAGCTAATAAGTTTCCCAACATTCCCAAGCTTGTTAACCAGTTATATAAATAAATAAAAAAAAATCTATATTAAATAAATAAATAAATCTATATGGTAATGATGGCGAGTGCAGCTGACGTTTAACCAGTCCTAACAATAGCAATCCATTTTCCCCACATTCTCACAGACCTTCCTCTGCCTCTTTGTCTAAAAGTGAGACGTTTTTTATTTTTTTATTTTAAGCATCTAAACTTGTAGCTAATTGCAGTGTTGGTCACTGTCATTTTAACACAACACCTCAAACCTTCTGCTGTTGTGAATGCTATTAAATAGTATTCAGAAATGTATAATTATTTGCCTGTAGGCTGCATGCTTATTATTATAGTTTCATCATGGACATTAATGTACACCTGTTCGTCTTTCCACTCGTCTGGTGTCTGTATGCATGGCAGCGCTGATTGGCTGTTATACCTCGCTGAGTTACATGACAGTTTTCAAGGACGCTGAAATGGGTCTATTCACAACTTTAATAAAGCAGCTTTTGTTTTTGAAAGCTTTTAAAGGGTTATTTTAATTAATAACTTTTTTAAATGTGCCTCCCTATGATGGGACCCCCACCAATCAGGCAGAGGCTTGAGCAAGCACATGCTTCCTTAGAGACACGCAATATTTTGAACTGCTGCATTTGCATATTCAGGGGCAGTATAACACACTCCGAGGTTAATCAGTGTCCTTCTCCTTGTATGCGTGAGACGCCCATGTTTGGCGGGTGATCACTTTATGTGACAGGGAGGTTAGTGTATGTCATCCCTGCCTCCCTGTTAGTTCAACCAATGAGCTCCCATGAACCCCCTGCCACGGATGGCTGCGTTTATCTACCTGGATATGAACTTCTAGGATGACAGTGGCACACTTTGTCAATGCGCCACTTGAGAGCCTGTTGTTTTCTTTTTGCTAAAAACCATTCGAACAGCAGATTAAACTTTATTTTACCGTGATGCAACAGTTGACCTTAACTAAAAATGCATGAGCTACATGTTCGAGCCTTGTTCAGGTCTGTCTGGGCTACTGTGTGTGTGTGTGTGTGTGTGAGTGTATGTGTGTTTGAAAGAGGAGAGATGGAGCAGTTTGGTCCCTCCGTCATTGGCTGTCTTCTAGTAGCTAAGCTCACGATGAGAGGAGAAGGAGGAGGCAAACCCAGTAAGGGAAACACTTTTACTGAAAAATTACAACAAAACAGTTGATTACGACAAAATAATTATATTAGTTTAAATCCTTATTTCATTCAAAATCAACGATGGGACCTTTTTTTGCCTGGAAAAAAAGCACAGTGCATTACAATACATCAGAATGAATCTGCTCATAGCCCTAAAGTGAAATTCCATTTCATATATTTCATATGTTTACATTATCAGCTGTTTTAATTACAATTTCGAAGTTGCAATCTGCTAAAATCCGTTTGATAGTTTGCATTAGCCAGTGTGAGAAGAGTGCCATTGTGAAATCGTGAGAATAGGATGTGAATCCCCCAGTTCATGTAAGGCAAGTTAATTGCAATAATAACAGTATACAGATATTAAACTAACAAATCAGATATAAGCTAGTGAACTTCTGAATGTAATTCACACACACTTCCGTTTACATACATTAAAACAAGCAAGCACGCGAACGTAGAGCAAATACAGCACCGTGTGCTCATATTCAAATTAGTTCCATATTGCTGGAGGAAAAACAGGATGATCACGTGACTTTCAACATTGCAATGTCTCAACACCCTCTGTGCAGTGTGCGCTTAGACTAGCATGAGTCTCAACATCTTTCACAAGGCAACAGTTATGAATTCTGGCTCTTTTGGACAAATGAAGAGCAAGGCCTTGCTCATTCTCATTGCTGTCTGTATGCCTTGTTTGACAGTTATAAGTGATGTGAATGTCATAGTTGTTAGGAGTCTGTCGAAACTCATAGCCACAGTGTTTTGTAAGTAAAACTTACACTTCCGCTTTTCACTGATACTGTGTTTCTTGGCTGCGTGTTTGAACAGGAGACTTGCATTTCTGGTTTCGCTCTGTGGTTTGAACTGAATGACTGGTCAGTGACGACAGTTTCGGGGCAGGAGGTCGAGGGTTTGTGGTTTCGGGCATGATGGATAGCTGGGTGGGCGCTTCGCCTGTGTAGTAGCCTTGTGCATTCACGAGTGTGACTGGAAATTCTAGTGCAAGTGTTTAAAGAGTCAAAGCCGGGCTGTGGCTACAGGCTGTGTTTACTCAGCCAATTGGAGCTTTACATATATAGCCTCTCCATACAGAGCCTTGTTTATCTTTTTGTTTCGATGCCTAGGCGATTCAACACATTGTGTGCTGCCTGGAGGTGTGGCCTGAAGTGAGAACATCAGTGGCAGTTCCCTGTTCAACATGTGTTGAGGCACAGTCTTGCAAAATGTGCTTTTCTTTCATAAAATAACATTTCAAATCTTTTACCTGTAACGTAGCTTAATTTTTTTTACTGAAAGCATTTCAGTGGTGTAGTGGTTAGCACATCCACCTCACAGCAAGAAGGTCCTGGGTTCGAGTCCCGGGCTCGGGCGTTTCTGTGTGGTGTTTGCGCATTCCCCCGTGATGTCGTGGGTTTCCTCCGGGTACTCCGGCTTCCTTCCACAGTCCAACGACATGCACATTAGGCTATCGGCTGTTCCAAACTGTCCCCTAGGTGTGAGTGGGAATGGTTCTGGGCATGTTGGCCCTGCGATGGTCTGGCAAGCTGTTCAGGGTGTACTTTGCCTCCCCGCGACCCTAATAGGAGTAAGCGGTTCGGCAAATGAGTGAGTATTTGAACAAAGAAGCATGATTGGGTCAGAGGGATGGAGGGTGAGCGGGTTGGCTTTATTTTTTTGTGCAAATGATCTATAGTTGTTTCAGGGATGTCAAGTGAGTTTTGGTGGGAAACGTGTATGCATCATATTCCAGCTCGACAAAATTATAACCCAAATTTCTTTTAAAGGATACCTGTGGTGAATTAGTGTTACTAGCTATTTAAAACAATCACACATAACATCAGTGGATCCTTCCGGCAACATCAGTCAATGGCTGCTTTTTAAGTGTATGCGAGTGCTTGACACAAGGCATGCTCAGAGACATGTTGCCTTTCTGATTGGCTGGGCTACGTCACCGACCCGTGCATCATAACGCATTATCGGCCGCTGCTGAGCTGCACAAACAACAAGCGCAGAAATCACGGAAAACGTTTTTTTATTTGTTCCTAAACCAACTGACGACAGGAAAGCAGAGTCAGCACAATGTTAGCTGCATGAGCCATTTTGGATTTACTGTCATGCACATCTCAGGCAGCATTCTCATCATTATTCACTAGAATATGATGTCTCAATGTCTTCACAAGACTCCTCCCTCTTTGGTTCAAATAGGTAACCATTTACACCCATTTCCTCCAAATTGCTAGCCACAGTTGCGTCTTGAACATGTTTTTTTAAATTTATTTTTTTAATCACCTAAAATGTTGCTTGCTGAGTAGATCTGCTTGTTCAGTTGTGCTGGACAATCCCGCCCAATATGTCGACGTCACTTCCGGGCGGACAATCCCAGCTAACCATAGCTTCAGACCCCGCTAGTAATCCATGGGATAAAAATCACCCAGTTTTGTGCTTTTTATGGTTATTTATTTTAAAATAAGGGTCTGTATCACTTGAACATATTATATACACACAAATTATGCTGTAAGGATGACCAATACCAGTACTCTTTAAAGTATTGGCAATTATATAGATGAGCAGTGGGCAACAGATAAGATGATGTGAATGCGCAGGGTTCAGCATTAGCACTTAGCAAATGCAAGAACAAATCAGTTAGGGAATAAAGTAAACAAGTGCAGTCGCCACTGGCGGGCCGCTGAAATAGGCTTTCACTACAACCTTTCATCATTGCTGACACTCAAACCTTCCCCTCACTCAGAGCGCCGCCCAATACCATTCACAGTGCACTCTACAGTCCTGCCCTTTTTGAGCGACACTTCCGGGTTTAACATCTTGACTCCATTTCCCCGTGATGCGTTACAGCAGACTGTGTATCCTGACAGCCCCGTGTGCTGATCACACACCTGCCCCAAATTCTGCTGATCACTGATAATGTACGGACAGTTGTTTCACCGTCAGGTGTAAAGTAATTGTTCAATGTACTTTTATTGCAAGCTTTTATTATTCAGTGTTGGTAGTTTTTCCTGTTTCCTGTCTGTCTTTGTCTCACATGTTGTTCTGTTTGTACGTTTTTCAATGAGCCATTTTACTGTGCTTGCATCCTTCACCTCCCTGTGTATGATGACAAGAAAAAACTAGCGATTAAACAAGCTCCACTACCAGCTTTGAGCTGGTGAGGATGGCACGGCACCCAGCAGGACGAAGTACAAGTACGGACATTGTGCAAATCTTTGTTGAAGATTTGCGACCCAGCAAGTTTCCATTATCGCGCTGTATAGCCAATGAGAGTATTGGCTCGGCTGTGACTGACGTAGTAGTAGTACCCGGTGTATGGAGGTGGTCATTTGTCCAAATTGTTTTGGGTCACTGAAGGAAACCGAAGTATCTACTTTGGCAACACTCCCAGTCCTCAGGCAGGTATTTCCAGTCATTGATGACAAAAATCCATTAGTGTTTGTTTAACTGTTCAACTTGTAAGTATCTAGTTAAATACACTGAATAACATGGTGGATATACCAGGAACTGGGCCATGACCCGAGGAGAACTGGACCCAAGGAGAACTGGACAGGGCCAAATTAGGATATCAGCCCAGTAGTGATGCTGGTATCTGTACTGCTAGATCCCTACAAAATGACCTCTAGCTGGCTGCTGGTGTGCATGTTTTTGCCCAAATGTCCTGAAACAGACTCCATTAGAGTGGCATGTGCCATGCAGTTTGATTGGCGTGACATCTTGTTCTCTTCACAGATGAAAACAGGTTCACACTGAGCAAGACGTGTAACATGAGACATGAGAGTCTGGAGACAACATGGGGAACGTTATGCTGTTTCGTGGCAGTGGGTCACTCATGGTCTAGAAAGTCATATCCTTGGAGGGTTGTGCAGACCTCCGCAGGCTAGCTAGCGGTACCCTGACTACTATTAGTTACCAGGACTAAAACCGCAGAGCCATTGTCAAACTTTTCGCTGGTGCACGGGCCTTGGGTTTCTCCTGGTGCAGGACAGTGCTCAACCTTATGTGGATAGAGTGTAGGCAGTTCCTGGATGACGAAGGCACTGATGCCGTTTATTTGCCCTCAAGTTCCCCAGATTTGAGGGGATGGGATGCCTTGGACACGATCAGCTGTCTAATCAGGAGCACGTCCAGATGTTGGGAGAACATATAGGCTGGCGGGGTCCCTACCCACTATTGAGTCATATGAGTTGATGTGATAAAATTCATGTTTGTGGGTTTTTATTTTAATTTTTTTGAATTTAATTAAATTTTTTTAATTTTGTTTTTCCATTTTCAGATTTTTAAATAACTATTTTTGATCATTTTTTTTGGCATGTCTAAGAAATATAATAAGCTTATTTTAAGATGTCTAATATTGACAGTGGTGCATGTATAGTGTTTATTTATATCCCAAATTGATGAACTGGAAAAAGTCAGCCTTTACTGCTATAGAAATTAAGGATATTTACACAAGTTTAGTCAAGAGCGCATGAGATGAGTGGAAGGGGGCGGGGCTCCCAGCTATTTTCTGTTAAAATCTAATATAATAGGACCGGGCTACGTTTTTCCAAATTTATATGTCGTGTGGTTCAGCTCTCATTTTAATGGGGAGGAAAAGCTGCTCTATGAGAGTACTTCCATGGTAAATTGAAGAGATCCCTATGCAAAATGCATAAAGCGTGGAAGGTGGGGTAATATAATGGCCAGTGGACAATCAAATTACCCCTTATTTCTAGTACTGGGTTATGACTGAATAATATCAAAAATACACCAACTACCAAGTGTAGTCTGTCTTTTATGAGAAGTATCAGTGTTCCTTTTTCCCCTTAAGTGTTGAGGGGTGGCACGAGAAACTATCACGTGCGCACCAGTTACCTAAGGTTTCTCGTGCGCACGATAAACCCATCCTTTTTTTTCTTCCCCGTGTCCCTTTAGGGGCTCCGTACAAGCTCCTTCTTACCCGGAAATTATAAAATCCAAAGTGCAAGCATTTGCCTTCAGCGAAGACGGCGCTGGCTGTATTTCTTTTTCCTCATCCATGTCAATGCTAGGCTAAAAGCTAGTTCTGTACCCGGCGCTCACTGGAACAATTCACTACAGAGGCCGTGTGTGGACAAACGGTACGCGCTGCAAGTAAGGTTGGAAGCGCTCGAAAAAACGTGGTGTTTAAAATCGATTCTTGAAAATTTGAATCAATTCAGAATCCCAATAAATAAGAATCGCGATTCAGACGTGAACCCCTAATATTTATGTATGCGAAGCCACAATATTTGAAGCCTTTTTTTATACAAGAGTGTGGAGAAACACTACAAACTATTGTTTATATTAATGTTTTTCAAAAAAATTATTTTATGTTTGTGAATGTAGTCTCCGTAGTAACTAATATACATAAGTTCTTGCTTGCCTGAAAATAGACTCAAATATCTAAATTTAATTGGGTTACATGACTTTGAGTATGATAGCTAAGACACATCCTCAGTACATGCAAAATTATCTTAAAGATTCTTTTGTCCCAAATTTCAATATTTATTAAAATAGCATCATGAGGATTCGAGGGGTGCACATGTACAATTTTGCCAGAAATATAATAACTGGAAAACTCCCGAAGAATTTCTAAATGTAAATGCTTGCGTGTCCACCAGGAGTACATGTGGCTTTGAGGTAGCAATGCATATTATGTGGAGTGTGTGTGTGTGTGTGTGTGTGTGTGTGTGTGTGTGTGTGTGTGTGTGTGTGTGTGTGTGATTTCATACACAGCAGCTGCACGTAATTAGACACACGGACTGAAACAAATAGCTATGGACACATACTCTGAACAACCACATGCCGTTTGGACACCGTAAGTGCAGTATGATGAACGTTAAACTAGCTAACAAAAGCTTAGCTATCTTGACATGCACCAAGCTGCAGATGAACAGTAGCTTTTGTTGGCTAGCTTGAGGCACACCAAGCTGCAGGCACAGCCTCATTTCACACAATGAGCCTATCTGTGTCTGTGTTCAGTGGTACGTGAAGGACTAATAGGTGGTGTTACTTGTGGTATTTTTTGAAATGATGTCACAGTTTTTGTTTTGTATTGTCCCCCGTGGGACATTTTTAGCAGTTCTTCATTAATATCTCAAATCGCTACCAAAATTCATCGTCACACACCATTCTCACTCAAGCCGCATGCTTTGATGTATAACTTGCGGGGCAGTCTCTCAACGGTTCGGGCTGCATTAAAATCTGTGATGAAACTATAATAATAATAATAATAATAATAAGTAAACACCATAATAAAAATATGCATTCTATTAGTGAATTAGTGCGTTATTACAGGACAGTGGAGTCAAGTATATGTGATGAACCTTGTTATAAAATAAATGACTATTTTAGGAATATTTTATAGAAGCTCGTGTACCATGCTACCGGCCCTATCAGGCTCAACTACATTATGATGTCATAATTGGTTTTCATTATGATGTCATAATTATGTCATGACGATGGGTGCCTTGTATTGGGTTAGTAAATCAGAACTATTTCTGTACGCTAGTACAGTCTGCAAACGCTGTTGAAAAACAACAGTTATATAGGATTAAGCGGTTCGGCGAATAAGTACTACACACATGTACTACTAAGTGGTCTGTATTGGGTAAATTGTGGGGGGTAAATAGTGGCTATAGATACAATCAATGATCGGTTTGTTTTATTTGTGCTGCTCTTTTTTTAATGATCTGACCCTGTTATAGTCTCCGTACTATTATAAGTTTATAATGTATTAAGCCATATTAAGGTAAAAAAAATTCCGCATTCAGATAGTTAAAACATTTCCATAAGTGATAATTAACAATATTTAATAACTTAAAAAAAAAAATTGCCAAAGTGAAACACTTGTGGGCTATCTGATGCTATCTGGTGCACTGGCTGTATATAATCTGAGTAGTAAATGTCACTGGATAGAATAGCAGTGTAATATAAAATTGAGGTATCCCACAAATCGAGGCCACAGTGTGCTAACCGTTTTTTTAAAGGGGATCTTTGTCTTGACTTAAATTCCTTGGAGGTAGTCTTCTATCCAGTGTTTCTGTCAAGTTCACCCCAGGTTATTATAAAATCACAGTGTTGTCACTGTGTCACCAGGCTGAGTATCATACCAACATAATGCACCTCAATCTTCCATAACGCAGCAAAAGCAGGTCAGATGAAGACAGATGCTAGTTGTATTGGTTCTAGCTGAAATCAAAGTGATCATAGCACCACTATGGGTAGCAGGAAGAGGTGAACCAGACATGATATGTTTAGGTGCAGGTTTTTAAATGTGTACGGAACAAGCATTAGGGTAAAAATGGAAAACCAGAATAATCAATGCTAAAGGGGGTTACCATGGAAACCCATCTGTTAACACACAGGGGTAAAGATGGGACATGTTTATGTGGGATATTATTTTTTTTATTCGTATGTCTCTGCCACTAGGTGGGGATATTATGATTTTGGGTCTGTTCAACACTGTGCGTCTGTTCAACACTGTTTGTCTTTTGAGGGTATCTCAAGAACGAGCGGTCGCGTGTATGTTGGGTTTATATGAAGCGATCAGTGTAACCAGCAGATTAACTGATTAGACTGTGGAACTGATGAGGTCAGGCTCAAATTTCGGAAATAATTTTCTTCAACAGCCACTTTTCTGTTTGCAGTGTATTTCAATTGCATTTCAGGCAAGCAGATTAGTTCCAAGAAGCATTAGATTTGTTTGAGGCATAGGCATCCCCGCTGACATTGATGGCATTAAGTTTTACTAGCTTTATTTGTTTATTCATAAAATAGTGTTATTTTTAGGTGTTGCCCATCCCTAGTGCCTCATCTTTCCCCCATCTGACTGCTGCAGTTTGTAACCCAAGCTGCATTTATATGCGTTATAAATAGTCTGGTCCTCTAAACAGGTGGGGCATCCAAGCAGACAGCCTTGGCAGTCCCAGCCATGACGATGCACAACAATCACTACCACCAGCCTCAACCATTTACTGGTGTGCGGTACTAAAAAGAGCCTTTTTTGGGGTGATGGCTACCATGCTTGGTGTTTGCATAGCAGAGAGTAATGTTAGCAGCAGGCAGCCAGAGAAGCCCTTGCCTTCTGTGCAGTTCTGGGCATGCTCGTGGGGACGGCATGCATTGATTGTAGGCGTTGGCTAAGAACTTGGATCTGCTGTATACTGGAGATTACAGTGTAGCCAGTGACCACTTTCATTTAGTGCTAAAATAATAAGTCACACTGCCTTGTGTATTAAAGAATCCAGAAAGCCAGATTGGGTGACTCGGTGCCAGAAAACCCTTTTCCATGAATTCCACAGAAAGACGAGATGATGACTTTTTTTGGCTGCCGTGTTCGTACCTTGAGCAGTGATTGAGCCGTGGATCTCATGCTCCAGCCTCAGGCCCATTTGTGTAATGGCTTAGTAATATATTTCCGTGACTATTTGTGGAGGCATGTAATGGACTTGGGTTATGTTTGAAAGCAGCTTAAAAGCTACTCTAATCTTTTAATATAAACTTGAGGTAATGCCTGAAAGCAGAGCTCTGAAAAAGTAAAGTGATAGCATGGATGATAGTGTTGCACAAAATTGCTTTGCATAACATGCACACCGCGCAGCATAGCAGATCGTCTTGTTTTGATGTCGTTGATACCGATGTACCACGTGACTAAGGTTGCACCCCTTATGCCTCCCAGAAAACTTCACCAAAGTTTTGTTGTCTGATTGTGTTCACTTCTAGAGATAAAGTGGAAAGTAGATACAAACCACAGGGTCCCCATGTGTTGTATGTACGTATAGACATGATGGTTTTATTATTAAAGAAAAATTAATTTGTATATCTGCAAGGAAAAGTCAGAACAGTCGAACTTGGACAAAGTTGTCTTGGGTGAAAGAAGAGCACTTGACGTCATCAGTGACATCATTAAATAAGGGTTAAATGCTCGCGTCACAAAAAATCTGATGCTGTATTATGATGCTGATTAGTAAATTACAAATTTGACTCAGTGCTCTTGGGTATTGTGTATTTCTTACGCAGTGGTGATATTTTATTATTATAAAAAAAATGGTGCAGCTTTTGCTTCTGTTTCTGAATACAGTGCAGTAACCCAGGTATGAAATTTCATGTTGGTATATTAAGTGTTAATATGATGTTAACAAGTAGCATATTAGCAGGTGCCCTTGTTGTTATCAAAGCATCAGTATTTTGAATTGGACATTAAATGATGTAATCACTTCTATTCTGAAGGACTTTGTTGTAAAAAGGCAAAGTCATTATTGAAACATCCTTGAGACATCAAAAAAGTAAGCTTCAGTTTAAAATTGTATTGCGGTCTATTTTATCTCAGTTCATTAACTTGTCTTTGGGTATTGTTGTGCATTTCTTTTTCATATTGAGAAACCAGTGGCATGAATAACTTATTTATTCTTGAACTGGATTGAAGATTTTAAATGTAGCCCCTTTGTATTCTGTAAATCCACTCCTCGTGTCTTTCCTGAAGAAGTTCCTGTCACGTTTTGTAGATATGACTTGTTTTAGCTCAGATGGAATGAAGCTGGGTACGTATTTACGGATAGTCTTGTTTTTAAACAGCAGAAGGTTCACAGATGTTTTTATTCAGGTAATTTAAAAAAAATGTCTAGTAGTAATAAATTACGGTAAGGAGTATACTTTTGAATATAATAAAGACCTTTTACAGAGTAGCACAGTGAAGATCTTACTTTTATAACATGATTTTGAGTCTGAGGTTCTTTAAGGTGTAGTGGGTTTTTGCACATTGCTGCCTTTAGACCGGTTTTTGTCTTGTTCATGCTCACTAAGATTTGCTTTCTTTTTAAAACTGCCATGTGAGAGATATAATAACTAATTCATACACATTGATCCTGTTAGTAACAACTTTCTGCCCAGATGCTCCTGAGTCCTGAATCGATTTGATTTCATTAGCTTAGGAGGAAGTTGATAAACATCAGTGCTATTTTGCCTAGCTACATCTTCATCCAAGGCATGTGTGTAAGGCCTGATGGAGGTCTGAGCAGCACAGTTTCCTCTTCAGCATTCAGTTCAAGTGTATTTAAGAAAATTTATCAGCAGCATATCGAAAATACAAAATAAAGCAAAATTTACATTTGACTTTTTCTGTTTTTTTGTTGTTGTTTTTTTAAGTACAAGACATGATGCCATTAAACTAAATTTCCTTTGAATAAAAAAATAATCATATTCTTCTCCTTGCTCATTGCAGATAGTGTCCTAAGCCATGGGGGCATTTTTGGACAAGCCAAAAACAGAGAAGCACAATGCCCACGGTGCAGGTAACGGCCTGCGTTTTGGTCTGAGCAGCATGCAAGGCTGGCGGGTGGAGATGGAGGATGCTCACACAGCAGTGGTGGGTCTTCCTCATGGCCTGGATGACTGGTCCTTCTTTGCCGTTTATGACGGGCATGCTGGTTCACGTGTGGCTAACTACTGCTCAAAACACCTACTGGAGCACATTATCAGCAGCAGTGAGGACTTCCGGCCTGGTCATGACTCAGTGGAGGGCGTGAAGAGTGGAATACGCTCAGGCTTCCTGAAGATAGACGAGTACATGCGCAACTTTTCTGAGCTACGTAATGGTATGGACCGTAGTGGCTCCACAGCTGTGGGCATTCTACTCTCGCCTGAGCACCTCTATTTCATCAACTGCGGCGACTCTCGGGCTGTGTTGTGCCGTGCCGGTCAAGTGCGCTTCTCCACTCAGGACCACAAGCCTTGCAACCCCCGTGAGAAGGAGCGCATCCAGAACGCCGGTGGATCCGTAATGATCCAGCGTGTCAATGGCTCCCTCGCAGTGTCACGTGCCCTCGGCGACTACGACTACAAGTGCGTGGACGGAAAGGGACCCACAGAGCAGCTGGTGTCACCCGAACCCGAGGTGTTTGAGATTCCTCGTGTTTCAGATGAGGATGAGTTTGTGGTGCTGGCTTGTGATGGCATCTGGGATGTCATGAGCAACGAGGAGCTGTGTGAGTTTGTTCGTTCCCGTTTGGAGGTGTGTGATGACCTAGAGAAAGTCTGCAACTCTGTGGTGGACACGTGTCTACACAAAGTAAGTGTGGAGGTTAATTTAAATTATGTGGAATTTTTAATGATTAAATTCACATTCTTATACTTTTAGCTGTATTTGGCACACTTTAGTCTGTCACATTAATTTTCTTTTATACCATATATATTTTTATATCTTATTCCATTATATATATATATATATTTTTTTTTTTTTTTTTAACCAAATTAACATTTGCAGTGCAATTTTTTTTGGTAATATTCTGGTTACTGTCTCAGTATAAATAGATTAGAGAAAATCCTGGCAAATGTTGACAACATAGATTTACAATAGTTTACACATTTAATTTTGGTTTTTTATTTTTCACTCACCCCCCTCCCCCCTCTCTGTTTTTTTTTTGTTTTGTTTTGTTTTCTATCCAGGGAAGTCGTGATAACATGAGCGTGGTGCTGGTGTGTTTTCCCAATGCACCCAAAATATCAGAGGAAGCCGTGAAGAGAGAAGCAGAACTGGACAAGTTTCTAGAGTCTCGTATCGAGGGTGAGAGAAAAACGCCACTCTTTAAGGATCAAGGCGAACAACTTTGTAAAACTTCCTTTAAATAACCTTAAGGTGGAACATCATTTTCTCTGCATGTGATTTTGAAATATAGTCACACAAAATTAGAAGGATGGCTCTTAGGAAAGAGTAACTAGCTTTAATTATTCATGATTAATATAACAGCTGCACTCCAGCCTCTAGTAACAGGTCTATTAAACACATCAGTCACCAAGACATCTATGAGTTGAAATAAAGATTGGTACAATTAGTACGTTTGAAGCCTTTGTTAGCTGTTTTAGGCACCCTTATACAAATACTGAATCACTCTACAAAAAATGCTACTTATTAACCAAGCGTGAGGTCAGTAAAAAGAAATTCCAGACCAAGACTTTGAGGTATTGACCGAAATATAGCGAGGCCTGGAATTTCTTGTGTTGTGTTTTTCTAACACCCACCGAAGGAAGAAAAAAAGAAAAGTACCGGAAGATGCTTATGCCCGGTAGCTGAAAGCTATGATGAGGTGTAGCTCTGTCTGGTAGCCGAAAGAGTGAGCTTTCACTGAACTTGCAAAAAACGCTCAGATACAGAAAATATCCACCATAATCTGTTCACCCAGAAAGTATACACTACAAACATGAAATGATGTTCGAATGTATGAATGTCCACCGTCTCTATTATTTGTGCCTAGGTTTTGGTGAAAGCAGTCATTTCAATGGAGCTCTTTTTTACGGTGTTTTCACTTTTTTTGGTCGAGGATAAAATTTCGTAACTCCTCCTGCCTGTTTTTTTTCCCCTCATTTGCAACAATAACTGTGTTGCTTTCTACTTCTCCAGTCTCTTAGGGATAGTAGAATCACCATAGTAGCTGGCACGTACTAACAACAGCCCAGTGGTTGACAGTTTTCACATTAATAATTAGCATAGAGTGAGAAGTTCCCTCGAGATATATAT
>JBCNYH010000021.1:37597810-37610766 GCA_039654325.1 Tandanus tandanus
TTATTTTTATTTCTTACCGCTATCAGTAACCAAAAACACACACACACACACACACACACACACACACACACACACACTTGCATTTTATTACTGGTTATATTTTGTCAGATGCTAGTTTTGGTGCTTGCAGTAAAACATAAAACCAGTAGTAGCACTCAATAGAACAAGCGCTAAGTAGGAAAATGTGCACTCAGCGACCTGAGGGGAAATTGAACTACTGTAGGGAGTGTAAATATGGTGAGCTTTTTAGGGTTTGGGGTGATCTTGTGTGCTGACCTTCCACTTCCTGTGGCACTCAGAGAAACAGAAACAGCGCTTCACAATCCAGTTGTAAAGGACCCTCAGCTGAGTTGAGCGTTTTTACCACATTCTGCAGTCTTTGATTTTAAATCTGTATTACGAAGTGAGATCTATTTTTGTGCAGTAGATGATTTAGAACCATTGGGGATCCAGAAGAAGTGGCTTCAAAACCTCTCTTTTAAATCGTCCAGATCTTTTACCTTTGCTCGTCCTCTCAGTTCTCTTCTTGTGGTCTTGACTTGTGGCTTGCCTTCTGATTGATTTTTTTTTTCTTTTCTCTAAAAAGTGTACTATGTAGAACCATTTAACTCAGAAAAACATTTTAAGTTAATTTTTAAACTATTCTGCATTTTAAAGCTTTTTATTAAAGCTTTTTTCTTCATGATCTATGGTATAATTGGTATTATTTGCCGTTAGATTTGGTTACAGGGGAATAGCATGACTTTAAATAAATTATTTGAGGTGGTTGAGGTTGATAGTGTTTCTAAAGCAAAAGCACTGAACTGCATGCATGCATATAATATTGTGATGTTTGCCAGGACAACAGCAAACAAACACTTCTCCAGTAGGTACTGGAATTTTTCATGGGTAAATCTGTTTTCCCCCCACCTCTCATCCACCTCTTATTTGTTGCACCCCCTCTTTGTGTTTGGCAATGGGTTGATCATTATTATATGTAACAGTATTTTTGGTTCTCATGATAATATATGCCTGTGTGAGTGACTGGAAGATCCTTAGCATTAATGGTTTGCTTGCAGGTCACTTGGCTATGGATGAATGTACTCCGGGTTTACACACACGGGACTCTTAGTTATTTCTGGCAGTTTCCGCAAAAAAAAAACTAGTCTCGTGTGCATTGGATGCTGTTTTGGCATAGAGCTATCTTAAGTTTTTGAAGAAGTGTGGCAGGGGTGAATCGTTTTTTGTATCCAACTGAACCAGGAAGTAGTGCATTATTGCCTAATGGTTAGAGAAGCGGCTTTGGGACCGAAACGTTCCCGAACCTGCAGGAAAAATGTGTGGTAGCGAGGGGAGTGAGCTGCACCTTCCCTTCCTCCACCGTCATGGCTGAAGTGCCCTTGAGCAAGGCACCCTACACCCCAACTGCTCTCCGGGCACTCCCAGTGTGTGTGGCAGCCCACTGCTGTGTGTGCTCACTTTAGATGGGTTAAATGCAGAGGTAATTTCCCTTGAGGAATTAATACAGTATAGCAAAATCAAAGTCGAATAAAAAAATTTACATTAATCTACATTTACATTTGGCAGAAGCCCTTATCCTTTCTCAAGTGCCCAGCAGGGGCAGCATGGTGATACTGGGAATTGAACCCCCATCCTTCAGATCAGTAACCCAGCACCTTAACTACTGATCCACCACTGCCCACAAGCATTTAATAATAACAATCGTTGGCTTCCTTTATACAAATCTAGATGTTTGGCTTTAAAAAAATATGATGAAAATGGAATCATGTTTGAGGAATCTTAATACTAAGCCAGTTTATTATTTTATAAACAGTAATGCAGCCATCCACCGGCTACTCGAAAAACCCTTGGCAATAGAGGAAACTGCCGGAAATAAGCGAGGCCGTCCTGAATACCCCTGCCCCAGGTATAAAAGTAGTACTGGTACTTGCATTCCCATGATGTAATCAGTGCCCAACATGGTGTCCCCACCACCCAAGGTCTACTTCAGTAGAAATTGCAGAGGGTTTCCTGAGTGACACACACAAACACTCAAACAAGCATGTGTGTGTATAGACTTGAACAATGTCCGTGTTGCTCATTCCTTTCATGCATCTGTGGAAGTATCAAGGTAGCCTGATTAAATATTTCATATGTTCACGCATACAAGTGACCGATTAAAGGAGACATGAATATGTCTCTTGCAGGGTAGAGGTCGTGTTTTGCTGGTATGAAAAATAAATAAAAATTCTCTCCTGGTGGGAATGGTTAATTCAGGAAAGACTCCACCCCCTTCGTCACGGAGGGCAGGAAGACTCATGGAGTTTGATTTGTGTGTATGAGATTCTCATCATTTTCACAGTGACCAGATGTCAACCCAGTTGCACATATATCGGAGACTGGAATCATGTACTGAACATTGTTCTGCAGCATCGTCATCATCTTCAGAACTTTTATTAAAGTCAAATCTTTTGTATGATAGCTGTTCGTTGGTCTAGTACAGTTTCAGAGTCGTAGAGTTTGTGCCGACGCATATTGAAGCTGTTTGGGGCAGATTTCTCTAGCCCATAACTTTCCTAAAATGAGTTGGTTAATTATTTCTTGAATTTGTCACTTGTCTGTGTTGATCATCAAGCTATCTTGATCCACACTTGTCATATGTGCTCATTTGAGCCGACTGTCCATGATATAGAAACTATAATTTGCATTCAAGTCCTTAAAAAAAGTCTTTCTCTGAACTCAGAATTTAAAATGTGCTATAAATATATATATTTGGAGTTTTATTTCCCACTGGTTTAAATTAATCATAGCCATATGCTGGAAAGCTTAATTTCATGATGGTTAGAACTAGAAAATAAATTTACTAAAGGAATTAAATTAAAATCGCAAATGATATATATTTTGTGCTGTGGGTGCTCCTGGACATGCACCTGAATTTTAATTTTATTTTTTGTATATCTACAAGGATTAATGACTAGATGATTGATTGTTACGAAAGATTTTATTTATTAAGATGATGTGGTTTTATGATGTGTGCTTTTGTGAGAGGGAGGAGGGCTTGAGAGGGGTTGGGAGGAGGGGAGATTGCTGGCCCAATCTATTTTTGAGATTGTGATGGAGGGTCTTGGCTTTTTTTTTTTTTTTTTCCCTCTCAGTCTTTTATTCTCTTGCACTCTTTCTCACTCCCACATTCTCTCTTCCTGCCTCCATTTCTCTGACCCTCTTTATCCACCTGCTAACATCCGTGTAATTAATAGTCACCAGTACAATGTTGTTTTATTAGGATACAGTGAACATGAGCTGTTATCAATAAAGGATTGTTAAAGGTTTGTTCATACCAAGACTGCATTTTTTTAAAGTTCATTTTTAGATTTCCTCTGATTTTTTTAATTTATTTATTTATTTATTATAATTATTTTTGTTTTTAATTTTTCTTTTTTTTTTGTATAAATATACCTCTCTTATGGCAGGTATTCCAATGAACAAGTTTACTTCCAGCCAAACTCTGCAGTGTAAGACACACTTAGGTTGGCATCATGACCTTTCAGTGTTATGTCAATTTTGAGACACAAGAGGGTACTGTAACTGCACTGAGATTTGCTGAGGCTGCCATTAAACTCATTTTGGGGGTTGGTGGTGTTGGTCTGCTACTTCTGAGGCTAGATATATTTGTAAGTTTTTGAAAGCTGGCATGACTCTTAGGAATTTTCTTAGTGCATCACTTCCTATGGACAGTTGATGTGTTTAATATGATAAAAGGTTATTGATAAGAGAAATTAGGATAATAGACAGTGTTGTCACTTTGGTGAGCCAGTACATCTACCCTAAAGGCAAGATGGGTTTTTTTTTTTTTTTTTTTTTTTTAATAATACATAGTTCTGCTTCTCAGTACAGATCCCCCATCCTAGCAAATGCTAATGGTTGAGCCTAAAGAAAGAAAGAAAAGAAAACGTGCCTTTCCTGGCAGTTTTGTCTTGTTTTCCTTGGCTCAGGATGGCAAATGTATGGATTAAAGTAATCCTCAGTTTTCAGGCTGGAACAGTAGGAGGGAATTAACTAGATAGCAGACATTCTCAAGTTTGTGGATTGGGAGAATAAACTATTAAACACACTGGAAAGCTTTGGAAAGTAGGAGGGGAAATGCTCGGTGATGATACCTAAATGCCACATAGTCATGTGGGGGGGAAATAGTACATCCCATGGAATTTTTTTTATTCATTCCCCTCCCCAAAATATTTGAAGGAACTTTAATACAGGTCCTGCAGTTTAAGGTGAATCTTCTTAAACCTATTTGGAAAAAATGTTTTTTTAATCATTCAATCATCATAAATATCAGAAATGATGTTCTTTGGAGAAAGTAAGTACATTCTTGTAGAAGCTGGTATTTGGTGCCCCTTTATCATGTAGGCATTTTGCGTAATTGTTCTCAAGGCCGTGACGTAGACTTGCTGAAATCTTGATCACTTTTCTATGTTAAATTTCCTCATCTGCAAGGTGTTTGAGGGTTTTCTTGCATGTACTGACTTTCAAATCCCCCACAACTTGAAAGGAGTTCAAATCTGGGGTTTGACTAGCCCGTAGAATAACCTGCAAGTGTGTTTAAGATCATTATCGTGTTAAGATTCATCATCAACGTTTTGCCACCCAGTCTTCAAGCACATTAATATAAAGCATACCATTTCCACTGCCATGCACTTGGCTCTTGGTATGAGATGGTTCTCCTTTTATATGTGTACCAGGGCCAAACAACTGCATTGATCAGTCTGGCCGTAGCACATTATTCCAAAAGGTCTGGTATTTGTCTCTATGGTCATCAGCAAACTTTCCCCAATCTCTTTCTGATTTCAAATGTGTGCACTGCCACCCCAACTAATCTCGCAGTGACATTGTGTGATTCTTCAAGACTTTTCACATCAAATCGTCTGCACACATCAAATAGTTTGCTGGGTGCCCAAGCCTCATTGGTGCCCATGGCGAGTGAAGGCCAGTAGGCCACAACCTAAATAAAACCGGTTGCACCTGCAGGAGGTTCTAATGAATGGCACTTAATCTGGAATAATTGATTGTAATTTTATGGACTTGACAATATGATAAATGTAAAGGTGTATTAACTTTTTCTATGTGATTAATCTGTTTTTTATTTATTTAAATTATTAAAATGACTGCAAGATGTCAATTTTATTGCCATCTCTTGGCGTACATTACCTTTATCTGTAGGCACTGAATCACTCATTTAACAAACCGCTTTCTCCCACAAAGGACGCTGGTTCCTATCTCAGCCGACACTGGACGAAGGCAAAGCACAGTACACCCTGAACAGTTTGCCGGACCATAGACATGACCGATCGCACCTAGGGTCAATTTGGAACAGCCAGTTGGCCTGCATGTCTTATGACTGTGGGAGGAAACCGGAGTACTCGGAGGAAACCCACTGAAGCAGGGGGAGAACATGCAAACTTCACACAGAAAGCCCGAGTCTGGGAATCAAACCCAGGACCTTCTTGTTGTGAGGCGGACATGCTAACCACTACACCAGCGTGCCGCCCGGCACTGAATCAAAGAGTTTGAAACGGTTTTTTTTTTGTTTTGTTTTCAAATATGCTGGGGAAAAAATCATGAGCTGTACTTATTTACTACTTATGTACTTATTTTTTACATGAGGGTAGCAATTCATGATGAGACTATAATTCACTCATCATTGCAAATTTCATGACCAAGAATAATTTTTTTTTTTTAATTATTTATTTAATGTTTTAAAAATTATTGTTTTTGTCTGTATTGCGAATTCAGAGTATCTGAGGATCCTGGCTTTTGTGCCAGTCTGTGTATTCTGTTCATCAGCTCTCACTTGAACAAGTCCTTAATAGATAAACAAATACTTCACCAATGTGTTGCAGATGTTTGGTAAAACAAGTTGTTTACCTTAAACAAATAGGAGATAAGCTTAATCTCACGATTTAAGTGATTTATTTCTTTGTTGGAAAAAAAAAAAAGGGTTGGAACTTTGGTGAGTGCTCCATGAATGAGGTGTAACTTTGTGATTTTGCTATTTTATGTCGGGGTTTTTTGTTTTGTTTTGGGATTTTTTTTTTAATCTGTTCTTTTGTGAATGTGGAAGTGGCAGTGCTGGTTTGATTAGCAGGTATACTGATCAGGGGGTAGGGATTTACTCCCCTTTCCAAAACCTTGGTTACACTGCAGAATTAAATGAGCTGCTGAAAGAATGCACGCGGGTGGCACGGCTATGCGTCCTGGGGGCCGGAGCTTAAGCATAGCCTGAGTGGCAGGATTACAGAGGAAATGAGAGGAAAGAGCAGGGGACCTAAAGTCAGGTAATTCATCTCTAATTAAACACACCATACGACCTGCATGCTTTCGTCCCCACCTTATATCTCATTGCTCAGGATTCGTTCTTAATGATATTCCAAGCATTTTCAATGTCACTGAAAAGAATAGCAAATCTATTACAAATTAAAAAACAAAGTTGTTGTGAAGTTTGCCCAAGGTATCACCGGCTCGAGGAATGACACATCTCTAACCCCAATCTCATTATAGACCTCTGAATTAGCACTTTGTTTTTAATTATGCAAGTGTATACACGTCACATTTCTCAGTGTGAGACGTCATCTCTGAACTCCCCCTCCCTCTCGGTCACCAGCCCACCAGCCGGCGCTGTCCTGACATGACGGCTCTTTGTGTTTGTGCAGCCAGGCCGAAAGCCTTGGCCACAGGAAGGAATTAAGGGAGGAGAGGAGGGGAGAAGTAATTATGTTTAGTCACTGAATTCTGGAGATCCTTGTGTTAATTATGTGATTCACTACAAAACACTGTCAAGTCGAGTGAAAAGAGCAGGAATGTCTGTGTGAACGGCTAAGAATATGACACCTCCATGCCCACAGGAGGCCATGGCTGGGCTTTGGGGTTCAGGACATCAGGTTAAGCCCTACATGTATAGCAGGCTTCAATTACAAGCCTGCCTATTAGCTTTGTATCTCAGCATGCCTAGCTTTTCTGGTTTGTCAGCAATTTTTTTGTAATTATAAGTCCTTTTTTTGTGAATGAATGAATGATTATATATAGGCTCACAATGATAAACATTCTTCTCGTTCTCATTCCTCTTGAAGGAAGTCCATTGCCCTGTGGAGAAAGACTCCTGCTATCCTAATATCTTTCTCCAGATTATGGCTCCTCTTTTGTATGCAAGAAAAACGAGTGGGCTAGGATCAGGTGCGGGATCCTGAGACTGCAGGCTACGCGGCAGAGTGGAGTAAAGTGCTGAAGAGGAGAGGAAGAAGTCATTTACGGCCTGAGCATGTTTCATGCCTCAGAAACCTTGTTGAATTAAGTGGAGTAATCACAGCTTGGGGCCACCTCTCCCTGCTTTACTCTCTTTCTGCTGAGTGGAGCAGATTACCACTGGATCAGGGTGGACTAGGATGACACACTACCTCAAGCAAACACGTGTGCTTCCTGGAAATGTTCGGCTGAAATGTTTCCTCTCCAGTGATGGATCTGTGGTGTTTTTTTTGGATTATCTGTTTATCCAAACTGCTATGAGTTGTCCCGCAATCATTTTGCTTGCACCCAGCTGAAGAGAAGAGAAACAGAACACAAGGTCAGGGGTATAAGAATAGTTTTGATTCAGATCAAGTGAAGCATTTAATTTTGTAGCTCCCCTCAGGCCACTTCTGTGAATACCCTTAATCCACTGTTGTAATGCACATTGCCCAATTGTGTATGTGCATTATCTGGACTCAATGTGTGCTCCTTTGGGCGGTCGTTGTGAAGCACAATGCAGCCTATCTTCTCCGAGCTATATGATTTAGACGCTGATAGTCAAGCGTCAAGACAGAGCCATTTATCTTATTTAAGGGTAGGGGGGTGGAGAGCAATGGTAACAGCAGCATGGGTGTCATTGGGACAATGAGAGTCTAGAACAGAATGGTATAGGATCTATGAGCAATGCCTTTTGAGCTGCTTTAGTGACTTGTGGAGGATGTTTGTGCAACATTTGTAGGTATGGTTACATGTGGAAAGAAAGGACGCTCAGTGATTGAGCAAGGTGTTCCTGGCATGTAGTGGTAAATACCCATTAAAGGAGTCCCCAGTGAACTGGCAAGAGAGTCATGGGTGTCCAAGGAGGGAGTGAAAGATAGTACGTCTGGTCTGATTGCACATAAAAGCTACTGTAGCACAAACCGCTGAGACTGGTAATGCTGGCTATGATAGAAAGGTGTTAGAACACACAGTGCATTGCAGCTCACTGTGTATGAGGCAGTGGTGGCTCAGTGGTTAAGGCTCTGGGGTGCTAAACTGAAGGTTGGAGGTCCACTGTTGCGCCCCTGAGCAGGACCTTAAACCCTTGATTACTCAGTTGTATAAAAATGTAAGTCACTCTGGATAAGGGTGTCTGCCAAATGCTGTAAATGTAAATGCTTAGACACTGAGTGGTCAGGTGGTTTTAATGTTATGGCTGATCGGTGTATTTATATGTACAAGTGAGCAAGTCAAGTGACGGAGCCAGGGTCATCCTAAGGTCACAGAGCATTCCCTTACATGTGCATTTGCAATAACATCAGTTATCTCTTAGACATGGCGACATGAAGTGCTTTGTCATGTTTGGAGAAGTAGAATAACTTTGCTGATGTACGTTATAGACCAGAGTCTAATGATGCCACATAAGGGTGGATAATGTGGAGAAAATTTCACATCACTGTGTGAATATAAGGACATTTGTTTGCTAATAAAGTGCATTTAAAGATTAGGCACAAATATATATTAATGTGTAAACAGAATTATTAACAATCATTTGTGATACTGCGTGGCACGGCGCTGTAGTGGTCAGCATGTCCACCTCACAGCGAGAAGGTCCTGGTTCGAGTCCCAGGCTTGGCGAGGGCGTTCCTGTGTGGAGTTTGTATGTTCTCCCCATGCTTGCATGGGCTTCCTCCGAGTATTCCAGTTTCCTCCCACTGTCCAAAGACTTGTACATTAGTCTAATTGGCTGTTTCAAATTGCCCCTAGCACGGAGGCGCAGGGGTTAGCATCTCCACCCACAGCAAGAAGGTCCTGGCCTCGGGCGTTTTGGGGTGGAGTTTCTGTGTTCTCCCCGTGCTTGCATGGGTTTCCTCCGAGTACTGCAGTTTCCTACCACTTTTCAAAGACATGCACATTAGGCTAATTGGCTGCTTCGAATTGCCCCTAGATGTGTGTGTGTGTGTGTGTGTGTGTGTGAGAGAGGTTGTGTGTGCATATATTGGCCCTATGATAGTCTGGCGAGCTGTTCAGGGGGTGCCCCACCTTTGCCCAGTGTTGGCTGAGATAGGCCCCAGCCTCCCTACGAACCTAATAGGATTAAGCGGTTTGGCAAATAGAGTGAGTGAGAGAGTGAGAAATTGCCCCTAGGTGTGAGTGTGCATGACTGTGTGTGGGTGTTAGCCCTGCAATGGATTGGTGAGCTGTTCAGGGTGCACCCCACCTTTACCCAGAGACAGGTGAGATAGACTCCAGCCAACCTGTGACCCTAGAAAGTTAAAGCAGCTCAGAGAATGAATGAATTTTATCATGTATCTTTTCACATCATGGTTGTTGGTTTGATGGATCAGTGTTTAATGTGAGTTAAAGAGCACCGGTATTGGTCGTCCTTATACCATAATTTGTGCGTAATGTAATACATTTAAGTCATGAGCATATTTTATCCTGTGAATTACTAGCGGGGGCTGAACGAATGCAAAGAACCAATGCGGAAGAATTTTTTCCCCGGAAGTGATGTGAACTCGTTGGGCCGGGTCGTCCTGCACAAGTAAACAAGCAGCGGGCGACATTTTAGGTGATAAAACTCCCCGCATACTAAAGGCTCTTTACTTTTACTGGTTCCTTTTGGCGAGGCGCTGCTCTCGTCCGTTGTCATCCTTTGACTTTTTATGAAGGAATTCCGTAGGGACAGCGTACGGTTTAGGTGTAAAAGCTTGGGCTTCGTGCCAAGTAGTTCTGCCAGGAGGTCACGCCGATCGCAGGTCGTATTGAAGTGGTCTTCACAGACTACTGGATTGCGTCCGAAAGGAAACGTTTTTAGAGTACAGCCGTGTTATGTTATGTTTTCTGTGATTTCTGCGCTTGTTGTTTGTACAGCTGTATGCTTTGTACTTCGCCATTTTCCTGGTGGCACAGCTCAGCACTGGTCGATGATGTGATATCTTAGACGGGTGTCTGCTGCACGCAGTCCAGCCAATAGGACAAAACAATGAATTTGCGTCACTTCCAGGGCTGGAGCAGCCAATGATGAAGGCAAAATGTCGCTGCAAATGTTTAGTAGTAGTAGTAGTAGTAGTAGTAGTAGTAGTAGTGTGTGGCAGCACTCGCGCGTACTTTACAAGAAGCAAGGACTGACGTTGCCTGACGAAACTGTTGATGTCATATGTGATCGTTTTAAAGAGATAGTAATACAAATTCACCACAGGTACACTTTAAAATATGCGCTCATTGTGTAATTTTTTTTCTCACATTTACATATAATTCAGGACATTCCAATAACACCCACCCCCCACCCCCCCATCTCAGGCAGTTTTTCTTGCTATTTCTGGATTGTTTATGAGGGAACTTGATCTGAGTGCCAACTGTTTGAAATATTATACAAATAACATCATTTACAATGGAATGCTTTAGAATTAAAGCCAAAACAACTGCCAACCAAGTACCATTGACATTAAAATACAAAAAGAATCTGCTGAGCCACTCTATAGGTTTAAATATATGGTAGTGAAGGAAAGCTAGTTGGAACATAAACAGACCTGGGTGAAGTGTGGTCTACCAGCGGGTGGCAGCAATCTCCACACTTTTCACAAGGTGTCGTTCTGAACATTGTTTGACTCTGAGAAGCTGAAAGTTTAGCTGTGTAACTATGCAATGCCCTAATTTCAGGAGGACCTCACGGTTCCTGGTGCCTCCTTTAGCTTTGAAGCCAGAACAGTTTTTTTTTTTATTATTTTAAGAACAAAAGCAAAAACAGTTGCTTTAGAAGTACTTGAGTCTCAAAACACAAAAGACATAGGGGAAAGGTGAGTGTGCTGGAAGCCGTGGATGTGATTAATGTAATTTGTGTGTATATGTGAGTGCAGTAGTTCTGATGCATGTCTGACACTAATGACTGTAATGATGGTAATGAGTGTAGCACAAGATGGGAACTAATGCATAAGTGAATAGTAGCACTCATACAAGGCCTAGTCTTAATACACATTATTTGTACCACTGCTTAATAGAAACTGTCTGTTCCTTCTTAACATTTTCTCCATCACCTTTTCATAATTATAATAAAATAAAAAAAAATGAACACCTCCAGTTCCAGTCCTTTGCCATCTACCTCATTGTATAATCATAGGCCTGGTTACGTTGCTCTGGTTTTATAGGATTATCCCTGATTTTCTGATGATCGGATGTAGCTCTTAATTGGAGTGGAAGAGGTGTCCGGGCCTAGTTGGAGATTTTGGGTCAAATCATGGCCATAGATCAAGGATACGTACAGTATTGACAAGGGTCTGGATGTCAGTCTCTGTTTAACATATAATTAGTACAAACTCAGTGGTATATTTTGTATTGGTCAGGAAAACGATGTCGTCTTTCGGCTATGTTTCAACGTCTGAGCTGTCACCATAAGCTCATTGCTAGTCTGTCCATCATAGTGCAATCATGACTGAAAGGTGTTCTCAATCAGTATTGTGGATTTAGAGATTATGCCATTATTGTTGTTGGCCCCCATTATTCTCAGTGTAATTTGTTGATGGAGGACTGGTCCATTTCTGCAGGTCACCCTGGGTAGGTTTGCAGCAGGTGTGGCCCCTCTAATGACCAAAAAAAAAAATCAACAACCCTGTATTGATATAATTGCATCCTTTTTTTTGTGTGTGAGTAATTTCATATTGTAATGGGGCAGGATTAAGCAAAGCTCCTTCAACCCTCGTTACCAGCAGCAAAACTACCATATGTGTTCAGTTTAGACAAGTCATCCCATTAAATGTGTATATGGAACTTATAATATTCCATTGCAGTATTTACAGACACCTGCCACCAGAATAATTTGCAGTGATTACTCAAGCAGAGTCAGATCTCATCTGTGGATGCGCTGCGCTGTAACACTACATGAATGATGCACCTGCATGAACGATGCGTTTAGAGACTTGGGCTAGTTTTAAAGTAGGACTTGTCTCTGCCTTTCGTCGGAACAGCTTGCTCTTGCCCTGGGGGAACCCCTTGAACGTACAAAGCCATCTAGCCACTCGCTAAAAGCCTGGATTAGAGCCTCTGAATATTACATGCGAGTAATGGGGTTTTAATTTGGACAGCACCAATATTGTTCATTATTCACCAGAGTGTTTAGCGCTTCTGACTGAGCTTATGCACTTTCTGGGCACTCAAACTATGTAAAGGGGGGGAAATATATTGAGATTGCATTGAAATCCTGACCTCTTATGAACAAAATGTACTAGGTCCATTCCATTCCCTTTTCTGTATAGAATGTAAAAGCTTGGAGAATTGGGACAGGCGTTCGTTCAAACAGCCCTTGACAGAACCCTATGCCAATTCTTGTTGCTGATTGTGCTTCATCTAGTTTTGTGTGTCAGCTTTTCTCCTTGCTATTCGCCATTCATGCCAGTCTCTATGGCAGCTCTATTCAGAGAAATGGCCCCAGTAACTGACCCCTCCATTCAACCTAAAGCTCTTTGCTATGCCCAGTGTTGCCCCCATCACCCTCCATCTTCCCTGACCTTCACTGCCTCAGCTGGTCCATTCTCCTGGGTGGAATTGAACTTGATTCCTGAGGTTCAGCACACAGACCTGACGGCTGACCCCACTTCTTTTTATACTCCAATCAAAAAGACACCTTTACTATAACTTTCTGATGACCCACTGACATCAATGTGACAGTCTCTACAAGTGAACACTGTACAGTGTGTGTGTGTGTGTGTGTCATATATATATAT
>JBCNYH010000021.1:37635297-37647797 GCA_039654325.1 Tandanus tandanus
GATGTGCTGGAGAAGACTTTATGGAGTGGTTCAGTTTTTCCCTCATCAGTTCAAGACGTCGGTGAGAAATGAACCCATCACTGGATGGAAATGAATGTTATGTTGCCTAAGTTTGTTGAAACAATGGCATGATGATTATGTTCTGTAAGCAAGGCTAAAGGTGAAACAACAACATATTTGTGTGCGACTTTTTTTTTTTTTTTTTGGCCAGGCAGTGTCTTTAAAATAGTAAAATATTTTACCTATTAGTCATTTTTCTCTCTATGATTAGTATCTTAATTTCATTCGTAATTCCTGAAAGTATTCTTTTGATATGGATTACAAGGTCATGATTAAAGCCTAGATTAAACTAGGTAGTATTCTGTGTATTAAACATGAATGAATAACTGGATTAATTGATGTTGCTGGTTTGCCTGCGCTTATGGAGACCCATCATGAATGTCATTTTGTTTAATTTGTCATGGCCAAAAGCTGTGGTGCACCTGAGCTCCCAGTAATGATTTTTATTTATTTATTTTTTTTGTGGATTGGGTTGACCCCATCATCTGCAAAGGTGGATTCACTGCAGTTGTTGAAAGGCCATCACCCAAATTTCTTATCCTTTTCTACAGTGGTCATTTTATTACGAATTGTATCCTTCAGTTACTTAACTTCCTGACACTACATATGCTGATATTTTGCTATACAATCCACCGTCAACTTTCTGTTTATCTAAACTTTTGCCAAGATGGGTAATGTGGACAAACAACCACAAATCGTCTATAGATGTCATCAACCAGCCTATCAACTAATTCTAAACAACGTGTCAGCAGTTTGTGGTTATTATCCTTAGCACCCTTCACAATTTCAAATTCATCTCTTATGGACTTCATTTATTCATTTCATTGCATGCTGAAGAGAAAAACAATTTGACATGTTAAGAATCAGTTCATGTGATGTCATGGTTTGTACTGTCTAACGTTCATTCATACATTCGATCCTACTAGGGTTGCGAGGAGGCTGAAGCCTATCTCAGTCGACTCTGGACGAAGGCGAGGTACACCCTAGACAACTCACCAAACCATCATCACAGAGCCATCACACTCACACTCACACAGAGGGGCAGCCAATTAGCCTAATGTGCATGTCTTTGGATTGTGAGAGGAAACCAGAGTGCATAGTGGAAGCCACACATGCATGGGGGTTTATTGTCTAGAACAAACTGTTCAAATGTGCTCCTACACTGTCAACCATATTGGTACAGTAGGAGTCCAATTCTGTCCCCCATGGTACAATTTACACTAATGTACCTCCTAGGGATCATTACTGGACTTCAAGTTAACTCTGTTGAACTTTTTTTTTATAGCCAAAAAGGTACATGTACGTTCCCAAGTAGTATATAAAAAGTAAAAAGAAGTACCTTAGAGGGTATTGCCGCAATGACGAGATATTTCCCCCTAAAGGTGCTGTAATATTTTTTATTTTCTGAGAGTGTACCACAAAAAAACTTTCTTTTGAAAGAAGCATCATACAGTGCTGACTGGAATTTATTTCTGTACCACATTAAAGGGTGCCTGTGGTGAATTAGTGTTACTTGCTATTTAAAATGATCACGTATAACTTCAGTGATTCCTTCTGACATCACTCCATGCCCGATTTTAAAGTGCGTGCAAATGTTATGACTCTAGGCATGCTCAAAGACATGTTGCCTTTCTGATTGGCTGTTCCAGCCTGGTAGTGACGTGAACTTGTTGGATTGGCTGGGCTACATCACCGACCCGAACATCATAACACATTATCGGCCAGTTCTGAGCTGCACGAACAACAAGCGCAGAGATCACGGAAAACATTTCTTTTTGTTCCTAAACCGACTGACAACAGGAAAGCCTAGTTGGCAAAACATTAGCTGCATAAGCCATTTTGGTTTTACCATCATGCACATCTCTGGCATCATTCTCATCCTCAGAGTCACTAAAATGTAATGTCTTACTGTCTCCACAAGAGACGACAACCTTGCCCGATGCATTGACGTCACTTCCAGAGAAAAACGACTGCTAAGCTGCTAACGCCCACAGTTCAGCACATGGCTAATAATTACCGGTAAAATTACCAGTTTTGCTCTTTTTATGGTCATTATTGTTAAAATAAGCGTCTGTATTGCTTAAACATGAGCACAAATTATGCTGTAAGGATGACCAATAACGGTACACCTTAAATACAACTTGTAATAAAATAACATCATGAATAATATATAAATATATATATAATATTATATAAATATATAAAAGCATGGTTATATAACTTCAAACATTTTTTTTTTTAATTTTAAAGTGGGATTGTATCTTTCATTCCCTCTCATGCTGTTCCTTTCTAAATACTTATATAAGCATCTTGTCCTTTTTGTGTTTGCTTAAAGTTGTCTCTGCATTGTTCATTTTCTACTATTCCAGATCCCCTGTTCACTCATACTCTAAAAAGTTGCTTCTTAAACTTATATACACTGATCTCCCCTGTCATGTAATCCAATCTCTTTGACTGTACAGACTCCATATTTCATCCCCAACAGCCTGACGTTCCACTCTTTCTCAGCTGAGGTCATTTTGGCACCAGTATAAGATATATCTAAGTACCGTAGCACTGCTGTGTGTGTTGTAGCTCCTTCCCAGCATGCAGTAACTGGGTGAGGATAAACAGAATGATAATGCTGTCAGACATTGTTATTCTTTCTGGCTAATTTTCCCCCGTCTTGGCTTTAATTCAGATGTCAAAATGGAGCCTGTCACATTGTGTCCTCCCAGTCCTTCGGCTTCCACATTCTCTCGTTACGCTCGCGCTTCCTTTCTTTCATCTTCCCATTCATCGGAGGGAGGAAGGGAAAATGTCACTCTCTTAGTGCTGTCCTCCAGCGCTTGTCATCTTAACAGCATCAGAGTGACATCTGCCCCCGCCGGGAGAGTTCCCTCGGTGACAAGCACCCGTTACGATGCCTCTGTCTGATTGGATAATGAACTGTAAAATTCCCCATCAGTCAATCAGTCCAGCTTTATTATTGTAGCTGTGACACCCAACACAATCGAATTGTCACTGATTGTGTTATGATTTACACAAAGGCACTTGCTTTTAAATTCCTTAAACAGACACTAGGAATACAAGACTTAAGGTCTGGTCATGAGCCATGGATTTATGAGAGGTTTCTACTAAAAGAGCTCCTTAATTTGCAACCCCTCAGATCATGTACTGGACTCGGGACTCTGACCCATGCTGGCTCCAACAATCAGTAGCATCTTAAAGGAGATCATGTTGTACAATGTCCCGCTCTCCCCGGCTTCCCTCTACAACAATACCCTGACTGAGCCTTTCACTGTGGACATGCTTGGCACAAAAGCACAACGGAAATTGGGGTAACTTTGGGGAGGGCTTAGTGGGCCACTCTATAGAGACAGGGGCCTCTTGGGTCAGGATGGTGGTTAATTTAAAAGCAGGAAGTCATTGTCCTAAGAGGCAAAACAGTTGGGTAGGACGTTTCTTCATTTCTGAATGGGATGGCTCCTTTGTGACGTTGTTTGTATTCTGCCTGTATCAGACCTCTGTCTTTTTAGTTGAAGATGTGAGGTATGTTGAACCTCCCTGATTAGATACTTCCTCTGACCACACATGGATGAAACTTTGCCAATTTTGCACCAACCACCCTATTACTCTGTAGGCATCAAAAACGGTTTATTTCAACAAGGTTGGCATGTCACACATTTATCCTAAGGTTCATTTAATTTTTATTTTTATGTTATAATAAAAATAATATTGTTATTGTATTTTATTTACCAAACAATATTTTTTTTCTGTTGAGTTTTGTCTGTTTTGGTTGTTAGATAAGCGGAATCCATGCTGATCTTTTTTCTTTTTTTTTTCGTTTACTCAGCCTTCCACTTCTTTGCACATTCTGTTTTTGATTGTTCTCTTGGTACTCTCACCTTTTGTCTGAGAGGGGCAAATATTTAGCAGCACCTCAGTATGGCTGAATAGAGACTCAACTGAGGCTAAATTAGAGCAGATGGGTGCAGAACGCCACTGATGGTAAACAGTAACTGTTTTGGGGGCCGCCATGTTTGCCTGGCAGGTGAGAGAGGTGCTCTTGTGTTAAGTGGGCCATTGCAGTGAGGGGCCGCACGCTGCTGAAGAATGCCTAAATTCTGCTCTCCACCATAAGGCTTTGTCAGACCTGCCTTTCTCAGGGCCCCAGAACCCCCCCCCTTCCCCATTACAACTGCCACATATGCGCTTCACATCCTCTCCCTGTCCTGCTTGTAAGCTCAAATGTGAAGTGGTTCATTACTGACAGCCTCCTCTCTCCAGGTTCTGGCCCCACTGGATTCCCAGCACTCCAGATCTGTAACAGGAGGTCTGGTTCAGAAAGAATGGCAAGGAGTTGTGAAAGGAAAACGTGGCTCAGAAAGGTCTTGTCGGCACGTCCTCCAACAAATTAGCAGCTCTCTGAGGGTACAAGTACAGCTTCATTGACCTGGCCAATTCTGGAAAATGTCCCACGCTGTCCTCGCCCATGGAAGCCCATCCGTGTTCTTCTGATTACATACCTCAGTTACTTCACCAATTAAGTAGAGAAATATAACAGCCATGAAATCCTGGTGCTGTGTGATTATGCACGGCCCGAACAGAGGAATATCTTCATGCAGGTTATTCTGCTTTGGCCCAAGATTTCTTTCTCTCCCAAATAAGTTTTTCTTTGTTTATTCGTGATTTTGTATTTTGAGGGTCCTGTGTGTGTTTTGGTAGCCTCGCCTGTTTTTCAGCACCCTCATTCACCTTTTCAAATGATCATTCGGATGCACATGAATCAAAGCCATGTATCCGTGTTGATTTAGTCAAGGGCATCCTGTGAAAGCCTTCCTCACTGCTATCTTTTGCTCTGATTATTCAGTCAGATGCAGATAAAGTAATTTAACCTTTGACCAAAACACCACTGGCATTTCTGCATTTAGAAATCTGATGTGCCATAACTACTATAGTCAAAGTAAATTCTGTATATTGTAATTTAGCTTTTATTATGCCAAGGAAGTCTGTGTGAAATTAAAGCCCTTTCAGGTGTCTGTCTGACCTTCTCAAAATTGCTTTGCTCTGAGAAATGTCTTTATTTCAAAAAGAAAAGAACCTTTGCATATGCTAGGAATTCAGCATTTCGTGTTCAATTTAAAGTAGCGCTCTCTATTATGTCTTTTATTTCGTTGAAATCTGTTCTCAGGATAAACCTTTTGCTTGGAGACGAGGACGGCTGCATTCACTTCAGAAGTGTGAAATTTGTGCTTGATGTAAAGTCTCGACGTATCGTATGGGGGGGGTTGGGAATATCCATGTACCAGAAAATTGGATTTTACACCACATCAAGATACAATGGCTGATGAGCTTCCAATAGAGAGAGAGAGAGAGAGAGAGAGAGAGAGAGAGAGAGGTTTATACCTACACACAGTCAATTTGCTTACATGGTAATCCTTATGTCTATGCCAATGTCAACTAAACAGACAGCAATATTGTTGTGGTAATTTGTCTGGCTGCATTTCTGTTCTCTGTAAATGTGGGATTCAAGGCTAGATAGTTTCCCATTGCTGAGCTGATCTGGCAAGCTTCTAGAGTATCTTATCTTTTAATTCCTTAAAGTGATCATCCAATTAGCCATGCCATCTAATATAGCCTGGTTTTGGGAGGTGTGTGTTTATGGTGGTGTTGGAGAGCCTGAGAGGGAGGAATGGAATAAGGGGTACACAGACTGATGAGGCCAGGGTTTAAGGTTCATGCTTTAAGTGATAGTTCTGCTCGAGAGGATAGCTAAGGGTTTACTGTGTAAAAGGGCATGGGCTGTTTTCAGGTTGTCTTGTCTCAGGGCTGGCTGATAACACCACCTTAGCCCTTGAGCCTCCATTCTGCTATGTATATTAACACTGCTTATCTGCACTCAGATAGAGCCATGTGCCATTTGCCTTTTGGAGGAATTAACTCCTCATCCCAGGCTAACCAGCAGTGATTAACCTTTCCACTGGCCAGTATCCTTTCCGCTGCCTCTCAGCTCAGATTAGACTAGGCATCATTATTAGAAGTAAGACTGCAAAAATGAGCTGCTCTGCCTTTCTCTGACACCCCACAGGAAATCTACTGCATGTGCATTAGAACAACCGTATGGATATCTGACAACACAGTGTATTCCTGTCTCCAGTGAAACTTTATTCCAAATCAGCAGAATAAGCAGACAGACATATGCAATTTGTGACCTGTCAATCACTGGCAGTTTATTCGTGTTGAGACTTCTCTTTCCAATAGCCATTTAATCCATTAACCAGCCTCCCCCCCTACCACCACCACCACCACCACCAACCACTACCCATTATTCCACAAATATCATAATACGTTTTTCCACACACCCAAGACACATACACAAATCAATTATTTCCTCACAAAGACTTGAAAGTACTTAGCAAGATGCCTGAAGGAAAAGCTGTGGGTTATATCAAATTGAACCTCTCATTTTTTTTTGGCACGCGCACAGTCTCTGAGCACAATTAGCCAGAGCTAAGCACGTTTGTTTGGCCTGCTTTAATCCAGCCGGGCATATCTGTATTATTACAGAATAAACCATCATGCAAATACTATTGTTGGAGGTTTTAGTGGCGTCAATAGGACGGAGGCAGTGAGTAGGCTGGGTGGGCTGACTCAATCTGCTGTGGGCAGGAGATAAAGACCTGCGTTCAGGCGCACTTTCCCATCATTAGCAAGACGAAAATAAAGAAAAGAAACACAGAACTGACATGTGTAGCTAATTGTTAACGTTATTATTGTCGTATTGTTCTGTGGCTCTCACTGGACTGCGCATCTGTGGGTAGATGTACAATCTGGCTCATCCTGGTAAATGCAGAAATATTTAAGTATATTCCAGTAAGGCAGGGAAAAAAATCTATTTTCAATGTCTCTACTTGGCTGTCCTTTCAGTGTCTATTGTCTCTAATTTTGCATCCTTCTGTGCTGTAACTGACATGGTATTCTCGTGTGTTCAGCACTGTTTAACTTGGATACTTCACCTAGACTTTTCTGAGTAAATTAATATCATGCATGCCAGAAACTCTTTCTGTAGTTGAAGATGGCATACTTAACAATTATTTGCTGATGGCGAGATGTGTATCCCTGAATAATCCCTGAGACAAAACATCAAGAGGTCCCATTCAATCCAGCGATAGCCACTAAGCCTGTGGTGAATAATTGTTTTAGTATATTCTACACAGGAACATAAAAAGCAATAAAAAAAAAATCAAGATTTTTATAATTTATTCTTACACATTTTAACCATTACAGAGCCCGGTGAGCTCCATGCACTCCACCAGCAGAACATAAGCGCAGTGTAATGGCGTGTTTTAAAACTCATTAGATGCTTTTGTATATACTTTATGAAAACACAGTAAACCTTGCTCCAAATCACTGTGACAAGCCATGAGTGTCCATCTTTTTGATTTAAACATTATCCACTCGCCTCATAGCAAGAAGGCCCTGGGTTCTTGGAGTCCTAAGCTCAGCGAGAGTGTTTCTGTGTGGAGTTTGCATGTTCTCCCTTCCACGGTCCACAGACATGTACATTAGGTTATTTTTTATTTAGTTTTTTTTTTTTTTCCATTGCCCCTAGGTGTAAGTGTGAATGCCTGTGTGTGTGTGTTTGCTCTGTGATGTATTGGCAAGCTGTTCAGGGTGTTACCCCACCTTTGCCCAGAGTCGGCCGACATAGGCTCCAACCTCCCCATGACCCTAGTAGAAGGAAACAGTTCTGTACTGTGAGGTGGATGTGCTAACCACTACCACCGTGCTGTCCCTACCGTGCATTATCTAACACAGTGGTCTCCAACCCTGTTCCTGGAGATCTAACTTCCTGCAGGTTTTATCTTAAACCAAAATCTAACACACCTCTTTGACCTGTTCAAGAACTTCTCTAAGGCAATAATCAGGTAGTCAGGTGTGCATGAATAAGGTTGGAGATAAAACCTGCAGGAAGGTAGATCTCCAGGTACAGGGTTGGTGACCACTGATGTAACGCATAAAGTAGATAATAGTGCAGAAGGTACCAGATATTCAAGCCTTTTTTGAACACTTTCTTAAACCTTACAGACCCCTTAGTTGGCTTTGGCAGGTATTTGCTGTTTTTCTTGCTTTATCAATGGAACTTCTTGAAGCCTTAACAGAAGGGCTTATAAAATAAATTCATAATACAACAAAATGGTTCTAATAATCAGTTTGTCGTTTCCTTCCACAGCACCTGAGCGTCATCTACTCCCTGGTGTGCACAATGTCAGACACTGTTAACGCAGCCAGGTTAATGTTCTACTTTGCCTCTCTGTTTGCAGTGAAATGCAATATGAGTAGTGTCAGTCGCCTATGACACAGAGCCTTATATAATTTCTGACAAATATGTAATCTCATTTGTTCCCCTTTACGCAGGAACAAGTATGCCTCCTACCTGGTATGTGTGTAGTGCAAAGACGTGGCCTTGGGATGTATTGTATAATATAAATAAGTCAACATAAGCCATGCATATTTTACTTCACTGTTAAGGATAATAAGACAATAATGCAGGGTCATCGCGGTGGGATGGACAGCTAGGCTTACATGCGCTAAAGCCTTGGTGTACAGAAATGACCGGTGAGTGACTTTAGTGTTTACATGATTAATAACTTTTCACTTTTCATTGTGTGAGAGCTGTCAAGAAACAAAGCGATGCGGATTCGTTTCCTAGCCAGATGAACACTAAAGAGCTTTCTGTCGTGCACAAGAATACATAACATGACTGATTATTCGGATGTATGATGGGACAATGTCTGGAATTTCACTCACTTCACATTTTAAGATCACTCTGAGACCTCAGCCGAGACAAGAAGGCAAACAAACATGTACAAATACGGCAAACACTGGCCTGCTTCCTATGCTTCCCCTCTCAGCTGCTGAGGAATCAGACAGTAGCCGAAGGTTTTTGACTCAGCTAAACTTGTAATAACATCCCATTTGTCTCGTTTGGATAATCAGCGTGTGTGTGTTCTCTTACCACCACCAGCCCTTGGGCACCTGCTGGCTGTAGCTTCTGCTTACTCTTCCAGCAGCATAGATAACACAGTGGTCAGTGAGCACACCATTAGCATTACTAAAGAAGCCTCATTCAGGACTAATTGATTCAGGGGCTTATTTGCTTCAGCTGTGAGGCATTAAGTGCTGATATGTTTACTCTTGCTGGATAAGAGCAGGTTTCACACAGCCGTAAGTTGCTGCTCAGTCCTGTAGAAAGAAGTGGACCTGAATGTTTCCTGTATATATAGTTTTTTTATGTTCTACATTGTTTAAAGAGGCATTGCTATAGACTGGGTTATCTGCCAGCTTTTATTTCTCATGCACCTCACATATCCGTCATGTACAGTATGCATGGGATTGATGGGGTTTCTGTATTGGCACTGGTGTGTGACACTAATACACTTTACATTTTATCTTCCAGATTAATATGAGGCACCTATCACCTGATCCGTTATTCTAGTGAGCTATATAGCTATCCCTTGGGTGAATTTACCTAAAGCGAACCAGGTAACATATTATCTGTCTTCTTTCATAACCCTGCTGAAAAATAAAGTTTGGTCTGACCAGCTACCAAAACATGGATGTATAATGCAACACTGTGGACAAATAATTTTACACAGCAATAAGGTAATTATTCATTTATTTGCCGACCCACTTAATCCTACTTGAATCACAGGGAGGCTGGAGCATATATCAGCTGACTCTGGGCAAAGGCGAGGTACACCCTGAACAGCTCGACAGTCTATTGCAGGGCCAACACACACAACTATTCACACTCACACTTAGGGGCCATTTGGATCAGCCTGTGGGAGGAAAATGGATTACCCAGAGGAAACCTATTCAAAATACGGGGGAGAACATAACATAGCAAACTCCACACAGAAATGCCCTCACCAAGCCCAGGACTCGGACCCAGTACCTCCATGCTGTCAAGCGGATGTGCTAACCACTATGCCCCCAAGCCGCCCAATAAGGTAATTAGGAAAAAATGTAAAAGCTAAAAACGCTAGCTTGAGCCCCTTTTTCAAAAATCCCCTTCAAACCAATCATCTTTCAGCTTCCAAAACGATCCCTGAGCTAATCAGTCAAGTCATTTCCTGCTTCAAGATTACTTATAACTAAACAGGTCAACAAATATTTATCTACAGTATTGCATAAGTAGTAGTAATGTAGATACTGTTTCAATTGTCAAGCATGTAGCTGTGTTTTGGCAGCTGGCAGCTGGTCAGATCAAGCTGGATTACACCTGTACATTCACCTAGTCTCCATATGAACTCATCTTGGACAGATTTTCCCCCATAACCACTTTGTGATCCCTCCTGTGATTCAGTGATTCTCGCTTTCTCTCCTTTTCTGACCAGTGCTGGAGTACTGAGGGTGCAGTGGACTGTGACTAGCAAGACAAGACAGCTCCCCGGTGAGTCGCCTGTTATCGTCTCTTTGTCCTGGAATAGTCAGACATGATGAGTCAATCTCTGACACCACACACCCCTAACTCTGTCCAGTGGCTAACATTTCTCACTGAGCCTGTGGACTTTACAAGTCTAATGAGCCTGTATGGGGATGGCAAAGAAAACTGACAGATGGAAGTAAAGAAAAAGTTTTATTAAAAAAATTAAAAAAAATTATTTATATATATATATACACACACACAGAGGAACAAGGGGTCTACTAGTTAGGTGATTTTTAAAGTTTCAATATGGGTAAATTAAATATCACTTTTTAGTTTAGGGATCCTACTCAAAATAGTAACCATTTTTAGCACGGGCCTTGTTATAAAAAACATCGCCTGCCGAGCCAAAGGCAGGATTGTGAAGGCAAGCGACAGGAAGGAAACATTTAATGTTTCAACACCTTACCAGTAGATCTAGTAGAAAACCAAGCTTGAAATATGTACAAGGACACTTAAGTGCTTCGTTCTCTGCCGTCCGATAGCTTCCGATGTCAACAACAGGTTCCGGAAGTAGTGGTTTTACCGCAAATGCGCAGGCAGACTTTTTATGACAGGACAGCCTCCCTGCGACCCTACTTAGACTTAAGTGGCTCAGAAAATCAATGATTGTGATTTTGTTTCATTATAAACTATTTTATTTAAGGTTGTAGAAGAGAAAAAACTTAAAAACTATTAAAAATTATGCATTTATTTTACCTTTGGGAGGCCAGTAGTAAATCCAAGTAAATGCTTCCTGTCATGAATTCTGCACGTACAACACTTCACAAATCTAACTAAAGTGATTTTTCCAAGTTCTTGCTGTCACAGCTTAGTGTACAGGAATAGTGTAGCAAAGGAACAAAATAAAAAACAGGACTCAATTCCCTATCATTTTCATATTAGTTAATTGCAATGGCAGGCCGTCCCTTTTCGGGCATCTGTGTGCTTTCCACCTTATTGTGTATTGTATTAAAAATGTCAGTTACATGGCAGGTGGCATAAATTCATAGTTTCAGAAAAGAAAAAGAAAATAAAATAAAAGAAAACTCTCTTATACCTAGAACTCAGATGTGTGTGTTGAACAGTGTGAGCTTAAATGCCATGCCAAGGTCATGCTAAAACTTCTTCGTGCTGCTAATATGGAACTAAAAACATAAAAAATAAATAAATAAAAAAGCAGACTGTGATCAAACTGACAAAGTGACAAGAACGGTCACGTTCATTGTAGACATCAGGGCTGACAATTTACAATCACCCTCCTTCTTCCTTCACCTCCTGCCTTGTTTTCTTGTTGCCTCATAAATAACTCAATCAAGCCACTCTGCTTGGTTTTCATACCAGGAGGCTGAAAGGGGGTAAAATTGTCATCAGGCTTAAAAAAAAACATGGTTTATTCAAAATCACACTGTTAAAGATGCAAAGGGCCTTTCGCATCGTGTGGTAATGATTTTCAAATGGGTTCCTCACTTCAGGAGCAAGAGGCTGGAGTATGGCCCTTACAGCTGTTTTCTGGAGATAATTGATTTTGGAATAGACCAGAGATGAGAGCGGACAGGCGGGGGTGATGGCGCGCTGCAGCAGGGTACGAACCAATTTCCGCAGGCCTTGTCCCTTTAATTACTGCGGTGCTAGAGCATGGGATGCGCCCACTCTCCCATCCAGGTAAATTAAAGCCCTTTGCTCAACCAACCCTGCTGCATCCCCCATCACACAGTAGCCTGATGAATTTTTCATGGATTGTCCTCTATCCTTCCCTGGTCTACTGCTGTGGCTGGAGGCAGTGCTGTTGGTGCTTTTTCCTGTGCCCTCTTAGAGCTTCCTAGCTGACAGCTTATGAAAAAAGTTGCACTGACACTCAAGAAAAGATTACGCATTTGATCAAATTTTGATCAGATCTTTTTGGAGTTTCACTATATGAGCCATAATAACCTACAGATCTGTCAGAGAAATGAAAAACTACTCATCCAGATGCCTTTTATAATAATTT
>JBCNYH010000021.1:37651730-37664082 GCA_039654325.1 Tandanus tandanus
ACCCTTTTAATCTGATTTTATAAATTCTAAAGCCTGAAGGAAATACAGTTATTGCAGTACTTTAGAGTCAGGAAATAACATTAGGTCAAAGGCGAAGACAGTATTCCCTCTGTGTAATTCCATACAGCACTGATGGGATAAAAGAAAGATTACTGTTTTGAACAGTTTAGATACTGATGAAAAACCTCTGAAAAGCTTGTATAGTTTTGTTTACAGTGGTGTTTATGAACTGCACATGGCTGTCACAATGTATTACACTGCACTGAGTTATGAAGGGAAAGCACAGAGAAGAGATGAGAGATGAGAATTAAATACAAATTTCTGAGCACTGACTGGGAAACAAAAAGGAAATGGTTACAATGCGTGAATGTGCAATACAGACACCTGAAACTTCCACAAAGAAGCTCATAAAGCTTTACATGATATAAGAGCGATACTATCTCCCTGATTATATCTGTTTTAGAAGCCAGTGTTGTGGAAAAATCTCACCTCAGACAGAAAAAAGCTTTTTAATTTTGTACCTGCTGGACAGGTTTTTTTTTCCGACTGTGTGGGATTTTCACAGTCACTGCTATTGGTGTGGACAGTATTATTGGAGTGGATTCGAGAAAGGACATTTATCCAATATCATTTTTACTCAATTCCTGCTAAAGTGCTTACTGCTTAGGAAGTCTCACCATTTGAGGAACTGCCTAAAATAGGCTTTCATTTATATGATTCAATCCAAATTACACTGGCCTTGAAGCGCATAGTTTGCAAACTGTATTCAATCTGTAAAATCAGGAAAATGAACTTGGCCTCATGAACACCAAATCGCTTTTTAATATTTAACTATACATCAAAAAGGAGTTATTTTACTGTGTGAGGATGATTAAAATATATAACAGACAAAAATAGTATATGAAAATGTTTTATTTAGTATTTGTAAAATCAGTTTCAGTCTGTGCAGTTTCATCCTGTGAGACAAATAGCTTGTTGTCTGATTAGCTAATGAGTTTTTTTTATAATACATTTTATAAATATTTTATAAATGGACTTATCAGTGGATGGGAGGGGGTGCGGTGGGTTTATGCAATTCTGGCTACATATAAATTTTTCATTCATTCAGTGGTGATGTCTTTATATCCGTCTTAACTGATCACACATGAATATTACTCTGACATATCCAGTGATATGAGGGATCTTCACATCTGCTCCAGTATTGATTTCTGATGCATTTAATTCAATATACACTGGATTTCAAAAACAAACAGTTGCGTCTGCCTTTGCTCTTCATATAAACCATTTGAAAATACAGTAATACAAAATATATTCCTATATATTCCTAGGATTGTTGAAGAGAATATTTGATTTTGTTTGTGAATAAACATTTTAATGTTTACTAAAGCACAATAAATGAAAACAATATGAGATTAAATAATACTTGAACAGAAAATACCAAAATATCTAAAACTACTGCTACTAAACAGGCCTAGATACCTGAAACATGGTCAGGCTCTTACATACAGTCACAGATGTATATATAATATCATTCAGTGTAAAATTTCAGTTAGATTTTTTATTCATTGTATAGTGAAATGTTCTGTATCCGGAGGATTCTGGAATGGTTGCTTACCTGTGATACAGTCGCAAAACTGAAACAGCCTGGCAAATCGGATGCAATAGCGACCTGTTGCACACTGCTCGTGCTCGTGCTCGTGTGTGTGTGTGTGTGTCCCTTTCAGTGAGTTAGAAAAGCAAACTGCGCCACAAACGTAGATCCTCTCCGACAGTTGCAGCTTTTTCTTGTGTGCAGAGGACCGGTCACTCAGTTCACTTCCGAAATTCTCCTGTCAACTAATAAAGGATTAACTCTACTGGTATAAGGTGCATTGCTATATATACATATATTCCGTCGATAAAAAAGAGAGAAAAAAAAAAAACAAATAACATGGAATCAAAACTTAAAATAATAAACTCAGTCGCATAATTTTTTGACATTATAATGATTATTATTATCATTATTATTATTATTATAATTATGATGATGATGATGGTTATGTTTGATGTAGTGATATGATCTTGCATTGTCGGATAGTATAGTGTTTTTGTGTTTTTTTTTTGTTTGTTTGTTTGTTTATTTCTTTTTCTCAAAATGTAGCAATTTGCAAAAAAATAATTCACATACATCTGCATATCATAAACACAGCAGCATTCCAACTGACTGCAATAATGATATCTCGAATTATTAACACTGAGTGTAAACTGCCTCACACCATCACAGATATTTCTTCTTTTGTTTTTATTTATTTAATGAATTATCCAGTTGGCGTCAGAAGGTTCTTAATCAAATATCTGTGTGTTTGTGTCCCTTCCATCCGCGTTGTCCGAATGTAAACAGAGTCCTGTGTCCGTAGTTAACAGGACATTCCCTCAGTGAACTAATCCTTATAGACAAAAGAGCCTCATTACTTACCTACAGGGTGCAAGATTAGTGTTTCTGTTTACAGCGATTATCATGTCGACACCTGTGCATATTAAAATGTGTTTAATCTCCCATTAGCCATGCAACTCGTTTACGCATTTCACTTTTAGTTACCGAAAAAATCTTTTCATAATTCTTCTGTTAGAGTAGAAATAAATGGGTAACTTGTGATAGTGGTGTTGCTTTGGCCGTGAGAGGCGTCTCTGACTGGGGAGAAGGCCATTAGGAGTTAAGCCTCAGGATAAACAGACAATTAGGCCAAGTGAATTCACTTGTTTGTAGCATTAATTACACGCTTTGTGCAAACAAAAAGGGCATGTAAAAGAATGCTATTTGACTCATGCTTGGCAATCCTATCTTGTCCCCCTCCTTTGGGAACTTTTATTTCAATTTATACTTAGATAGTTATCGCCTCAATTAAGGATGTCCTTTTGTTTTATTATAGAGATGTACACTTCTGGGTTTTAAATTGTAAAATAATAATAATGTATAATTATGTTTTTCTGAAAATCACATTTAAATAAATTATTATTTTTCCTGTTATTATTATTATTATTGTTATTGCTATAGTTGTTGTTGTTATTATTATTATTATTATTATTATTATTATTATGAATCCGTCAGTATTTATAAATCTTTGAGATCTTTTGGAGTTCTAGCCTCATAGTTATACGACCTAAACCCAGTATCCCAGTATCTGATCTAACACCTATAATTTTTTTTTTATTCTTCATCAAAACAATCTTTCAGTCTTCACCAGACACCTTGAAGTACATGGCCTCGCTTTCTTCTCCGGTGTGATGGTGAAATCATTCAGAGCCGCTCCTCCTGCGTCCTTGTCCAGCGCGGCGCGTAAACGGAAGTGCGGCGGCTTCTGATTGGCTCATCGAGTGGAGCCAAAAGCTGTGGAGGCTAATGACTGGCACTGCTTGACAATGATTGGCAGGGCTGCCATGACAACCACAGCACGACACCAGCAAGACCAATAGAAAAGCGAAACAAAATGTTTCATCGTTACACTTGAGTCTGATTAAGGGTAGACATTACAGACTTCACGCAGCCGAGCAGTAGAACGGAGAAAACTGCGGAAACGGCGAGTTGTTGATCTCGCATCTTTTCTTTCTTTCTTGTTCGTTTGTCTCCGGCCGGTCGCTCCATGGTTTTCAGGTCTCCGTTAGAGCTTTACCCCTCTCACCTGTTCCTCCCAAACTTCGTGGATCGCCCTCTGCTCCTAGCGGCCAGCCTGCCTCGCCCAAGGTCCCCAGACGATCCGGCCATGTTCCAGCTGCCCACACTGAGCTTCACGGCCGAGCAGGTGGCCAGCGTGTGTGAAACCCTGGAGGAGACGGGTGACATCGAGCGCCTCGGCCGTTTTCTTTGGTCCCTGCCGGTGGCACCAGGCGCGTGCGACGCCATCAACAAGCACGAAGCTATCCAGAGAGCACGCGCGGTGGTCGCCTACCACACTGGCAGCTTTCGTGAGCTCTACCACATCTTAGAGAACCACAAGTTCACCAAGGAATCGCACGGCAAGCTGCAGGCCATGTGGCTCGAAGCCCACTACCAGGAGGCCGAGAAATTGCGTGGACGCCCTCTCGGACCCGTTGACAAATACCGTGTGCGCAAGAAGTTCCCACTGCCGCGTACCATCTGGGATGGCGAGCAGAAGACGCACTGCTTTAAGGAGCGGACGCGCGGCCTTCTGCGGGAGTGGTACCTGCAGGACCCGTACCCCAACCCGAGCAAGAAGCGCGAGCTGGCGCAGGCAACCGGACTCACCCCCACCCAAGTGGGCAACTGGTTTAAAAACCGACGGCAACGAGACAGAGCCGCAGCCGCCAAGAACAGGTCAGTACTTCACTACTGACACACACCAAAAGGAAAAGAAGACATGTCACTGTAAGAGAAGATAAATCAAATCCTGATGACGCTATTAAGAAAATCATGTGTTTAAAGATTTGGAAAGTTATCTAAATGCAGAGTACATTTCATTCCTACTTTCTTTTTAACACTGTATGTGAATGGTGCTTGTGATTTATTTAATGAACTTGTTTAAAGGTTATAAAACGGTTTTGGGTTATTCGAAAGTTCTGAAAATAAAATGGGCTACATGAAAATAAATTATTCTGCAACGAAAATTATGTTCATTTGGGAATCATTATTATTATTATTAGGCTATTATTATTATTATTAATTATAAGAACAACAACAATAGTATTATTATTATTGTTGTTGTTGTTGTTATTATTATTAATTATAAGAACAACAACATTATTATTATTGTTGTTGTTGTTGTTGTTATTATTAATTATGAGAACAACAACAATATTATTATTATTATTATTATTATTATTATGTTGTTGTTGTTGTTGTTGTTGTTAATGTTGCACCTTTTGTAAACATTACTCATCTTTTCAGCATAATATATAGCAATTAAAGATAATAGATGTTTTAATCTTTGTAACTGGGCATTTTTTTGTGTGTTTGTAATAATTCTCTGGGTGCATCTCCTCATATCATAAAACACCAGTTTTAGTTTTCCACCTCTAAAATCCAATAAGGTGAATGTATGTTACATTTTGTCCTTAGAGTGTGTTGTTGCGCAGGGAAATGCAGTTCATAAATATAGCCTTTTCAGCATAAAATAAACAAAAAAGAACTGACCAGTGTTTGTGTTTTATAATGATGTTGGGGATTAAATTTACACAGTCAACTTTTCCTCAGCTGTAGATGTCCAGGATGTAATAACATTGGTGTAGTAATAGGGTAGGCTGTGTGTGAATAAGGGTATTTTAGCTAGGAATATGTAAGTGTTCCTGTATGAATAAATAATGAGTTTGTGTATGTTTGTTGCAGGCTGCAGCAGCATGCCTTGGCTCAGAGCGCGCTTCGCTCGGTCTCGGGTCCGGGGTGCGTGCAGCGCGCTTCCGCGTCTCCCAGCAGCGCGAGCGTGTGCAGCGGCGAGCGGCCCGACCCCGGCACTGTTCTCTCCGTCACCGACAGCGACTCGGACTTCGATGTATGACACAACGATGTATTGCAAACGGGGAAATTTGGACCTGAAAAATCAATAAATAAATAATGATAAACTGAAAACTGACAGCGTGGGTAGCGGCCATCTTGGCCTTTGCCGTTGTTCGTCTTATGGAGAAAAGCATGCGGTTTTTGAAGCGCTTGAGCGGGACACACACACACGCTGTTTCCCTCATCTCCCTTTTGCATGGTCATTTGTGAATATTTCTGGACTGTTATGGAAAGGCACTAGGAGGATGAATTGTATAGAGACGCCATTTTACCTCTTTTCTGCCCCCGTAACCCCCGCAAAGCGGACTGTTTGAGTTTTGTAGGCTCCTATATTTATCAGACAATCGTGGAAGTCCAAAAGCACCTTTATATGCCGTCTTCTTTGGCTTGACAGCAAATGTTCAAAGTTTGAGTTTTATCTCAAGATTTTCTATTGAATTCTCAGTGTATGATGCGTTTGGTTTTCTCTCTCTGGTCTAAGCCTGTACTATAGATCTGCTTGTATTATAATGCAGTTACGTCATCCTACAGCAACTTTCCTTATGTTGTGTCTTTAAGATGTCAAAGTGTCTGTAAAGTGCTTTGAGATTTTTAATATCTGTTTATTTGTTCGTTTTTATACTGTAAATGGGTTAATGGCTCGGAAAACGCAGTGTTATGGGTCACTTTTATGCAAATAAATATAATTTAATATTATAACTATAGACTATTTGTTTCTGGTGGTGTTCAATGGATTCCCAAAATCACAATACCCTTAAAAGGTTCTAAAGTGGGGTGGGGGGGGAGGGGGGTCATATTCATATCTTTATTTTCATTCTTATGTTATAATATAATTCATATGAATTTTGCGTGAGGTCCGGTTGATCATATTGACATTTCTGTAATTAAATTTAAAATTAGAATTCATTTAATTGTTATGATTCAACATATAATGTAGTATTATTATTATTATTATCATCATCATCATCATCATCATCATCATTATTATTATTATTATTATTATTATCACTTACTACTACTACTACAAATAGTAATAATAATAATAATAATGATGATGATGATGATGATGATGATGATGATAATAGCAACAATCATTGACTAATTTGTTAATTACAAATTGTGCAAGCTCTTTTTACAGGTCTAATCCTTAAACTCAACAGCTTTAAACTATATCCTCCACTAAACCAGAGAGATAAGTTGTCATCTTTTTTATTTAGCTGCTAATCTAATATAAGCTTTATATAGTTACAGCTTGTGTGTCTAAAAATAAATATCAGTTTGTATCACAACAATCTGTAGTTTCTCTCACACCCCCAAAGTCTCAGTGAAGTGAAATATTTACATTTACAGTATTTAACAGACGCCCTTATCCACAGTGACTTACAGGAGTGCTTTCTGATACTGGTTCACTAATACACAGGCTCAGAGTACCATCAGTCACTACTCCTTTGGCATTTTTTTTTTTAAAGATAAATAATATAATAATCCAAGTACTTTCGAAAGAGGTATAGGTCTTGAAGGTTTAGAAGAAAGGTCTTGAGTATTCCTCATCGCCCATTGCACAGGAGGGCTGTACCTATTATTCTGTGCATGGTTTTTTTCTGTCCTGTTTCCCCTTTTGAACACAACTTCCCATTGGTGTTTATTCACGCGGCAGTTCCCCTTGACCTGCATTCACTGCTCTGCATGCACTGACACAAAACGGGTCTCACCTCTGAGTCAATTCAACTAGGGTTTCTGACTCACAACTAACTCTTCGTCACATTAGTTTACTCTGAATCGACTACAGACTGAGCAGTATATGCTAATGTACAAACTCTACTTTATTTTTAATCCCCTATAGGATGCTAATATAATTCACCTTCTATAATTTTTTAAATCTGTGGTCTTGTACAAACCCACACTATAATAATGTATAAATGCTGTGGATTTTTTGCAAAGGGTGAATGTAAAAAAAAAAAAAAAAATGTGAATAATTACAATAGTTTAAACGTGGATTTTAAACGTGTGCGTGTGTGCGTGTGTGTGTGTGTGTGTGTGTGCGTGCGCGCGCGCGTGGGCGCATTTCCCCCCACATGTGACTGTTTCATGACACCCACCCCTCCATCATTTTGTTACCATGGTGTTGATAGAGGCCTAAATGTGTGTCTGTGTATGTATATATATATATATATATATATATATAATGTGTGTGTGTGTGTGTGTGTGTGTGTGTGTGTGTAATCCCATATTACTCACAAAGTCACATCTGGGGGAAAATTATGATCACATGCAAAATGTGTGTGATTTTCCATCAGTAAAAAAAAAAAAAAATCATCTTTTATTTAATTTATTTATCAGGGGTGATACACAGTTATTAGCATCAGAAATAATTATGCTGCCTCAAAAAGGACCATTTTTCCTTGCATCCTCCTCATCAATATTATTATTATGATTACTGTTATTGTGATTATATTTTTGTAGAATTCACCTGTTCAGTGTACATAGAACAAGAGATATCTGCATTGGCTATTCACATACATATACGTTTATGCATCTCTTTTTGGTGTTGGCCTATCACTGAGTTAGTAATTTAAAAGTTACACCCTTTGTAGTTTTACTTACCTGAAGAAGTAAATATAGCATGTTAGCCCCTGAGCAAACATTTGAAATTGTTTGAATATAAGGAGCACAGAAATACCCTCCTGTCAAGCAGCCTGTCCTTCTCTGACTGCACAGCTGCTCATTTGAATGTGTCTGTACAAATAATACCACAACAGTGTAACCTAAGTAATAATAATAATAATAATAATAATAATAATAATAATAATAATTATTATTATTATTATTATTATTACTATTATTTGCACCTAAATTATTTGCACCGCATGCTTTACTTTTAATCAGTTTTATCTGTATTCCCCAACTGGAGGTCTGCTAATTAAGCATTTTAATTTTATTTTATTATTAATATTATGATTTTTTTTTAATCACATTCTCACTCATCACTCTCACTCATTTGCCGAACCTCTTAGTTCTACTGGGGTTGCGCGGAGGCTGGTCTCAGGTGACACTGGGCAAAGGTTTGGTACATCCTGAACAGCTCACCAGATCATCACAGGGCCACACACACGATCACTCACACTCACATCCATACCTAGGGGCAATCCGGTACAGCCAATTAGCCTAATCCGCATGTCTTTGGACTTTGGGAGGAAACCGGAGTACCTGGAGGAAACCCACACAAGCATTGGGAGAACATTCAAACTCTACACAGAAACACTTGGGACTCAAACCCAGGACCTTTTTGTTGTGAGGCAGACGTGCTAACCACTACGCCACTGTGCCACCCTGTAACTGCATAAAGATCCACAGAAAAATCTCTCAGAGGAAAAACGTCTAGTGACCATTGGTTATTTACCGTTGTTTTTTTTAATTTCTTAAAACAGTTAAGTGTAGGCTCTGAATAGTCTCTGTACCTGAATGTTGGATAATTACCTCCCACAGAAACTTTCAATAACCACATGTGACCTACGGTCCTAATCATGAGGTTTTGTCTCTACCGTGTGGTGAGCTTCTAAAAGTTCAATCCAATTCAGTTATATTTGTATAGTGCTTTCTACAATTGACATTGTCACAAAGCAGCTTTACATAGTAAAATTAATTTAATGAGGAATTTAAACATTTTTCTACAACCCCCTATACATCCCTAATGAGCAAGCCCGTGGCGACAGTGGCAAGGAGTGGCAAGAAAGTGCAACCTTTTTGCCTGTCAGTGTGGATGTGTGTGCTGTTCAGCATGAAGTGTTGTGTGAAGTCTTAATGCTATAAGCACTGATACAAAGCCCCAGCTCTGTGCTAGACTCTGTGCTAGGCTGTGAGACTACAGAGGTGTTTCTCTAACAGTAAATGCTTGATGGAAGACACAATTTTTCAGAATTTGTGAAGAAATCTATTTCCAAAGTAATCCCAGAAGTTCCTATTACTTAACAAACATACTTCTTTACAAATCCTAATTGACCTTTCCTTTTATAAACATCAGGAAACTGCATTTATTTGGTAATCTACATGCATTGAATGGGGCCCTGAATCAGACACCAGAAGAAGAGAAAGTTAATACAGTGACTGTAGAAAGGTGTTTTCTTTAGATTCTTTACAGTTATTGATGTAGACTGATTCAGGTGTCTCTGTTGTGGTTAATTCCCAGTTGTCAGACAGTTTTAATTACTTAAGTGCTTGTCACTGGTGAAAACAAGAGGTTGTTTGTCCTGTAGGATCGATGTGTATAATGATTTTTTTACATTTTTTATTTTTTTGCTGGTTACTTTGTTTTAACTCAATATTCACCTGATTTCAAACATTTTTGGTCTATTATTATATCATAGACATTTGTATTATTACGCTATATAATATTTATCAGCGACATGCTGGCATAGTGGTTAGCATGTCCACCTCACAGCCAGAAGTGTGGGTTTCCTCCAGGTACTTCAGTTTCCTCCCACAGTCCAAAGACATGCTCATTAGGCTAAATGACTGTTTCAGATTGCTCCTAGTGGTGAGTGTGAGTGTGAATGGTTGCGTATGTGTTGGTCCTGTGATGGATTGCCGAACCTTCACCCAGGGTCGGCTGAGATAGGCTCCAGACTCCCCACGACTCTAGTAGGACTAAGCGGTATGGCGAATGAATAATATTTATCACGCTACATACTGTTTTTGTTAAGTAAATTATTATGAACTGATTAAGTCAACAAACCTTGGAGGAAAAACACCACTAAAAGTTGTGTAACATTTTAGCAGCGTAACAGATAGAAAATATATGAATCATATTACATGAACTAAGTGAATCTAAATGGGGCGGAACGCTGGCGCAGTGGTTAGAATGTTCGCCCACAGCAAGGAGGCCTCGGGTTCGATTCCCGGGCTCGGGGCGTTTCTGTGTTTACATGCTCTGTGTTTCGGAGTTTACATGCTCTCCTCGTGCTTGCGTGGGTTTCCTCCGGGTACTCCAGCTTTCTCTCACAGTCCAAAAACATGCACAGTACGCTGATTGGCTGTTCCAAATTGCCCCTAGGTATAAGTGTGAATGGCTGCATGTGTGGTGGCCATACAATAGCCTGGCAAGCTGTTTAGGGTGTACCAAGCCTTCGCCCAGAGTTGGCTGAGATGGGTGCCAGCCTCCCCGCAACCCTAATTAGGAATAAGCAGCTTAGAAACACAACACTAAAGAAGCAATGGTCTGGCGAGCTGTTCAGGGTGTACCCGGCATTTGCTGTTAGGGTTTTACCAAGAACCTGCACCCAAATGCAGTACTCCAAGAAACACAGACTGTAGTTCAACAAAGGCTTCTTTATTAAAAACCTGACTTAAAGGAAACCATGAATAAAGTCCTAAACGTCTTTTCTAGGCTGAGGAGGACCGGGGCGGCAGGGTTCCAGGGTGTGCACTGACAGGCAGTGGAGTACACTGAAGATGAATCTTGGACCACGCTGAGTGAACTGACGAACTAGCAGGGAATGACTGAAGGAACCAGGCCTTGTACTGCAGGAGGTGGCACTGGAATTGGAAACAGGTGTGCTGAGTGAGCAGGTGAGTGGAGTAATCAGGAAGCCGCGCCCATTCCTCTAGACACACAAAACTCAGACAAGACACATACACAGGGGAGGGAAAATACAGGACACACCAGGAAGAGAGGGAGGAGAAAAGGGTTGGATACTAACATTTGCCTTTTAACATTTCTTATCTTAAGAGTTTTGGGGTCAAGCTGCATGCTGACCACACCCCTTATATTATGTTGCATGAATAAATCCAGGTTGTTTTTATTTAATTTAATTTAATAGTTTCATTTATCAGTTTAAACTGATCTTAGTGGTTAAGGCGATGGGTTACTGATCCGTAGGTCAGCGGTTCAATCCCCATTATCACCACTGTTGGTCACTTGAGCAAGGCCCTTAACCCTCAGTTGCTCAGTTGTATAAAAATGATAATTGTAAGTTGCTCTTGATAAGAGCGTCTGCCAAATGCCATAAACGTAAATAAACTTTATTGTATATATACTGTCACTGTACACTATTTATACACTATACTATTACTGTATACACTATATGGCCAAAAGTATGTTGAAACCTGATTATCACACCTACAGTATATGTGATTCTCTCCCAAATTTATGCCACAAAGTTTGAAGCACACAATTGTGTAGAATGTCTTTGTATGCTGTAACATTAAGATTTCTCTTCACCAGAAGTTAAGGGCCTAAACCTGTTCCAGAATGACAACGTCCCTGTGCATGAAAAGATTTCAATAAAGATGTGCTTTTCCAGTGTTGGTAAAGTACAACTCGAGAGTCCCACACAGAGCCCTGACTCTTTCTCCATTATTTATATTATTATCATAGTACAGTGGAACTAAATCTGAAATATGATTTTCAAAAGCACATGTAGGGGTGTTGCTCAGCTGCCCACATACTTTTGGCCAAACAGTGTATCTGAATTCACCATACATTTCGTGTAAAAATCCAGTCACTGACAAAAGTCTTGTCGCACATGTGGACATTCATGTATAAAAGCCCACAGCAGCAGTATTGGAAAGAAATTTCTTCTAATATTTACAGCTTCTTAAATATAAACATTCCCGTTTTTGCCTGGACAGAAGTCTTTTCAAGACTCTATTTATTACAGAAAAATAACCAAATGGCCTTGTTTATAACTAAATATATAATACTTTAATTATTAAAATTAAAAGCATCACTCAAGGTCAGTAGTGCCTCTGCAAACATGGCCATAATCGTACCAGACTCCCAGGTGCTTGCCATGATGAATAATTATCATATTAAAAGAATCAGACACCTTCAAGATGTTCAAATTACAAATAATAAGAATTTGTAAG
>JBCNYH010000021.1:37683512-37697758 GCA_039654325.1 Tandanus tandanus
TGACAACCCGGAAGATGGTTCAAAATCCTCTCATAAGAACTTGTGCAGCTATCTTTCCTTATCATTTGTCAAAGGATGGACTGTCAAAAACTGTATTTGTAACAAAAACTAACCAGAAAGACAACTTTTATTTTGAGATTCTATGTCCCGGAAATATTGCTGTTTATTCCAGAATGAGCCAAATGCTACTTTATTCTCATTAGGGTATTGATAGAGCCAGGGTATAGAGCACTGAGCATGGAATTGTGGGAATCGGAGGGTAATAGAGTGGGTTTCTTATTTAAAAAAAAAACGTAAAATAATTAAGGCTGTCTTGAATTTTGTCTGCATAGGCAGAAGAATTGGAGCAAATTCTACAGTAAAAGAGGCCTGGAACAGCCAAGCAACTGATTTCCTTAGAAATGTACACCACAGTGTTCCAAAGCACAAATCATTACTTAATGTATTATTTCTGTTAGCTGTATTACTGTTTACTGCTGAATATAGTACAACGGTACAGTTTAGGGTGTTTCTGTTTGGAGTTTGCATGTTCTCCCTATGCTAGCATGGATTTAGCATGGGTACTCTGGTTTCCTCCCATAGTATAAAGACATGCACGTTAGGCTAGGTGGCTGTTTTAATTTGCTTCTGAGTGTGAGTGTGAATGGTTATGTGCATGTCGGCCCTGCAATGGGCTGGTAAGCTGTTCTGGGTGGGGTACGGACAGAAGCGAGTTCCAATATCTGCAGCGGTCAAATTCAGGAAAAGGATGTTGGTTTAACAATTTATTATGGATGAGCCAATAAATGTAGCAATTACATAGGTACGTAAAGAGTATAGTGCATTAACTTAACTAAACAGTGCTCCGTTGCACGAGAATGTTCGTATCCAAGGCAGGCAAGGTGGTGGCAGTTGCAGTCTGATTGTAATGTAGGTCTAAGACAATAGGCAACGTCCACAGTCTTGTGTAGCAAGTCGATGATCCCCTTTTAACAATCCAATGATGACTTGTGTAGCACGCCAGCAGTGATTAACTGTCGACTGGCAGCAGCATCCTCAGCGTCCACGCCACAACTCCTTGTTGAATATTCTCAGTCGTCTAGTTGTCCAGGCTAGTCCGAACAAACTGAATGAATGAACGCTGAATGTAAAACATTTCTTTATTTCTAAATGCAGCTTTTCTTTAATCATTAAAATAGAGTAATAGCTTAATGAATTAATTAATGAATTCCTGCTTTAAACAAATTGATTCGTTATCAATTCATTTTAGATTATATACTGTAGTAAAAAAAATCTAAATATTATATTCCTGGATCTCTGCAAACTGAGCAGCTTTTATTTTAGGTTTTCACTTTTTTCTATTCCAACTTATATTTTTAGCTTTGTCAAAAATGATGTACCCACAAATTCACACGTTTGCAGTAAATGGTGCAGGCTGATTGTACAATGTCAGTGAGAAGCCGATAGATATAGCAGAAGTGCTGATGCTGATTAACGTGAGTTGGTGTGGCATGATGGCATAGTAATGTCTGTGTTGGTCCTGGCAAGCTCTTCGGGGTGCACTCCGCCTTCTCCTGGAGTCGGCTGCGTTGGGCTCCGGGCTTCCTGTGACCCTAATGAGGAATAAATTGGTTCAGAAAATGAAATGATATACAGTTGGTCTATTTAAATACTGTTTTACATCAGATTTCCATATAAATTTAGTTTACCTGGATTATAGCATGTAAAAGAAGCAAAGAGTTGCATTCCCAAAAGTTTCTTGATTGAAAAAAATATATATATTTTTTAAATTAAAATTTAACTACTAGGTTAACTAAGGTTTTAATCAACGAAAAAACTAAAGCTGACTTCATTAAAAAATGTCTTCTTGTACTTAAATGTACATATAATGATTTCCTTATATTAAACATCAGTTAAATCTACTTTATACTTTAATTAGTATCCAATTATGCACACATTAAGAGTCAGCCAACTAGCGGAAGTTATTCTCCAGTGTATCTTTTGGCACTATGGGGTTGGGCTTCCTGTAAGAACTACAACACTACCTGGGCTAGAGGGAAGAATGAGTAGGTCAGCCTGTGCTCTGCCTCCATCTGCACCTGTCTCCGGTTTCAGTGGGCTGTGAGCGAGGAAGAACTCTGTTAATCCAGACCGCTCTGCTGTGCTCTGTTTCAGTAGAGGCCTGTTGCTGACTGTGCCATGGCCTAAGCTTTTTTTTTTTTCTCAATTCAAATCAAGGCAGTTGTGTGGGGGCCATGGGCAGAGACACCCTACACTCAGCAATCACACTGACCTCCACTCACAGCGCACACTCTAAATGATTCATGAAGCTGGCTCACCTTCTCTCTCGGGAGGGACGCGATACCTGATAGCACCGGGAGAGGCTGCCGCTAAGCTGTGTGTGTGTGTGTGTGTGTGTGTGTGTGTGTGTGTATGAAAATGGTGGGGGATGTTGATTGCCCCTAAGTTCATGAGTTTACTTTTAGCTAATTTAATGCAAGCTGGATTCACTTTGATTTTATTTATTTATTTGTTTAAACAATAATTCCTTTATTCTCTTCAAAATCCCAAAACAGTTGTTTAGGTACATCATAAGAACATTAAGTTTGCACACTACTTTTCATATTTCTTTTGGTTAATGCGTAGGTGATGATACCAGTGATACCGCTGCACCATTAGCTAACTTATAAATCTTGTCAGTGCTTGTTCTCTCTCTCTTTCGCTCTCTCTCTCTCTCTTTAACTGTGTCTCATTCTCCTTCTCTTGTCCTCCTGTCTGTTGGCCCCTTGGGAGATCAGGTTTCTCCTCTCCATCCTCCTGGCAGGCAGAGGGATTAAATGTGCATGCATAGGGAAGTGACACCGCCAGTGTCTGGGCAGGAACATGCTTCTCAGACTGTAATCAAAGCAGTATCTTTCATTCTCGTGCTCTTTCTTTCTCACTCTTTAGCTTTCTCATACAAGATATACTGACTCACTCTTTGAAAGTGTCGTAGTCCATCTCTTAATCACTTAAACACTCAAGCATACTTTCATATCATTGAATAATATCTATTTCTGTATGAAATAGATCGTGCTCTGTAAATATAACAAGAAAATTATTCACTTTCTAAACACAAATAAGTTTTAGCTCATGGTAATGAAAATGCTCCCTATTTAACACTCTGGTCACTCCAGTATGTTGTGATCAGTGGCACCTGTTGTATATAAATCAGAGATTTTCACAGCTCTTACGAGTTGCTGATCTATTACATTCCTATGGGTTTTTTTTTTTTTTTTTTTTGGGAGGGCGAAGCTGCTTCTCAGCAGATAGACGCTCTGTTCAAGTCCCTGTTGTGTGTAAAATATATAGGGAAAAAAAAAATATCTATATGCTCATATCTTGCACATGCCTACACTACGAATCCTGAGCTTTTACATGACCACTAACAAAGGCTACCGTATTTATTAGAAAAAAAGTTCTCTGCACTATTTTCTTCTCACATTTACAACAAATAACTTCCTGACACACATCCATTCACCTACTGCAGTATCCATTTGACTCACTTTAAGCCATGATCTTAAGCCCAGGTCAGCTGTGCTTCTAATGCCCCTCCTACTGTCCATATGCCTAATGTGGGTCAACATGTTTAACCCTAAAGTGCGGGGGCAATTTGAGAAATAAGCAGAGCAAGGTTTTCAGGGCACTTGGGGGATGCAGTATATGATACACTACATGCTTTCTGACCTTTCCTCCATGTCACTTCATTGCCAGTTCAAATTCCAGCCATGTTCAAGAACACGGGGAATGTTTGTGTCAACCCATTTGCCAACTCTATCAAGCTTCATCACATGAGGCTGAAGATTTATATCATGAAGTCACTTTTGGATGGCACTCGTGTGTGCCTGTGTGTTATTTATGATGAAGAGGAGTGTTGTGTATATGGAAGTGTCCATGCTTAAACGAGTTCGTCACACCCGTGTTGATATGTTTAAAAGTGTGCTAATGAGAAGGTGTTAATGGAGGCTTCGGTTTCCTGTATCACTCAGGTCCTGTGTTATAAACATTAGAACAGGGATAGGATTTGAAGCTCCTAATATGACAACTTATGATAAGCATATTACATGTAGAGATACAAAGTGGTTACTCCAGAGGAATGCTTGGACATGGTCAACAACATTATAAACACAATATCTAAATCTTATAAACATTTTATCTAAATAATCCATGGATATGACCAGTCAGAAGTTTGGAAACTAATTTAATCAGACGGTGTCTCCAAAACTTTTAACTGGTACTGTATATGAAATGACTGGCATGTAACATGTCACTGAAAAAAACCCCGTCTAATGGAATACCATCTACAGTCAGTAATAGAGAGGGTCAGATGGGGTCAGTGATATTTCTAAGAATAGAATCACAGGCAGGTATGTAGTTGATTGGCTGTATTGCCAAACTCCTGGAACTGACTGTTATTGTTAATATGCATCAATCTGGTGAATTGACATGCCTGTTTGCAACATGGCAATTACCCATGTGTAATGTATGACAAACCTGAAAGATCTGAGGTGGCCTTTTATTGTCTCCAACATAAGCATTGTCACAATTCAGGCAGTATTTCAGCTGGCACTCCTGTCTGTTGGGTGGGTCATTTTGTATGGGACTTTATACATTATTGAACGTACTATATATAAACCAATTCTATTGCTCATTTCAAACCTACAAACACAAACAAAAAACGAGTTAGCATAAAGTGTAAAATTCTGAAGAGTTTTTAGTGGGAAAACTGGTGATGTCACCCGTGAAACCTGATCTACAGGAACCTGGTAAATTTCAACTAATGGTGAGGAGGTGTAATATAGCTTTAAATAAACTGATCAAGCTGCATTTTTATTCTTGTTATTGTGACTGGAAACTGAGATGTAACCAAAGCTGGGCAGAGTATGAAGAAATGCTGTGAAGTGAGAACAACATATCAAGATAGTAATGACGAACATTTTTCACTTATTTGTGTTAAAGTCCAGCAAGTGATAGGAATTCCTCTTCTTCTTTGTTACTATTATTATTATTATTATTATTATTATTATTATTTAATGTCAATATGTAATAACATGGAAGATGTGGACCATTACATTACAGTGATTATTCACTTTCCACATATCCAAATTGAATTTTGGACAATGGCATAAAATTATCAAAAGCTCCTGTGTTAGTATGGTGTCTGCGTCTAAACTGTAGGCTGTTGAAACAGGGTTTTTTTTTTTTTTGGCCCATGCTAGCCTGTTTTGGTTGCCCCTCCTCCATCCGTGGTGAAATCTAATGCCCCAAACCCAGACAAGCTCAGGGGGGACTGAGAATAAATCATAAAGGACAACGCATGCTATATTTTCCCACAATTACATACATACTCATGTAATACCAATTACCTACAGTACCAATAATTACCAACAAACAACATTAATAATAGTAGATTCTGGACTTTACAAAAACAGGAGGATATATACAGCTGTTTCTGGCTTCATGCTGTTCTCTCCCATGCTTATCAGTATTCATATTAATACACCCACGTACTTAGAGCTTTTTAAGCCCAGCCAGTTGGCCTGAAATCAGCCTTCTATGATTTATTCTTTGGGAGAGTTTGGGGTGTATATGTTTACAGTTTAGGCCGCAGGCACATCCTCTCGCTAATGTTACAATGCAATGCTATACCTCCATTGTTCACGTCTAGAAAATGACACTTCCCCTAAGGACATGCACATCAACTTACATCCCAACCGCTCCCTCTGTGGCCAACTTAAACCTAGCTGAAAAACAAGAAATTGTAATACTGCTTTATTCCATGACCAACTTCGAACACGCTGAAAAACATCTTATGTAAAAATCCAACCTAGACTTCAACACTGAAATAAAGTAATACCATGTTACTTGTTTAATTATGAACCTGTACACAAGATAAATTAAATCAGCCATATGGGGAGATGTGGTTGGGAAACTGCACAAATATTATCGTATTATATTATCGTATTACCACTTCATTATTACACTTAAATCTATCATAGTTTGCTACTAAAGGCACCAAAATGATTGGCTGTATGTCATATCTCTCCCTCAAGCACATTTTTCCCTGAGTGGTGGTCCAATCGTATAAAATTAAGACAGGCTGTTAGATCAAGTTTTTAATTACATAATTTAAACCATGTATCCCAATACCATTCATCAGCCATCACCGCCTCACTCATGTGTTAGTATATAAGTACTTATGACTGCCACAGATTTTAAACCCTTATTATCCACCCTACTTCAGAGCAAAGCTAATCACAACAGCAGTGAAATTCCTGCCTTGTCACAAATGTTCTGTTCTGTTGGCCATTTTTAGGAAATTTCATAGACATCAGCCAATAACTTTGGTGGTCAGAGGGCAAGCTGACTCACCTGGGAAAGGTCACAGAGTGTGACATGCCCTGCTGATTAAAAAAAAAAAAAAAAAGACCACACATTTTGGGCAGCTGGACCTTACGGCTGGTCCTATTCTCTCTATTACTGGTGTCCACTTGTGGAGATCAAGTCAATAAACCTTTGTGTTTCTTAAGCAGAGAGGAACTAATGCAAGCCATGGTTGCAAACTCAGACTTCATTTCAATCCTTCACAACAGAATCTCTGGCTTCTTATTCAAAAAAAAAAAATTCTGAAGAAAAACTCCAAGAAAAAAACCTGAAATTTGAAATGAGAAATTATTTACACACTTAAATTGATAATGAATGCCACTGAACTTATATATATATTTCTATTAGTACCTATTTCAGATAGCGAGAGAGAGAGAGAGAGAGAGAGAGAGAGAGAGAGAGAGCGAGCATATTTTACAAACCCAAAGACATACAGAACATTTTTGTGCTGAAATTCTTTATGACTGTGATGGAAATAGAGTATGATATTAAAAAACACATATTCCTCTACTTTATTTTTGGAGAGTTTGTATTTTAAGGCAGAACTGCCCAGCTACACAATGATTCGCTCACATCTCACTCAAAAAAGTATAAATGTATTAATATGTATATTTAAATGAGCTTAGGTTAGGGGGGTCAAACAACCAGCCTATGGGCCAGGAGTGGCCTGATAAAGATTTAAAATCTAGCCAATAAATAAATTTTGAATCCATCCATCCCTCTATTTATCTGTTATCTATACCACTTATCTCTGACTTCAGTTGAGAGATGAGGTACACCCTGAACAGGACACCAGTCTATTGCAGGGCTAACACAGAAAGGAACAATCATTTACACTCATATTTACACCTATGGGGCAATTTAGAGTAGCTAGATGACCTAATGTGCATGTTTTTGGACTGTGGGAGGAAATTGAAGTACCAGGAGGAAACTCATGCAGACATGTAGAGAACATGCACATGGAGAATTTCACACAGAAAGGATCCCATTTCGAACCTCAAACTTAATTTTGAATCCATTTTTGAAAAAAAAAAAAATTGTAAACCATTATGGAAACATTAAAAAAGACCTAATCATTGTAATCCTTACTGAGTAAAGAATGTGATGTATACAATAATCCCAAATTCAGCCCATTTCATAAAAACTCCACTTAAGTCTAAGTTCAAGATTGAAACTTTTACAAAATGTGGTAGTGTTTATACAGTCATATCATTTCCAATTTTCTATTGTGAGAAATTTTAAAAAGACCAAATGAAATAAGCATTTCAACTAGTTTGCACGTTAAAGACAAAAGCATTTATGAGCTGATGGTAATGAGCTCACATCCTCCAATCACACAGAAAAGAGTAGATCAGTTTCACAGCAGGTCTGTGGGGGGAGTATCAGTCTGTCTGAACATGCATGCTTTGCTGTATGGTTAGGATTGATTTCACCACTGTAAAACTGAAACACACACACACACACACACACACACACACACACACACACACACACACACACACATTTTGTTTGCCCTTTAAAGGCCAGTTAAACACCAAACTCTCAGTGTTCCTCTGTGCGTACTTTCTTTAGTTCCCTTCCTCAGTTTTTTGAATTTTTGATACTCATCACTACTGAATCTGCTGCTTTGTAGCATCCAAACCCTCGCTGATACTCCCCCCTTCAGGACAAGTGGAGAAGTGTGTAGATCTTAAAATCTTTCCTCTCTGTACTTTTCGTTCTCAAAACAATTCATAATTTTTAATTCATTTTTAAAAATATCACCACTGCCAAGGATGACGACTATCTAATTATCTTACTGCATGACCTTGTCATTTCATTTCCATTTCAACCATTTTATGCTTTATCAGGGTCAGAGGCAGCCAGGAGCCCATCCCAGCCAACTCCAGGCCAAGGTGAACTGCCAGACCAGTGCAGGGCTAAAGCCCCTGTCACACATTGATGATTTAGCCAGCGTATGCCGAAGTATGAGAATACACTGCCATACGTTGAATAAGTTATAGGTAAGTTTTGTGTAAGTTAACAGCACGCTGGTATAAGTCGTAGTATGGCGATATCATCGATGTATGCTAGCGTATGGCTCATACGTTCCATATATGCCGGCCATAAGTTGTAGGTAAGTTGCCATAAGTTGTGCGATCGTTCACACACATTATTTGTAAGTTACTCTTACAACTATTCACAAGTTGAATATAATGTCTAGCGTACTTTGAACCTAAGTATAACTTATACCTAGCGTGTTGGCAGCGTTCACCAATTATGACCAGTGATAGTCAACCATGGAGTCTTGAGGAGTACTGACTGGTTCCGAGTTTGAACCCCATTTTATATACCAATCCCCCTAAAACAGGGGTGGCAAACTCATTTTCACTGAGGGACACTTCATAAAATTTCTAGGTTACCAAGGGCCAAATAATCACTGAACATACATTTCAAAAAGGGCATGAAATGAAATCTACATGGCAAAACGATTAGTTTAGGTATTTGTCCTCTTTTTCTTTTTTCACTTTTCTTTTCTGATAACACTTTGACAGCAATTAGCTAGCTTTTAATTTTTCTTAAGTCATGAATGACTAGCTGGTCATTTTAAATAGGTTGCTGCCACCTAGTGGAAGAATGAAGAATTACGTTTCATGGTAATGGTTGATGCAAAGAATTTACGATAATCGTATTCTTTTAAAGTTCTCGCGGGCCACATAAAATGAGTTGGCCGGCCGGATTTGGCCCGCAGGCCTCGAGTTTGACACCTGTGACCTAAATGCTGCCCATATGCCCACAATACACTAGCTGTGAGTTAGAAAGATATTTAGTAAAAGTTCTGTGGTCATCCGGAACGTGTCAGATACGTCTACATATGTCAATATGCGTTGGAGATAAGTTCAATATAAGTTAGCTATAAGTTTTCAATAGGTTCTGGATAAGTAACTAAAATGTTATATATATGTTCGTAACTGGAATAACTTCGATAGTTCAGCGTATGCCAGGGTTTTATAGAAATTTGTCATACGCCGGCAGAAGTTCTGCAAATCGTTAATATGTGACAAGAATCAAGAATATCCAATTAGCCTAATGTGCATGTCCTTGGGCTGTGGGAGAAAACCGGAGCACTCGGAGGAACCCCACACATTCAAGGTAAAACATGCAAGCTCCACACAGAAAGGGCCATGCCCGGCATGGGGCTCAAACCCAGGACGTTTTTGCAACGAGGCGGAAGTGCTAACTTCTGCTTCACCATGCCATGCATTTTTTTTTCATTTCCATTTCCATATTCGAGCTTAGACAGCTTTGTTTCACACTCACCAAGTCATCCACCTGAATCTAGCTTTCATTTCATTTTCATTTCATTTCATTTTTTACTTTAATATGATCTGATGATGTAACACAACCAATGCATATGTGTTTGTATCTGTTTAGTCTAATGCAATGATTTTAGATTGTAAATAATTAATAATTATCTAATTAAATAATTAAGGGTTCTAAAATAATAATAATTTAAAAATCTTTTTATAGATAGAGGCTTTTTCTTCAAAATATTTTATACCACAAAGCCTGTTTCTGCCACCAGACAGCTTTTAATAATACTTGCATATACCATTTCAACCACTAGAGGTCAGTAAAGTAACAAAGAACTACAGGCTTTCTGCAGCTTCGGCCCTGGCTCTGGATGTATCTGGATCAAAGCACTTGTACATGTGACCCTTTGAAATGTCTGTGTACTGATACCAAACCCTCAGGTACCCCCAACCTTGAAAGGACTGTTCATTCCCCAGTGTTTCTGTTGAAATATCTATGTGTATCTTGCAAACACATGTTCAATACCAAGCTTTTTATAAGGTCACCGTGTGTGTCTGTGTTTGTGTGTGTGTGTCTGTGTCTGTGTGTGTGTGATAGAGCAGAAAAAGCATTGCCACTAAATGTTACTTGCTATTGCAGAGCATTGTAAATTCTTTAGCTATGCCAACCCCATTGCATAAGGAGATAATTTAATACGAAATAGGCTACACTGCAACGAATCCCTACAGAGGGCTTCCAATATGAATTTCCGATAGAGTCTCCTTTGAACCCATGTCTATGCTCAAGGCCTTTTTGCATCACTTCCCTAGGGTCCCTTTAACCCCCATGGCTGCTCTGGGGCCCATGGTGTGTTTTCTGAGTTTGCAGAAAAGAATTGACACAGTAACCTCAGGCCTAATGTGTGTAATTATTCCTAGCAGGGACGCTAATAAAAGAAATATATAGGCAACAGTGGGACTGACTCCAGCAGCAGCACTGAGAAACACAGATTTGAGGTGCTCCATGCTTGTACCGTATACACATACACACACACACACACACACACACACATTCACACACTCATAGACACACGCACAGAGACTGGTTTCCATAACTTCAGGGGACCATACGTTCATTTCCTGGAGGCTTGCTGTAACCCTAACCATAACCTAACCTAACCTTCACTCACTCACTCGCTCATTTGCCGAAACGCTTAATCCTATTAGGGTCTGTGGTAGGCTGGAGCCTATCTCAGCCGACACTGGGCGAAGGCGGGGTACATCCTGAACAGCTTGCCAGACCATCACAGGGCAACACGCACAATAATTTATACTCTCTCACACACACACACACACAAACCTAGGGGCAATCTGGAACAGCCAATTAGCCTAATATGCATGCCTTTTTATGTCTTTTGATGCAAACACGGGGAGAACATGCAAGCTCAACACAGAAACGCCTGAGCACGGGACTCGAACCCAAGACCTTCTTGCAGTGAAGCGGACGTGAACCATGCTGCCCACTCACCTTAACTTTCCCGGGTCCCCATACCACGATGAATACCTAGATACCACACACACACACACACACCCCCCCCATCCGGCGCGGCTCGATCAACCGACGCGTTTTGCGCACTTCCTGCTCCGGCCGTCAGGCGCACGGGAGGTGTGTGTGTGTGTGTGTGTGTGTGTGTGTGTGTGTGTGTGTGTGTGTGAGAGAGAGAGAGAGAGAGAGAGAGAGAGGAAAGGGGAGGAATGCTGCAGGAAGAATCAGCCCAGATCTGGTGGATCCACTGAACAGACAGGCGGCTCAGTGCTGCGGGAGGTTCCCGACGCCTAGAAGACGCGATCGAGACAAGCCGACTGCGAGTCCCAGCTGCTCGGGAGGAAAGACGATCCCCGAGGCCAGTGTGTGATTTAATCTTTTCTTTCTCTCTCTCTCTCTCTTTTGAAAGAAGACTCGCTGGAATGCGCCGCCGCCGCCGCTGAAGCTGCTGAAAACCTCCAGGTTTCATTTCCTCTGAGCGCAAGACCTCCTGGTTTAATCCTCGCCCTGATTCCTGCATGCTGTCGGGGTGCAGAACAGAACTCCATCGGGATCTGGCCGGAGAGAGAGAGAGGTTTTGCTTGTTTACGCGCGTTCATGATCTTAAACAAAAGCAGGAGAATCAAAGTCCTTTCTTCTTTTCCTTCTTGTTCCTTTGGAACCTTACTGAGATCCTAAACATCATCAAACAAACGGATGGGTTTTTTTTGTTTGTTTGTATGTTGTTTGTTTTTTGTTTGCAATCAGACCAGCATCCTTTAAAACTGATCCTTACGCATGACGTGATGGTAACTACATGTAAAACACTTCCCCTGGATTAAAGTTCCACACTGTAAATGTAAGCGTTTGCCTGTTCTCGCATCATCATGGTTGTTTTCAACGGCTTGCTGAAGATTAAAGTCTGCAAAGCTCTGGATCTGAAGCCCACACCATGGTCCTTACGCCACGCCGTCGGCCCCAAGACCCAGACCTTCTTGCTGGACACATACATTGCCCTCAATGTAGACGATTCCCGTGTGGGCCAGACGTCCACCAGGCAGAAGACCAACAGCCCAGCATGGAACGATGAGTTTGTCACGGAGGTGCAAGATGGAAAGAAGATCGAACTCTCTGTTTTCCATGACTCGCCAATTGGCTATGATGACTTTGTGGCCAACTGCACCATCCAGTTTGAAGACCTGTTGCAGAATGGCAGTAGACACTTCGAAGACTGGGTATGTTCCTGTTCCTAAAGAGATGGGGTCGGGTTTGGTTGTTTTCTTGCTCTGCCTGCTCTGATTCTGCGCTCTGATAAAGTGACAGATTTAACAGGCGTGTAAGAGAGGAGGGAAATCACCAAACTAGACTTTGACCCTGCAGGTCAGCACTTGGCCATTATTTGAGCTTTAAATACTGCTTTGTGTGTCATGCTACTCACATGGTTGTTTGGTAAAGACAGCTGTCTTACAGCCTGTATTTTCCATAGGACCTTTTACGCAGCTTGGGGTCAGTAACATGCACAATTTCCAAAACGTTTTACAAACGCAAGTAAAGTCATGACCGGTCCGTGCGAATGTATGAAATCACAGAATTAGGTTTTTGATAGGGCGGCACGGTGGTGTAGTGGTTAGCACATCGGTCTGATAGCAAGAAGGTCCTGGGTTCTAGGATGGGGCTCAGCGAGGACGTTTCTGTTTTCTGTTGGGCTTGAGTGGGTTTCCTCTGGGTACCCCAGTTTCCTCCTACAGTCCAAAGACATGCCCATTATTCTAATTGGCTGTTCCAAAGTGCCCCTATGTGTGCAGGTGAGTGTGAATGGTTGCATGTGCGATGGTCTGGCAAGGTGTTCAGGGTGTACGCTGAGAGTCGGCTGAGATAAGCTCCAGCCTCCCTGCCACCCTACTAGGATTAAGCGATTTGGCTAATGAGTGAGTGAAGTTTCTGATATGCTGAATTTCCACCACTAGCTTAGTTTATAATGAAGTCCCAAACGTGCTATAAAGTAGGCGTGATTGAAGTGGTGGGAAAAGATGCTTACATTTAGCATAAAAGAAATCTTACCTCTACTTAGTTATTCTGTAAGTTTTAATAATGTGCATGAAATATGGACCTATTCCTCGTTACACTCTTGGTCAGACTGATGATTTTCACACAGTATCAGGCTTTCAGCCAGAGACATGTTGTAGCATAATCAGCAAGTGGTTGCTTTTTAGAGGATGGTGTTGACAGTTTGGGGAATAAATAGCTCACTTCCACTTTTGTTTCTTGTAGCACCTTAATCTAATCTTGGACAACACTCATAGACTCACTACTGTGTACTTATTAGTTATTGAGCTCCATACAAATTATTGACAGATTAAAGGAAAACAAGGTGACATGCGGTGCACGGTATGTTTTGCATTTCCACTTGTTCCCGATCATGGCTGTCACGCGTTCCCAGCATACATTTGGCACGTACTCGGAGCGCGTCCTCAAAAATGGACGTGATGCGTACATGAGTTTTTGTACTTGGAAAAATTTGGGGTGGCAGTGTGTTCGTGTTTTGGTACGTGACATCAGCATCACCGGGTACTAGATTGATGCTATGAACATGGCGGAACGCTAGCTGATAGAGCATGTTAGGAATTATGGTCATCTTTCTGACATGCCGATCCTCTCCATACTGAAAAAAATGTCTGTCCCTCAGAACAGAGAGAGTGAAGAGTCAGAATAAATGAATTCACGTTTCTTCTTATGGACCACTTTTATCCTGTGATGTAACATTTTCTCTCCTGAAAGTGGCTTTCAGAACGACCCAGCCGCCGTTACCAGTGCATGAGGTCAAACTGAATGATTTGGTGAGGATGAAAATGGAGGAAATTATATGCCAGGGGTGTCCAATCTTATCCGCAAAGGGCCGGTGTGGGTGCAGGTTTTCACTTCAACCAGGCAGTAGCCACACCTTCCAATCACTTTTCAATCACTGATCTCAAAAAAAAAAAAAAAAAAAAAAAAAAAAAAAAAAAAAAAAAAAAAAAAAAAAAAACACCCCCCCCCCCCCCCCCCCC
>JBCNYH010000021.1:37728552-37740083 GCA_039654325.1 Tandanus tandanus
TCGAGGAAACTTGGTGGGATCGTGATGATCTCGAGGAAACTTGGTGGGATCGTGATGATCTCGAGGAAACTTGGTGGGATCGTGATGATCTCGAGGAAACTTGGTGGATTCGTGATTATCTTGAGGGAAATTGGTGGATTCGTGATGATCTCGAGGAAACTTGGTGGATTCGCGACAATCTCGAGGAAACTTGGTGGATTCGTGATAATCTCAAGGGAACCTGGTGGGATCATGATGATCTTGAGGGACTTGGTGGATTCGATGATCTCGAGGGAACTTGGTGGATCCGTGATGATCTAGAGAGAACTTGGTGGATTTGTGTTGATCTCGAGGGAACTTGGTGGATCCGTGATGATCTCGAGGGAACTTGGTGGATCCGTGATGAACTCGAGGGAACTTGGTGGATCCGTGTTGATCTCGAGGGAACTTGGTGGATCCGTGTTGATCTCGAGGGAACTTGGTGGATCCGTGATGATCTAGAGGGAACTTGGTGGATTCGTGATGATCTCGAGGGAACTTGGTGGAATCGTGATGATCGTGGCAAAATTTTTACGATGTATTATGATTTGACGCCAAGTGTGATAGAATGTGGAAATCACAGTAGAGCACACTAGAGCTTAACAGACCTTAACAGAAAACAGTGTAACAGACCATGATGCCCCAAACTCTGAACAAAATATGCCTTATCAGTTCTTTGCAGCCACATGCAAGATGGCAAAGGATGCCACCATTAAAATAGAATAACCGTATGAGAAAGGGAAGTCATTGGGGTCAGAGGGAAGTAGAACAGGGTGATTTTCATTAACACAAACACAACAGTCATCTACATGATTTTGCAGACTGTATGTTGCACTGTCATTTGTCTACATCAGAGAGATTGTATCATATCTGCTGCACACGATATACTAGGTTTGTTATAAGCAAATGGAATAAAGCTTATCACGCAAATACTTGAACCTTTTGCTGAGTTAAAGAAATTGAATGTGCCGTGTAGTGAGCAATATTTAGTCCTTTGATAAAATTGGCTTATTGGGTCATTAAATTCCAGCAGAGAAAAAAAATGCCATAGAGAATTGTAGCTTTTCCGTCCATCTAATATTTGTAACAGTGGGCAGCATGGTGGTGTACTGTTTAGCACATCTGCCTCACAGCAAGACGGTCCTAAATCCGAGTCCCGGGCTCGGGGCGTTTCTGTGTTGAGTTGATCTATTGTTGTTGCTTGCTTGGGTTTCTTCTGGGTACTTCGGTTTTCTTCCACAGTATAAAAGCCATGCGCATTAGGCTAATTGGCTGTTCCAGATTCACCCTAGGTATGAGTGTAAGTGTGAATGAGTGTCTGTGTTGCCCTGCGATGGTCTGGAAAGGTGTTCAGGGTGTACCCCACCTTCGGCCAGTGTCGGCTAAGATAGGCTCTAGCCTCCCTGCAACCCTAGTAGTAAGATTAAATGGTTCAGCACATGAGCGAGTGAGCAATATTTGGGACAGCTCTGTTCTAATTGCGTTTGTATTATTTCAAGCTCCATCCATATTTTCTTCGTTTTGTGTGTGTGTTGTTCTCTCTCTCTGTGTGTGAGGATGAATAGAATTTCTTTTTAACTTTAAAAAATTTGCTGAATTTAGAAATAATCCAGTTTTCTATTTGAACCTTCCAAGTATCCTGATTCAGCCATCTTCCTGACAACCCCGTCCTCCTCCAGCTATTGGACGCACCACAGCCTTCACTCTTTCCATCCCCCTCATCTCGCACTCTCGTTCTCTGACTGCCTCTCGCTAGATAATGAGATTAAGCAGCGGTTTCCTGTCAGTGTGAAGCTTCTCCCTCTCATGGCTCAGCTGCCCCATGCTGTGCCGATGGCAGGGTGGGCGTCGAGCTAGTGCAAATGATCTGAAGTGGATTTATAAAACATCAGCATTCTCCAAGCTAAGTGTCTGTAGCACAGCATGTCCGTAATGGAGAGAAACAGCTATATGGAACATGATGAAAATGTAACAGTATGGTGGTGTTGCATGATAAGAAAATGCAGCATACTTATCCTGTTATGCTATGCTAAAATAGACCGCAGCGGCAAAACAACAAGTGCAAAAATATAGATGTACCATGAGCCATAGGTGTCATAACTTAATTATTCGAAAACCCACAACCTATGATAAATGATTATTGATTACATACTGTAATTATAGTATAATATAAAACATTTTCAGCTCCATTAGTAAATAGACACAGTCAAAAGAGATTACCCTTAAAAAAAATTTTTTTAAAGGTTATTTGAATGTTTATTATAATTTATTATTATAATTTTATACACATAAAGCTTAGAGGCTGATGAGATGAATGCATGGCATTATGAGATGGGAAGTGAACAGTGCTTTGACAGCGATGGTATAATCTCCCAATCCATCAACTAGAGTGCTGTTTGCCCAGAGTACAAGTCCTCTAATCCCTGATCTTATGTGTGTTCTATTCTCAGATTGACCTGGAGCCTGAGGGCAAAGTCTACGTCATCATCAACTTATCAGGATCCTCCAGTGAAGGTAAAATTCAAACACATATACAAGATTCAGGCTGTTTTCTGATTTTAAAAACTTAAAACTTTCTAAATGCAGGAAGATGATATTGCATCACTGCGTCTTTCCTTTATTAGAGCTCTTTTTTTTTTGTGCTGATGAAGGTTCTGTCTTGTTTTACAATAGACTTCTGCTTTCTGATGAATATGCATTAGAGCAACAGGTTTGGTACTTCCTGTGTCAGCCTGGCTGGAACGATGTGTGTGTGTGTGTGTGTGTGTGTGTGTGTGTGTGTGTGTGTGTGTGTGTGTGTGTGTGAGAGTGTGTGTTGTGGAGAAAGTGTTGAGAAAGTGGCAGCTATCTGCAGGGAAATCCCACTCTTTTAAACTCTGAAAGTGTGTGTGGGTGCCGGAAATGCGAGGATCATAGCGTCTGAGCAACCTGAAGAGCTCCCACGCAATACTGCAGCTCTCGACTGCAGGCTGGCACACACACAGACTTCCTGTGCACTGGAGCAAATCTAATGAACCACCACATATCACTATCAGCATATCAACTGCACATATTTCAGCTCATCTTTGTTTTCTTTCTTCAGAAGACTAATACATTTCTCTCATTCTCTCATAAGATAAAAAAAAAACTGATTCATGGACATTTCTTTTTTTTTTTTCTTTTTCTTTTTTTTTTTTGGAGGAACAGTTTGTTCCTGAACAAATCAAGATATGCATGAAAAAATAGAGGTTTCACATTCATAAAAACATTTTAGTAACACAATGATGCATGGATATCTCAATGATGAACATGCTTATGCTACCTCAACAAGAATCATAACCTGTTTTGCCAAAATTTGTCTCACCAGATATTCATTCTTCCTGGCCTTAACCTACGGTCTCATCATTTTTTATTGAAAAGCATTGAAAACTGCCAGACCAGCTAGCAGTATATACAATGCAAAATACCTCAACTTACACAGAAATGCTGTTTGTATACTATACTTAACTATTTTCAGTTGTAAACGATAATCAAGGGCGGCACTGTGGCGTAGTGGTTAGCACGTCTGCCTCACAGCATGAAGGTCTTGGGTTCAAGTCCCGGGGTCGATTAGGGCATTTCTGTGTGGAGTTTGCATGTTCTCTCCATGCTTGCATGGGTTCCCTCAGGGTACTCCAGTTTCCTTCCACAGTCCAAAACCTTGCACATTAAGCTAATTGTGATGGACTGGCAAGCTGTTCAGGGTGTACCCTGCCTTCGCCCAGTGTCAGCTGAGATAGGCTCCTGCCTCCAGTGACCATAGAAGGATTAAGCGGCTCAGCAAATCCATAACAAATCATGCAGAATTACATATAGTCCTATATTTTGTTCTTTTGTAGCTTGAATAATGTGGCAGTTAGGAGCATATCGTGTTTATCATTGGTCAACAATACTAGTACTTTTTGATCAGAAGGCCAAAGAGGAGAGCTAATTTTATAGTGCGCGTGTTTTTTTATTTATTAACTAGCAGTAGTGTTGTCCCATCACTGTAATATAGTGTACATTTATTTTTCATCACTCCAACATATAGTATAATCCTGAATGACGTCCTATTTGCTGTACAAGCTCCCTACATGGCATTTTGTGTAATGATGATGTAAATATGTACTAAATGTCCAAGAGAATGGCATTTGATCTTAACCACAGAAAAATGTGGGAGTCCAAGAAGTGTCTGTTGGTAATTAATTGAAGACGTATGAATAATACCATTTGTGTTTATGATTAATTACATAATTATTATTAATATAATTTATTAATATAAAAATAAAGTGTAATTGATTCTATTTACTGGGAGCTGTTTTCATGCAAGCAATGCAAGAGTCATTTCAGCATGAAGTTGGAAGAAGGAAATATGTATGGGTTTTATTATTTTTTTTTCATTCATTCATTCATACATTTTCTGAAGTGCTTAATCCTAATTAGGGTCGTGGGGAGGCTGGCGCCCATCCCAGCCAACTCTGGGTGAGGGCGCGGTACACCCTGAACAGCTTTTTTTATATATATATAATTTTTATTTATTTGTTTTTGGTTTTGTTTTGTTTTTGTTTTTTTTTTCAACATAAGTGATAAGACCTCAAACAATGGAAGATTTTTTGTACCTTCAGAGGCAGAAATATCATGAAAATTTTGAATATAAATTTTTTTTGACAGCTCTAATCCAGATAAAGCTTTAAAAATACTGAGCTGGTTTACCAACATCCTGAGATCATATCTCCCTGAGTTCCAGAGGATGCTGCCAGGATCAGCAAACACACACACCAAGAAAACAAACACACAGATGGATGATTAGTGTGTAAACCGATAATGTTTGTGGTGTGTGGTTGACACTGTAATCACAGACCCCTGCAGTGTGGTGTTGGTAACTAATTTCAGTTTAATTCTAGCTTGTCTGTTTTTCACTGCAAACAACTGTTTCTGTGCTAATGTGTGGGCATTGCTAAGCACCATGTGTACAGTGCCTGGGCACTTTGCATGGACCGTTAGTGAAAATGTAGCATCATTCATGCCTCATTTGAATGGTCTTATGCGTGCAGGCCTGCACTAAGCCCAGCCGGTCATCTGTCCTCTGTTTTAGGAAGCCTGCTGTAGTTTGACTCTGTTCATTCACATGCTCACTGGTTTATGGTTGATTTGCTGCATCGATCCAGAGCACAGTGCTTTGCCTGGGTGGGGTGATTTTACACGACCCAGAAAATGAGTGAGAATAATTATAGCAGAGCTCCTGAGCGGAGCACAATAGACAACAAACAATGGCTTGGATGGTTGTCCCATGTCCTGTCCAGGGTCCCTGCGTGTCTCCACAGGAAATCAAATAAGGCTGCCGTGTTGCTGAATTGATGCTGATTGGCTGTTATGTATTGCTGCCTTGAATGTAGCATAAATTAATTGCTTAATGTGAGTTGTTTAAAACAAAATTTGCACAAAAGATATTTTTATTAATTAAATAAAAGCCTGAAGCCAAATCTTGCTTTTTTTTGTTGTTGCGTTTTCCCCTTTCAATCCGATTAATAATCAGAATAAATATTATTAAATATAATCAAATCAACAGAATAAATGATAGTTGCAGCCCCAGACTACAACACCCATACACCACAGTCATTACCACATTGTCAATCAGCTGATTTCTGTTCACACACACCTGTTCATAATCAAACCATAGATTATAAAAGGTCTTTCAAAACACACACACACACACACACACACACACACACACACACACACACACACACACACACACACACCAGGATGGTTTACCAACATCCTGAAGTAATATCTCCCTGAGTTCCAGAGGATGCTGCCAGGATCAACGCACACACACACACTCCCCTCTATGTAGTTTCATTGCACTATTCCAAGCTTTTTTAATCTTGTGTGAACTCCTGGTTTTGGCTTTGTTGTAAGTCATTCATTCATGTATTTGTCCTTTGCCTCTGACACCCTGCTTGCTGATTCCCTGACTCAATGCCTGTTTTTGATAATGATTCTTGGATCTCATTGCCCTGTTTATGCTAAACTTTAACAGCATCTGCCTGACAATGTGAAAAAAGAAATGTCCGACATGCACATTTTTTTCTTCCACACCGATGACCCCAATATGACCTTTTTCCTGCTCCCATGGCAACAAAAGCAGGCAGTGTCCTTTGGCCAGTATATAAAAAAGAGAAAGGTACCCTTTTTCTGTTTCCATAGACAGGCCAATCAATGACACACACACACACACACACACAGATGCACACAGGAGAAACTCTCCAACGCTATGAGGGGGAAGCTGAGCTATTTTCAGTGATGCCTCAAGCTATGCAGTCCTGAATAGCTCACACTGCAGCTCCCCACAATCCCTGCACTATTACCCATAATCCCACCTGCTTGACCCTGTCCTGCTCAACAGTAATTTAAGCTTGGGTATTAAAAATATTTATCTCCCTTCAAAACTCTGCTGACTCCACAAGCTGGGTGTCAGAAAGACAGAGTCCATGTAATTATTAGATTTGGAGTGAGTCCTATTTGGAGCAGTCTCATATTATTCTGTACTGCCAAACACCCTTTCACTGAAATCCTGAATTTCCTACACAGTTTGCTAAAATTACAGACGGTGGGTCCTGTATGTTGCTTCCTTAGAGGATGAACTGAAGTTATTAAAATTCAGTGCAACTCATGTGGGCTTTCTGAATCAGTCTATTTCTGATCATCACTCATTGCAGGGCTATTTATTCTATCTGTCCTTCTGTCATGGTGTGAAAACAAGCGTATTTAAGGTAAGTCTTTTGGGCTTTTACACCCGAGCCTAGTGGCTCATCAGCCCGGTGCTTATCCCCGGTTTCTGTAGCATGAAGTGACTAGGAGTTCAACTCCTCCTGGATGGGACGCTAGTCCATCGCAGGTTACCTTCCCAGTATTTTTACTGGTACTCATTTATACTGCTGGGTGGACAGAGGCACACTTGTGGTTAAGACCTTGCCCAGGGGTCTTAGCACGGTGGGGGTCTAACGGGGATACAAACCCACGAGACATCCATACAGGAAGGAATCAAAAGACGGTGCGCACTGAGTATGACGTAAAAGCGGTTTGTCACACAGTACATGTTTACCTTCTTGCCTTTATATATAGACCTAGATCACCCACCTGCTGCTAACTAGAGCAATCATTACATACCCAGTTATGTGTGTGTATAAGTGTGGTTCAGATTTGTATATGCGCATGGATAAAAATGTTTCTGTCGGGTTCATTATGTTGGCTGACCAGGGTTTACGTGTCTCAAAATAGCAAATGAGACTAAGTTATGGATTATGGTACACACACACACACACACACACACACACACACACTTAACTGCACTTTGAGGGACGTTTTGCTGCTGTGCTGCTGACTATTGATTGGGAAATGATGTACCTCTGTGTATATATACTTCTAAAGAGATCATTTTACCGAGCTTGTTTGACTGCCCTCAACATGAATACACAAACTCATCAAATATTGACACCTGTCAAAACAGTAGACAAAATAATTGTATTATACACTCACTCACTCACTCACTCATTTGCAGAACCTTACTTTTTACTCCTATTAGGGTCCTGACACTGGGCAAAGGCGGGATACACCCTGAACAGCTCGCCAGTCTATCGCAGGGTAAACACGCTCACAACTATTCACACTTACACCAAGGGGCAGTTTGGAAGTCTAATGTGCAATTAGCCAATCATTGGACTGTGGGAGGAAACCAAAGTACCCAGAGGAAACCCTCACAAATACAGAGAGAACATGCAAACTCCACCAAAGATCCTTCTTGCTGCAAGGCAGACATGCTAATCACTTTATTTTATTTTAATAAACACCAGACTTAGAAAGCTGAGCACTGCAGGGAAGTAATAGACTATATAGTACATTTCTCTTACACACTAACGTCCCCCAGCTCTCACCCGAGCCCGGGACTTAAACCCAGGACCTTCTTGCTGTGAGGCAGATGTGCTATCCACTATGCCACCGTGTCGCCCCGCTTTGTATAATATAATGATTTTGAGCTTAACATTTCAACACCTGCCAAAATGGCGTACTTTTCCAGCAGTAAAAATAATTCTAATAATTATTGCTCTTTATTTCTTTTTCTTTTTTCTTTTCAAATTTGAAGATTATTGACACTCCTAATGTATATTTACTGTAAAATAAATGCACGGAAGCATTTAGCCTTGAAAGACTACATTATCTTAAATCTTATTTAAAGTCTTTCCAGGAAATCTTGCAGGAAACTTTGCTCTTGATCTTATCCTGTTCCCCTGAACTATAAATATAAAGTTGTCCGCTTCATTTTGTATGACATGCGATATTGTTTGAACTGACCACATGTGCATGGGGAAGAATATAAGGCTGTTAAAATATCTTCTAGAAGTGTCCACAAACTTGTTAGATAATTCAGGAAGAGACTTTGTTCTCCTTAGTAGAGACTTCATATATACAATACACAGAACTTTCTTGTTGTGAGCCGGGGGGGGGGGGGGGGGGGGGGGTTGTTTTCCCTTTTTGTGGAAACCGAAGCCCAGTATTGGCTTTCAATATATCCCCTACCCCAAAAAAAAAAAAAAAAAAAAAAAAAATCTAATCTGCTACTGCTGTTAGCATGTTACCTCGATATTGTCGCTGATGTTCCTAGCGTGTTCGAAACGATCATATGCAACCCTATGAAATGTACAAATCATGGCACTGCTGACTAAAACTAAACTAAGAACTATGTACTGTCATTACACTGTCGCAATAATTAAATTTTTTCCTTACAGACTCACAGCTCACCAGACCATCTTTGACTCTTTGACTCTCACATTCACACCTAGAGGCAATTAAGTATATCCAATTAGCCTAATGTGCATGTCTTTGGACTGCTGAATGTACATATCAGAATGTACACCACCATACTGCTCAATGTACAGATCAGAAGCATGATCCAAGGTTGCAAAGGCAAAACACATGTAAAAAAGTAAAAATGCGTAATGGCAAACAAAAAACTCCAATCAACAAACTCAGTGATTTTGCCATCACTTGCTGCAATGTGCTTTGAAAGTGTTGAGTTTAGTCGTCAGCTTGGTCCCACTAACTCGTATTCGCTTTCCTGACAACGCTTAACAGTAACAAGCTAGATTGCAATCTTTCCTGAGTCATGATTGGCTAGCTGTTTACTTGAAAACAGTTGGCTCCATCTAGTGGATGGATGATAAATTGCATTTCATGGTAATATTTGATGCAAAGAATAAACGCAAATCATATACTTATCACATATCACATACGACAACATTATGGTAAACTGATAATTTTTTCCGCTTATGGATGCCATCGGTTTAAATAAACGGAGATTTTCGCACTAATTAGCCCAGTATTTTTCGTGAAGATTTTAAGTAAAATGGCTGAAACTTCACAACGAGAGTAAATCTTATAAGAATTGCTGTGTATATTTTTTGGCTTGAAATTGGTTCAAGCCCAAATTATTGGCTACTGGTTTCTTTCCAAAGCAAAAACCACTCACATCACTAATTTTGTGCAACACGTTGCACAAGAAATTGGGCATATTTTTACATTATATTTATATTAAGTATCTAAAATATAGCAGTTAACAATAAACTGTTAAAAAAATAATAAATATATAATAGCAAATATACTGTAACTACAATGGCAAGTGTCAAGGTGATACGTGTTTTGGTTATGCCCATTTCTCAACATTTTGTCACTGAATCCTGATTTTGGCCCGGATCATGTTTCTGATGGCACAATTTTATTCTATTTGTTTAAATTTTAAATTCATTCTCAAAAAATTTTCAGCAGGATGACCACTGAGATTTAATGTTTTTGTTTACTTTTAGGGGTTTTATTTAAAAACTATTCACAGGATTTCATGTTTCTTTGTTTTTCCTTTTTACTGTCATCACTGTCCTTGTGTGTTTTTTCGAAGGTTTAATAATAGGACATCTTCAACTTATTAAATTACAGACTAAATTATTATCCCCTGAAAATTCCAAAAAATCCTTTAATTACTGAATCGAGCACTAGTGGTTTTGCTGATATAATATGATGAATATGCAAACTGTTAGAAAGTCAGATTGACAAGGTTCTCCCTCATTTGTACCGGTTTGTTTCCTCTGTAGCTGAGCAGCGCCTTTCCTCCTGCCTCGGGGAAACTTGGCTGGAGTCTCGTCCCCATCAGTGCAAGTCTGACTGAAACCTGAAGTATTCATTTCATGCTCTGAAAAGATAGAAAAGAACAACAAAAAAAGAATTTAAGGCCTTTATATGTCTTTGGTCCCTGCTAGTTTTACTATGTGAACATTTCTAAGCAAATTATGTTTTTGCACCTAATGAGCTAGAAAGCTGAAAATTAGCGTCTTCGTTTTCCAAGAGATGAAACTGTGCGCTGGCAGATCCAAACATAGGATCCTTGTCACTGAGCATGTTCTTAAGTGAGTCTCCTGGCAGGTTGTGGCTTGATGCAAACTCATCACTTGCTTCACATTCCAAAGTCTGGCCAAGGAGTAGGGAGTCTTCCAACTGATCACTGGGAATTAAATGGTTAAATGTGCCAACTATATCCATGAATGCTTCCACTGTTATGACTGCTCTAGAAAAAGATAAGGAAGAAGATAAAGGGAAAAAATATACATTTTGTTAAATTATGGTCAACTATATTATCAACAGATAATGCAGGGGTGGATATATCCACTGATTAGTCCACAAGGCAGGTGGAAGATCTGTTATGATGCTCAGGGCCATGAGTCGGTTACCCAGAGCTAAAAGGTTTCAGCTAATGTAATTTAATAACCTACATCCTGGATACAATAAGTATTGGGGGGTGGGGGGTTTAAGAAGAGTTTTTTTTTCTTAACAACACAACAAGAAGTCTGAACCAGTGCTATGATTTAAATATTTAATAAGTTTAATTCAGTAGTTTGTCCTGAGCTGATGGTGTACATGTAGTACTTTTCACACTATGTATATTTTGTTGAAACTACTGCTTTAAACAGAGCAGTGACACATTCTGTCACAACGTTTTCCATTCCATTCAAAAAGGAGGTTGCCCTAAAAATACTTTTTCAGACCTTCCCTTTCCCCTTGCCTCTGAGGGTAGGATTAAAAAAGTGACTGGACCCCCAGGTAGCTTTTGATGCTGCCATCAGCTCAGGATGGAGAATGTCTGCATGTAGAATCAAATCTGAAGGCTCCACTTTCAAAAATGAAAACATGTATATGTATACCAGTTCCATTACACATGTCGATACTATCACTTCTGATAGTCTCGAGTGCCAGACATGTGTACACGCACGCACCGTGTAGATTACTAGATTCAAAACAGCAGCTGGGTGTCCAAGGCGACACTTCTGACTTGCAAGTACGCATGCACAGATTTACACGATGTAGTTACAATACAGGTGAACGTCGAAAAACTAGAACATCGTGCAAAAGTTCATTTATTTCAGTAATTCAACTTAAAAGGTGAAACTAATATATTATATAGACTCATT
>JBCNYH010000021.1:37754103-37770734 GCA_039654325.1 Tandanus tandanus
CCATATATTTCGCTCTACTTCGATGTATTGAGCACTGCTCTACGGAAAATCGACTCAGGATTTTATATATATATATATATATACTTTATCAGTACAAAGAAGGTATGATAAATGATGATGGAAACTGTGCATGCAGTAGATGTGCCTAGGTGTATTTTTCTCAGATGTTCACTAGTTTTTATCTGGCTTATCAGTTTAATATCTGTATACTATTATTTTTGCCATTATCTTGCATGACATCGTGAGATATGAGAAAATAGGACGTGAATTCATCAGTTCATATAAGCCATGAAATGGACTCCAAATGATGGTGTTTTCAAACAGGCTAATGCAAACTATCCTGAGTTTTTTAGTTGATTGCAATTTCGAAAATGTAAATAAAAACCACCTGATTATGAAACTATACATATATTCATGTGTAATAGGAAAGTTGGGAAGGCTTGCCTTTCATTTCACTTTAAGGCACATGGTTGAACAGAGCACATGCTGGGTCAGGTGCTCTCAGGCCTCAGGTCTCTCTCTCTCTCTCTCTCTCTCTCTCTCTCTCTCTCTCTCTCTCTCTCTCTCTCTCTCTCTCTCTCTGTCTCTATGCTTTGAGAAGGGCAATTAGGTGGAGGAATGAAAGATGTGTTTGTTCTTATTCTCTGCTGCCTGAGGTGACCTCAGACAGTGTGGTCTTGAGTAACTCCATTTTTAAGAGGGGTAATTCAGCACAGCACAAGTGGGTGGGTTTCCCCTGTGCAGTTTACAGCTGGAAATGTTTCACTCTGCTTGTGCGAGATTGTGTGTGGGGTCAGATGTAGGAGAAAATGGGTAGATCTGGGGTAGAATTTGACCCAGACACTGCTGTTTTGCTTGGTGATGATCCATAGAATTTAAAAGTTGGAGTCAGTCATTGGATGCTGTTGTTGTTGTTGGTGGTGGTGGTGGTTTTATCATTCAGTCCAAGGCCCCACAGAGAATGTCTTCTTTTGATAATATACAGAAGTGAATTTACATCTAATGAAACATGAGAGGATTGTTGTCAAATATTACAAAACATGTTCTATTTCAAAACTATTTCACTGAACTTATCTTTATGGCTTTTTTTGTCCTTTATGATATGAGCTCAGTGCTTGCGATGTAGTTTTATAGTAATGAGTCTACTTTGTTTCATGCTATAATTTTTTCTGCAAAATAGACTTTTGTGTCACTTCTTGTTTGACAGCTGCTGCATCTGGGGAAAATGAAGAACGGGTATTCCGTGAACGCATGCGACCCCGTAAGCGTCAGGGGGCAGTACGCAGACGAGTTCATCAGGTGAATGGACACAAGTTTATGGCCACCTACCTGAGACAGCCTACCTACTGCTCCCACTGTCGTGACTTCATCTGGTAAGCTCTTTCTCTCTCTCTGTCTCTCTCTCTCTCTCTCTCTCTCTCTCTCTCTTATTAATCTCCAGGGATTTCTATCCACCTGTTTTTATGCAAATGTCTAAATAGGGATGCCAGTAAAAAGTATTTTTTAAAATGCTCCTTGGATATTCTATTAATACAAAGATTATGTAATGAAGGATGATGGGAACAGTATACACAGTATATTATATATTTTCTGTTTTTAATGTGAAATGTCATTGTATGCTGCTATACTGTATGTAATATGGTAACATCTTATTTAAGCAGGTCCCTTTGGGACACTATCAGATGTGCTGATGGAGCAGACAGACAGCTGTGGATATTTTTACTCCTCTGCTGTTTGGTTCTTTTTTGGTCTCAAGGCCGTACAGTTAATTTGCATAACTGTGTGGCTGTGTGACACCAAACAACAGTGTGTCTGTATATTGCCACACAATGTTGTCTTTTTTTCCGCCATCAGTAAGGGTGGTATGACTTCATTTGTTTTGCAGATGGCGTCCTCTACTGCTCACCACAGGCTATACACCTTCTTGGCTGTGATGTGCTGTGGAAAATTCAGACATGTACACTGGTTGACAGGGCGTGCTATCTGCTTTGTCTAACATGTGTTTTCTGTGTTCATTTGTAGGGGTGTATTAGGAAAACAAGGATACCAGTGTCAAGGTTGGGACCTTTCACCTTTCCATGTGTGCTGAGCTTTCTATACATTCCTTTAGCCCTGTTTCGTTTAGAGTCAGAAAAAATATTACATTATACACAACAAATATAATCAGTACTGTTGTAATGGGGGTAAAAAAAAAAATTAACACACTATAAGTGCTTTTAATGGTTATTATTATTGTTATTATTCATTCATTCATTCATTCATTCATTCATTCATTTATTTTCTAAGCCGCTTAATCTTAATTAGGGTCACGGGGAGGCTGGCGCCCATCTCGGCCGACTCTGGGCGAAGGCGGGTACACCCTGGACAGCTTTCCAAGCCATCGCAGGGCCAACACACACAACCATGCACACTCATACTCACACTTGGGGCAATTTGGAACAGCCACTACTGTGCATGTTTTTGGACTGTGGGAGGAAACTGGAGTACCCGGAGGAAACCCACGCAAGCACAGGGAGAACATGCAAACTCCACACAGAAATGCCCCGAGCCCGGGAATCGAATCCAAGCCTTTTAGCTGCGAGGCGAACGTGCTAACCACTGCGCAACCATGCCGCCCCTTATTGTTATTATTATTATTATTATTATTATTATTATTATTATTATTATTATCATCATCATCAATAATATTCTTATTATCATTATCATTCTTATTATTAATAGTGTTATTATTATTATTATTAGTAGTAGTAGTTTTATTATTATTATTACCATTATTATTATTATTATTATTATTATTTGTTTGTTTGCAGTTTGTACGTGTGTCGTCCATAAAAGATGCCACGAACTCATCATCACAAAGTGTCCCGGACTAAAGAAGCAGGAAGACACTCCAGAGGAGGTCAGTATTCGCTCTTTTTTCATACACTTTAATAGTCAGATACACAAAGTGTTTCTCCAGAACAAGTGAACAACGTGGATTTTGGATGTCAATTCTGTGCACAGGTGGGCTCCCAGCGCTTCAGTGTAAACATGCCTCACAAGTTCAGTATTCACAATTATAAAGTGCCGACTTTCTGTGACCACTGTGGCTCTTTACTTTGGGGACTGATGCGGCAAGGGCTGCAGTGCAAAGGTAAGGCACTTATTAAAGGTTTTTTTAGGAATGTATATGAATGTGTTTTGTATGAATGTGTGTTAAAGAAGTAGTGTTTTTAAGCTATATTTAAAGAAAATTCATTCATTCATGCATTTGCCGTACCGCTAAATCCTATTAGGGTCACGTGGAGGCTGTGCCTTTCTTTGCCAGCACTGGGTGAAGGCGGAGTACACTCTGAACAGCTCGCCAAAGCATCACAGGGCCAACACACCCACAACCATTCACACTCACACCAAACAGCACAGTTTGGAACAGCAAATTAGCCTAATGTGCATGTCTTTAAACTGTGGGAGGAAATTGCAGAACATGCAAACTCCGCACGAAAACAGCTGAGCGCGGGACTTGAACCCAGGACCTTTTGTACTGCCCAGGCGGACGTGCTAAACACTGCACCACCTCCCTCAAGCAAGATTTATAATAACATTAAGGACATTTCACATTATTCTGAACCTACTCGGATAAAACTATGTATATACGCCCCATTAATTGAGGCGGTGGAAACTGTGCTAACTGGAGGCGTTTAGGGGCGGGAATAGAAAAGTACATTTGCACAAAAATATGAATATCACTACCACTGTTTTTATAATTTTGGAAATGGTGCTTGCAAAAGGGATGCATTGTGTCATTGATCGATGCGCTAAATATAAATGAGTTCCTTGATCAAATGAAGTTGTTCTAATTTTTATATCAAGTGTGAGAAGTTTTTTTTTTTATGCCTGAAAATGAAACTGTTGGGCATTTTGGTTTGTAGCTGAGCAACAGCTGCGTATCTTTAATTCATTAATTTTCTAAACCGCTTAATCCTAATTAGGGTTGCAGGGTGGCTGGCGGCCATCTCAACCTACTCAGGGCGAGGGTGGGGTACACCCTGAACAGCTTGCCAGGCCATCGCAGGGCTAACACTCACACAACCATTCACACTCACACCTAGGGGCGATTTGGAACTTCCAGTTAGCCTACTGTGCATGTTTCTTGACGGTGGGAGGAAACCAGAGTACCCGGAGGAAACCCACACAAGCATGGGGAGAACATGCAAACTCCACACAGAAACGCCCCGAGCCCGGGAATCAAACCTGGAACCTTCCTGGTGTGAGGCGCTCGTGCTAACCACTGCGTCACTGTGCCACCCATATCTTAAATGGGGAAAATATTCCTTGCTGTAGGTATGAGTGTGGGTTATGAGTGTAGTAAATAAATCTTCTTATATGCATGTTATATTCAAACATACAATTGGCATCAAGACGAGTTACATTGGGAGTGAACGACTACTACTGACATTAGTAAATAAAAGAAATAATAATAATAATAGTGCCCCCTGGTGGGGATTGTCCACCTGTTAAAACGAATTTAGTCAGAGTGACCTTGAGGTGAATCCAAGCACTGATGTTAGAGATTCAAAGCCTCGAAGATGCTCTAGAGTGATTTTTCTACATCTTTTACTGTTTCTCTCTCTACCCATGTTTCAGTTTGTAAAATGAACGTTCACCGTCGTTGCGAGACTAACGTGGCTCCTAACTGTGGGGTGGACGCAAGAGGAATTGCCAAGGTATTGTCTGATCTCGGAGTGACACCAGACAAGATCTCTAACAGCACCCAGCGCCGGAAAAAGGTAAATATTACAACAGCTGACGACGACGATGATGATGAAGAAAATGAATGGTGATTGATTAGAGAAATTAAGTAATTACAATAAAATGCACGAGGATTAAGGAAAGTAAGGATGAATGTAATGTTTCTAATCTGTATGCAGTTGACTCCAGGGCAGGACACCCAGCCTGCCACGTCCGAGCCAACCTCATCAGAAGAATCTGATCGCTGCAAATCAGCTCCAACATCACCTTGTGAACAGGGTAAAAAACTTCACACCTCATTTCTTTGTGTCGAGCTGCACGGTGGCATAGTGGTTAGCATGTCCACCTCACAGCAGGAAGGACCCGGGTTCAAGTTCCAGGCTCGGGTGTTTCTGTGTGGAGTTTGCATGTTCTCCCCGTGCTTGCATTGGTTTCCTCCGGGTACTCCAGTTACCTCCTACAGTCCAAAGGCTAATTGGTTGTTTAAAATTTCCCCTAGGTTTGAGTGTGAGTGTGAATGGTTGTGTGCGTGTGTGTGTGTGTGTGCGTGCGCATGTTGGCCCTGTGATGGTCTGGCAAGCTGTTCAGGGTTAACCCTACCTTTGTCCAGTGTCCGCTGAGATATGCTCCAGCCCCCCCGTGACCCGAATATCATTAAGTAGTTTGGCAAATGTGTGACTGAGTGAGTGAGTTTGGATGTTATACCTGTGCTTTTGTGGGTTTCGTCCAGGTGCTCCAGTTTCTTCCCACAGTACAAAGACATGCACATTAGGCTTATTGGCTGTTCCAAATTGCCCCTGCGATGGACTGGTGAGCTGTTCAGGGTGTACCCTGCCTTTGCTCAGAGTCTGCTGAGATAGGCTCCAGCCTCCCTGTGACCCTAGTATGGTAAGGTTTGAACTGAAATAGCAGACATTTGAAAGGAGTACTTCCAAAATGTGGCAGAGATAAATTACTCAGTGGAAGTCTTTTTGCTTTTGGAATTGGGCTTATCCATTATGCCAGTTGCATGTGTATATCTGCATAGTTTCTTGATTTTTTTTTTTTTTTCCCCCCGATTCAACAACTTTTCATAAATTTACTTAAAAACATTCCAAAGCATCTGCATAGAAACCATGTGCAGCATTTCATGGGAGTGAGCCATGCATCCAGCACTGAACTGTATACTTCTCTTTTCGTCTTAGAGCTGGCCGAGCTTGAAAGCATACGTAAGGCTTTGTCATTCGGTCAAGAGCACAAATCTTCCTCTTCCTCTGTAGCCACTGGGCTCCAGGGCACAGTGAACGAGGGCCATGAGAATGGAGATGTGAAGAGCATTCAGTCGAAGAGGATGAGCCTTGATCACTTTTCCTTTATCAAAGTGCTGGGAAAAGGCAGCTTTGGGAAGGTGGGGAAAACTTTTGTCATCATGGAACATCAAACCTAGTGCAAAAGGAAATGTAGATAGTTAGCTCTTTACTTATGCTGTGTGATAGATTTATGACTGCGTGAGGGATATGCAAGATAATATTGTTAATATATAGCGCACTATAGGAAAGTACAGTTGAAAAATTGAGCATTAAAAATGGCAAAGTATTGATCCTAGGCACAGCATTTCACTTGCAGGATTAAAACTAAGTATTGATAAAGTACTAAGAACCAACAAATTTTTTTTTATATTGGCTTTATAGTGCAGATGGTTCTAAATCAGCTGAAATATAAAGATACATGATTCTTATAACAGCATACTTACAGTATTTCGGTTACAAATATCGACTAATTTTTAGACTCAGTGCAAAAGAAGGGGAACAAATATGTACATAAATATGTAATCCTCATTTCTCCTTCCAGGTGATGCTAGCTGAACTGAGGGGTACAGATGAGGTGTATGCTGTGAAAGTGCTGAAAAAGGATGTAATCCTGCAGGACGATGATGTCGACTGCACTCTGACTGAGAAACGCATTCTAGCTCTGGCCAGAAAGCACCCCTACCTGACCCAGCTTTTCTGCTGCTTCCAGACTAAGGTATAGAACCCGCCAAACAATAACCAACCCACATCCAACTCATTTAACCAAATGTAGCCATGTCACAACTAAAGTCAGTACACACACATTGTACCAGGTGGTGAAGTTCTAATCATATTCTGGCTGATATCCACTATTTATCTGGCTGGGTTTTGAGAGAGGGGGTTTGGAAGGGGGAATCAAGATTTGTCTACAGTGACCATTGAGTAGGTCGAGGTTTTTCCTTCTTCATACTTCCTGTCTTGTAGTATTATCCAAAACAGACTTCAACCGAAATCACCTTCTATACCTTTAAGAATTAAGATTTTGTTCACACAGCAGGGCAAATCTGGTTGATTTCCTAAGTCCAATTTTAGAATAAGAGGCTGCCTGGGCAACTTACAAGCAATCAAGCCTGACTTTTTTTCCTAATTTGTTTTTTAAAACCAACAGAAAGGACTGATCTAGGGTTGGGTGAGGTGGAAGTGACAGTTGCATAGTTGTGTTCACATATTAAAGTATGTGTAGTGCATCAGTCGTAGGAATAATAGGGCAGGTCTGTAAGTCAGTTTGGGTGATTTTCATACAAAAGTGTTGTTATATGCTCAAGCTAGCACTGTCGACAAATGTTGTATGATACACAGCAGGTGATGTGGGTTTAAAGCAGCGCAATCATAGGACCATTGTAAGAACGCCATACTTTTTTGCATTAGATTTACCAAAAAGTATATAAAATTGATATGTATATCATAACACAGCCATTGCACACAAGGCATTGCACCACAGACTTAGGAAATGGACCTGACATGGAGAATTACCTACAAGACAGGAAAAAATGCTGAATGTATTCAAAACAACACGACAAAAGTCTATGGACAGCATTTTCTGTTTTGTATGCTGAGTTTTGTATGATACACCCACAACTGTCCTATGAATTTGCCCAATTTATTTGTTTTGGACCTGTTGTATACCTGTTATGCGAGGTAAGTGTCAGGGGCTTTAGCCACGCCAATTGTAATTGGATAATATTCAGTTAAGCTGTGTTAAGCACCTGTAGAGGAAGTTAGAGTTGCAGTCAAAAGTTCATATACTCATATATTCATCATGGACATGAATTTCATTTATTTTAGATTTTCGGACATTAGGACAACATCAAAATGATAAATAAGTATGGTGTCAAAAATACACATAGAGTAAATCTATGTAGAATATTAATTCATTGTTTCCACAGTGTCTTTTAACTTGCCAGGGCCAAGGCCTCTTAACTTTGATTGGTGACCATGACAGTTGTGGCTCAGTGGTTAAGGCTCCGGGTTACTGATCAGAAGGCTGGGGTTTCAATCCCCAGTACCACCAAGCTGTCACCGTTATACCCTTGAGCTTAGCCCTTAACACTCAACTGCTCAGTTGTATAAATGGGATTAAAAAAATGTCATTGCATAAGAGTGTCTGCCAAATGCTATACATGTCAATGCAAATGAGCTGGTAGAGTCTCTGTGCCTGTATAAAAAGGGGTTGTTTTTGGGGGTATAGCCACTTTACCAGTCTAGACGAAGACCCAAACTGTCCTCCTCAGCTGAGGGGAAACCGGCCGGTCAAGAACAACCCAGGAACCACCAAGGCACAGATTAGTCATGTACAGAAAGCTACTATCCAAGAAATAAAGCCCTGCTCCTAAACCCATTCAATCTCAAGTTTACAGCTGATTACTTATATAAAGAAAAAAGCCTTCTGGAAGACTTTTTTATGCTCATATAAAACAGTGTTTGAGTTGTTTGATTGCACTAAACAGAGGTGTGTTTGGGGGAGTAAAGGTGAAGTATTCAACTCCAAATACCCTACATTGTCTTGACAGTCCGATGTGTTTGTCTGATGTATGTGAATGTAAGCTTGTATTATATGTAGATGTGCCTAGCATTGGTAAGTAAAGTAGATGTAATAACAAAGAAGGAGACTTAAAATCTTCTGTTAGATGGTCGACACTTAGACACATTTTGACTGTTTCATTAGAACAGTGACCCCCAAACATATTTAAGCTAGAACGGATTAAGCAGGTTAACATTAAGAATTTGTAATGGCCTTCCCAAATTCCTGACCTCAACCCTATTGAAAATATGTGTACTGTGCTTTAAGGTCAGGTTTATGCCAGGAAACTTAAATAATAAGACTACTACTACTAATAATTATTATTATTATTATTATTATTTTAAATATATAGTCTGCCAGTGATCAGATATCCAACCAGAAATTTGCCTGAACGTTGTTGATGGCTACTAAGCATCTGATCAAGGTGAAACTTACTAAGGGACATTTAACCAAATATCAGGTATCTCTTTACAATTTCAGGTCCTTATTTAATATCTTGTATCTACTTTAGCTGCTTTCTCAAAACTGCACTAAAGCTGAGCGAGTTAGAGCGAGCCAAGGCCATTGCCATTTCTACTGGCACTTCTGGGGCTTGAATGTGCCTATTTGTGGCTACATCGAGGCTAGAAGCCTGATGATTTTGGTCTGATGATTGCCATAAGACACTATGATGTAAACATTTAGCTTCATGGTGATTTGTGTCTAAATATGTATTTATAGAAAACTATTACAGAAACAATGCTAAGCCAATTACAGCTAGCTGTACTGCAAATCCCGAATTAATTTGCATATGCATAAACGGTGGGACATACCATTCATTCTTTTAAAGGGGTGCACGATTGTCTGCTGTATGCGAAAATAAGATTGTATTAGGTGTTCACTAGTTTATAGCTGATTTGTTAGTTTTATAACTGTTTACTCTTATTATTGCCATTAACTTGCCTTATATGCACTGACGAATTCACGTTCTATTCTCGCGACTTCATGCACTTGCGAGAGTGAAATGGCAGCCTTTTCAAACAGGCTAATGCAAGCTATCAAACAGAACTTAGCAGACTGCAACTTTGAAAATGTAAGTAAAAACCAGCTGATAATGAAAATACACATATGTTCATGTGAAACAGGAGAGTTTGGAAGGCTCGCCTTTCATTTCACTTTGAGAATAAATAAAAAATAGAATCCATTTGTATCCACTCATGGCATTAATGCTCTTATTGCAACTGTGCTGTGTGTCACTGGATTGCTGTCTCTCTCTCTCCGAAACTTCCATTTTAATTTCCATTACTTCTTCTGTAGGTCAGACACCTTAGGCAGAAAGCCATTTACTGCAAGTCAGCACATCATGGGTGTGGAAACTACTGGGCTTTATGCACGATAATAATTGGCTAGAGGCTTAAAGCCCCAGGCTACAAACCTCAGGTAGGCTTGGGATAGCCCTGGCTTGCTCCAGCACAGTAGTGGGATAGCAGATATCGTTCTCACTAATAATTATGCATGATCTAAATAAATAAGTGAATACTACTGTGGCCTGTTGTTTTACTTTCTGCAACACTGCAACAGTTTTTTTTTATCCCCACTTAAACATCACATTTTGCAACTATACTTCTATTGCACTGTGTAAAAAAACTAAGTACACCTGCATTTCTGCAGAAACACACAGGAAATGTGTCAAGATTCCTTTAATAAGTAAAATTCTGTATGAGAATGAATTTTATTGTTTATAATTGAGTCATCAAGTTTGCAGTATCTATTGAGGATGTTACATCATTGGTGAAGGAAAGAACAGTTAATTTGTGTTAGTAATAGTTCCTGCACATCCTCATCTCTATGTACCTTTTAGTAAACTCTACATCAATTTCACTGTACAAAAATGCACTGTTTCGGGGAGGCTGGACATTCACCCAACCATTCACACCCACTCACACCTAGGGGCAATTTGGAGCAGCCAGTTTGCCTAATGTGCATGTCTTTGGCCTGTGGAAGAAACCGGAGTACCCAGAGAAAACCCACACAAACACAGGGAGAGCAACCTCCACACAGAAATGTCTAAAGCTAGGACTCGAACCCAGGACCTCTTTGCTGTGAGATGAACATGCTAACCTCTATGCCACCGTGTTGCCCTGGGCTATTCAAAGTGGTTTAAATTTGGGGGCAGCCATGGCCTAATGGGAACAAAAGGTCGGGTTTGACTCCTGAACCAGCAGGGAAAATATGTGGTGGCAGGGGGAGTAAACGTCACCTTCCTCACCCTAACGACTGATGTGCCCTTGAGCAAGGCACCTAAACCCCAACTTCTCTCTGGGCACCATTTATGGCTGCTGTGACTGTGCGCGCGTGTGTGTGTGTGTGTGTGTGTGTGTGTGTGTGTGTGTGTGTGTGTGTGTGTGTGCATACTGTTGTGAGTGTGCTCACGTTGGATGGGATAAATGCAGAGCCTAATTTTTCTTGCAGGAATGATATAGTATATAAAATAATGATCGGTATAATTGTGTCAGGAAATGTATTTGAAACTATATTTTTCAAATAATATTTACTGCATTGACGTACTCCACATTTGTCATTGGTACCAGAAGGGGGCAATGTAGACTTAGTCTCATCACCCAGCCGGAAGGAAACGAGGCATGTTCCTGCCATTATTTGTCAGCAGAGTTTACAGTCAGTGGTTCAAAGTGATGCTTTTGTGTTTTGCTAGGCAAAGTTGTGCAGGAAATGTGTCAGATTGCTTTAATTCAGAGTGAGAGTGATTTTTTTGGGGTGGTTTTAATTGAGTCATCACGTTGAGGGTATGCAATAAGGATGTTATACAATTCTGAATGAAAGGTGAATGAAATAATAGTTCAATTTACTATTGCAGTCTGTTTTAATACTACGTTATAAACTCATAAATATATCTGTATATCTTTCAGACATGCTGTGGCACATTACTCGATTTTTACATTTATTTTAAGAAGAGTAGGGAGGCAGTCACAAAACAGAATTGTGAAGCACAAGAATAGCTAAGGAGAGAAATCCAAAGAGTCCCAAAGAAAGCAAAGAGGAAAAGAGGAATATAAAGAGATGAAGTGATCAAGGTTGAACTCCAGACGAACTTCAAGCTCTGTGCTTAATCAGCGCTGGAATCGCAGCCACACTCTTATCGGCCATAATTACAGTGCAGCAATGTAAATAATGTTACATAGCGGGTTCTAAGAGGGCCTGTTAGAACCACTGAGAGACATGTTGGTGCAGAAAGAGAAAGCAGCAAAGTAGGAGGGGATTAGAGGAGATGAGAGGTAGAGGAATGGTAGCTCAGATGATTTGTATTGAGGTGGAGTGAACAAGTGTTAATGGCATTATGGAATTTATGATGCGTGCATGATAGCTTGGAGCTAAAGAGAAGGACCAGGGTTAACCAGTGCAAAAAAATGTTTTTTAAGAACTTAAACACCCTCCCCCCATCCCACACACACACCACACAAACACACACACATACTCTAACCAATCCAAGCAACAACTTTAGGAAACTTCTTGACAGTAAATTGCTCACTGCTGAATGAGATCATTTCAAAGTTCAAGAAAACTGTAGTGATGCTGAAAAAATGAGGTACTATAGTGTTGTTTTACTGTTGTATCAAATAATTGAACATATATGCACTGTAACTTACTATAATAAGCTATACAATAATAATTATAATAATAATAATTATTATTATTATTATAATTATAAAATTAAAATAATGTTATGTAATAAACTATTATTCTATAATTCACAGAGCCTGAGGTGCATAATTGCTGTAGTATGTACTACACGCAAACCTAAGCAAAAAAGCACACTAAAACAAGATTGTTTTCTGTTTGTTTGTTTTGTTTTTAATTCTTTTTATATGTTTGTTTGTTTTTTGTTTGTTTGTTTTTTTGTTTGTTTTTCATGACTGATGTAGGTGAGATCCGAGCACAGGCAGGTGCAAAGCATATCCGTCTTTAAACCATTTTTAGAGTTTTGTTAGTACTTTGCGGGAATATAATGAAAAACCAACTGAAAGAAGATTTTGACAGTTTATATTTGCATATTTTAACCACTACAGAGGCTGGTAAGGTGAGCTCTGCGCTTAATAAGTACTACAGAGTGGTAAGGATACTTAGTGCATTAAAACTGGTTCTGAGTGTTCACACTCTAATTTAAAGTTATAGTATAAACTACAAGGAAATACGAAAAAACAAACAGACTAAAACGAGATGTGTGTAGTTTATATTCACATTATTTACCCATGAAAGAGACTGTTCAGGTGAGCTACGTTTGTGCTGTGGAGCCAACAGGAGTATTTTTAGCATTAGACTATGTAAAGGTGTGTTTGCACATTAATTAAAAATCATAGAATAGAATAGAATAAATAAATAAATAAACAAACAAACAAGCAAACAAACACATAAATAAATAAATCAGGATTTTTATATAGCAGATTAATCAAGCTGCATCATTCCCTTGTAGTGTATACTAATATATATTATATGTTGTTGGCTGTTTATGCTGCAGTAAAATGCTGTAAAAACTTTGAAGAACCACAGAGACCGCAAATTATCTTTATTTTAAAGTGGACACTATAGATAAAAAATATGACATATTAGGTGGGGCCTTTGTTTGGTTCAAATCTGAATCAAGATATCAGAACATGAGCCAGATGTGTAATTGATGTGTAATTGTGTGTGGAACACCTGAACCTTCTCGTTGTGTATGCATGTGTGATATTGTTGGTGTAAGTGAAACAAAACAAAAGGCGCAGAAGCACAAAAAGAGCTGGAACACTAATATTTTACTAAAAGTCTTTAGTTCAGTGCAAAAAGTTCACAACTCACCCTGGGGTTCAAAACTCTTGAATTTGACTCAGGGATGAACGTTTTTTTTTTTTCAGTCACGATTTGCACTTCAAGTCACTGATTTTTTTTTTTCATGATTTTTTTATATTAATGTCATTATGATTATTATTATTATTATTATTATTATTATTACTACTACTGTATTGAGCAGACACTGTGAAACTTCTGCGAGCTGCATTCTTTGAAAAAAGGGAACTGAAAATCAAACTGGAAAATCTGTCTAATTGCAAAGCTCTTATTACATCATAAAATATAAAGCCAATCAGGTATTAATATATAAATACAGACACTGCAGTATTAGATTAGCAGGAGACACAGGCTGTTGAAAAAAGGGGAAAAACTGAAGTGTGTGTAGTTTGTGGTATTTTATTTATGCAGTAGCTTGAACCTTCCTCATGTGCTCGTGGAAGGATAACCCACAACACTCATTTTATCTGTGTGCACAGAGCTGCTGATCCAGCATGGTTCCAGTCTCTTTCTTAACCCTTTGCGTCTTCACTGACCTCCTTAGTATTTAATCAATAACTATAGACATATAGAAGATTTGGTAAGATATAAATCTAGCAGCTGTTGTATTTATATGACTGCTTTATCTAATATTTAATGTTTAATGTTGAGAACTAAACATTTTTGTAAAGTGCAAGCAATAGATTTCTCTGGTACACTCTTGTATATTCTTATAACTTTGATCTCTTAAAATTACTAGGACACTTGAAGGAAATTGATTGCCTTAACCCTGAACAAGTGCTGAACAGAACAAACCATGCCTTAGTCAACCATACCATGCATTTACCAGTGCAAAGTACTTTCGAGGACTTAGAAATTGTGCATTGCACATGTCTGGTACCCCATGTAACACCATCCACACACCTTCGGTCCAGCCCCCTTCCATATATGGTGAATGACTCTGGCGCACATCTTTCGGTTTTACTTTATAGAGAAGCGTTCGTTTAGTTCATTTAAAATATTGTTGATGCAGATGCTTTAAGGCACTCGAGTCTTAGAAAAACGCTTTAGCTATCCTTTTCATTCAATCCATCAATTAAATCAACAGAATTTTTTACGATTTTGTGACAGAATGCCTTTAACTGCAAGGTGTTGATAATCTGCAATGTGTTTTTAGAAAAATGTGGCAGGGTGGCGTAATAGTTAGCCTCACAGCAAGGTCCTGGATTTGAGTCCTGGGCTCAGCGAAGTGTGTGGAGCTTGCATGTTCTCTCTGTATTTCCATGGGTTTCCTCCGGGTACTTCAGTTTCTTCCCACAGTCCAAACATGCACATTAGGCTAATTGTCTGTTCCAAACTTCCCCAAAGGTGTGTGTGTGTGTGTGTGTGTGTGTGTGTGTGTGTGTGTGTGTGTGTGTGTGTGTGTGTGTGTTGGCCTTGTGATGGATTGGCGAGCTGTCCAGAGTGTACCCTGCCTTTGCTTAGAGTTGGCTAAGCTAGGCTCCTGCCTTCCTGCGACCATAGTAGGAGTAAGCGCCTTTGGCGAATGAATGAATGACTGTATTTTAGAGAAAAAAATGAAAAGTTTCAGTCAGTGTGAAACCTCCACCTATCCTCTGTGTCTCAGTGATGGCTGTTTGCTTATTTACTTCCTGCTTTTCTTAAATGATGCTCTTCTTGCTGCCAGGTCTCTATACTGAGACTGAACACTCTGTTCTGGACAAACATTTGATGACCCTTGCCAGGTCTGTTATGTCAGGCAGGATTTTATACTTAAATAAGTATTTCTTGTCATCACAAATGGTATTGTAGCATTTAAATTTTTATATATTTTTTAATATTGATTGCCTTTTGACACCTGGTACACTAACCAATAAGCCCATATTTTTCATTAACTTTTTACACTTGCTTTATCTGTCTTCTTGTTTCCGAGATGAAAAACAATGTCTCGAATCTGACCACTTAGCAGTCTTGCTATTATATGAGAATATGTTTGTTATTTTGTTTCCCTCTTTCACTGTTCTTTTTCAGTGCGCCCTTCACAGGACTTAGTGCTTCCACAAAGACTCAAAGTCTCAATGTTACTGATTGTTTAGGTTCAGTTCCTCGTTTTGCTTCCTCTGCACTTTTGCACAAGGATGTGGAAGATAGAATATCTTTATGCTTAGCTTTATTTTTCATATTCATGCATATCACTTTAAAGTCTCACATATTGCTATGCATTTCTTAGACATTTGTAGATGATGTGTTTGGTACAGTATGTCTCATGAATTGAACCACTTGGCTCTTGGTTTGTTTTTGGTGATCATGGTATTGTTAATCATTCTGTTTCAGAGAGCAGACAGTGTACATTTCAGGCTCCGATCTGGTTGAGCCGTGTCTGCTCTGCTATCTCCTAATCAGAGCTTTACTGCTGCAGCTCACACCACCCGGAAGACATTATTTGTCTGTTTCTAATTAGGAGCAGGCACTGTTTGTTCACATTTGATTGGGTGGACCTCCTTCAGGATTCTTGGCACATTTAAACAATTTCTAAGCATCCTGTTTAAAACTTCTCTTTATAAAGAACAAGACATACTCTACATAGTGGACTTGGAGTGGACAGAATAATGGTGTCTGTACAAAATGTAGCTTCTTTCATTTTGAATATTATTTAATATTTAAGAATTCTTCAAAGGCCCTGGACTTCATCATAAGCTCAGGTTACTGTTTGTGCACAGCTGTACACATTTGTTTGGGTTTCCTCCAGGTTCTCCTGTTTCCTCCATCCTGTTTGTCCAAAAACTTCTAGGTAGGTAGATTGGCTGTGCTCAACTGCCCCTTGGTGTTAATGAGTGTGTAGATGATGGCCTTCAGTAGACTGGTGTCAGATCCTGGGTGAACATTTCATTCATTCATTTTCTGAACCGCTTAATCCTAATTAGGGTCACAGGGAGGCTGGCGCCCATCCAGGCTATTGCAGGGCAGAAACACGCTGACTTCAACCCAATGGCCTCCTCTTTATGAACAACAGCAATGATTCTTTACATGCCTCTCACCACAGACAGTGAGAGACATGGCTGGTCTTTGATAACCCAGTTAGCTGCACTGGCGGGCAGCAGTGACAACTCAGTGATAGTGGGGCTTGAACCCCTGGATCAGTAAGCCGGCACCCTACCACCGAGCCACCCTGGGTAAACATTCATTCATTCATTCATTCATCTTCTTCCGCTTCTTCCGGGGTCGGGTCGCGGGGGCAGCAGCCTAAGCAGTGA
>JBCNYH010000021.1:37774594-37789412 GCA_039654325.1 Tandanus tandanus
CCGGTACAAGCTCCGCTTTACAGCAGAGGCTGCACCGATCCGCCTGTCAATCTCCCGCTCCATCCTTCCCTCACTCACTATGTGCACATAGCATGGTCCATGAAAACACAGTTTGCCAAGGATGAAGTGGAGGAAGTCGAGGGGCCTGCACAGAAACAGGATATTTACTCCACTGAAAACTTTTGGAGTGAATTTGAACACTGTCTGTGACCCAGAGCTGCTCATCTGACATCACTTGCCAACCTCACTAATGCTCTTGGTGCTGAATGGTGTAATCCCCACAGCAGTGCTCCAAAATCTAGTGGAATGTCTTCCCAGAAGAAATAAGACTGTTATAACTGCAAAAGAACCTGGAATGGGGAGACACGGTGGTGTAGTGGTTAGCACATCCACTTCACAGCAAGAAGGTCCTGGGTTTGAGTTCCAGACTCGGGCGTCTCTGTATGAAGTTTGCATATTCTATCCGTGCTTGCATGGGTTTCCTCCGGCTACTCTGGTTTCCTGCCACAGTTCAAAGACATGCATAGTAGGCTAATTGGCTGTTCCAAATTGCCCCTCGGTGTGGATGTGAGTTTCAGTCTTTGTGTGTGTTGGTCCTGCAATGGTTTGTCGAGCTGTTCAGGGTCTACCTCGCCTTCTCCCATTGTCGGCTCCAACCCTAATAGGAGTAAGCGGCAAATGACTGAGTGAGTGAGTAAGAACCTGGAATGTGACATTCATCAAGCACACATGGGTCGTGAGGTTGGGTGGACACAAAGTTTTGGCCATATAGTATATTTACTGGAAGAGTTAGTCCTGTTTATTCCTGAACTTAACACTCACAGAAGCCTAAACCTAAGCAGTTGCAGTGTGTTACAAGGCTCAAAATATTTTGTATCATAATTTCACAGCACACTGCCAAAGGCCATTAGTGAGCTGTGGTTTATTGTTGGTTGTGGCCTTTGGCAGGTCAGCAGACAGTAATATAAAACATAAAATAAGCATTGGTTGCTTCACTCAGCTCTCTCAGTAGCCATCAGCATTTTTGGCTTGTCCCTGAAACCATTCAAACCATTCTGTTGCAGTTGTGACTTATAATAAGTGTAATACCCACCACTGTTTAAAAATAGTGCTAACCCATGAGCTGTGCTTCATCGATCCAACTTTTAGAAACATGGACACTCGATTCATTTGATTCCATCTGAAAGAGTATGGCAGCTGACATGATGTTAAAAACAACTGGAATACAATGTGTCTTTACAATAGTTTTCATTTTATTCTTCCAAACCTCTTAGTCCTATTAGGAGCCACGTCTGGGCGAAGGCAGGGTGCACCCTAAACAGTTTACCAGTCCGTCACAGAGCCAACACACAACCATTCACATTCACACTCACACCTAGGGGCAATTTAGAACAGCCAATTAGCTTAATATGTTTTTCTACTATGGGAGGAAACTGGAGTGCCCAGAGTGAACCCATGCAAGCAAGAACATGCAAACTCCACAAAGAAACAGCCTTGCCAAGATCGGGAGTTAAACCAAGGACATTGTTGCTGTGAGGCGGACATGCTAACTACTACGCCACCACACCACATTGGTTTTGATTTTGGCGATAACAAATTCTTCATTAAGGATTTATCGGATATATAATAATATAAATTTAATTTAATTTTTTTTTGTGAGAACCACACTATTGTACTATTTTATGCTACATAGAATCTTTAAGGATTCCTCCACAGAGAAATGTTCTGAACAGCTTAATCCTAAGGGTCGCGGGGAGGCTGGCGCCCATCTCAGCCGACTCTGGGCGAAGGCAGAATACACCCTGGATAGCGCGCCAGGCCATCGCAGGGCAGAATCAGCAATGGTTCTTTTACATGCCTCTCACCATAGACAGTGAGAGACATTGCCGGCCTTTGATAACCCAGTTAGCTGCACTGGGGGTTTGTTAGAAGTTGTACAGTCTTATAATATAGTTATATATATTATAGTTATATGAGTGTGTTTCATTGTCCTTATAAGTGTGTGTTTCTTTGAGAGTATGAGTGTATAGTTCATTGTCTGTATGAGTGTGTGTTTCTTTGAGAGTATGAGTGTATAGTTCATTGTCTGTATGAGTGTGTGTTTCACTGAGAGTATGTGTGTGTGACCATTGTGTGTATGAGTGAGTGTTTCATTGTCAGTAAGATATTTAAAGACAGAGAACAACAGATCTTACATTACTGCACTGGAAAGTTCTTCCTTTTTACCATACATATGCCATTGTTTTACTGTAAAGACATTATAATATATGTGTCACCTTCCGTATTGCAAGGTATTTGAGAAAAAACATGCAACCATGGCATGTGATGAGAAATAGTGCCATGGATAACTGTATATGTTCCCCCTCCATTCCCACATCAGCAAACAAGAATGCAGGAAGGCCGACCTTTCCTTTGCTTATTCCCCTTGGGGGGAGAAGCTTCATCAGGCTGGATTAAAGAACACACTGATTCAATTGCTCTGTTAAATGCTTATTGTTATTATATCTTTGTACTTGCATTGTTTGTAGTGAAACAGACATAGTTTTGCACTGGCCAAGAGCAATACTGGCAAATCTGGAATTTGTTATTAATATTATGAGGCACAAGAAATATTTAATCGTAATTAAACATTGTAATTAATACATTGAGAAACTGTAGATATAGATAGCAGCAGATATGTTCCTGTGTTTGGGTGGAGCAGCAGTTTAAATATTGTACATCGGCTAGCACAGTCCTATTTCACCCAAAAACTGAATTTCTCATTTACAGTAGAAAAATGGTTATTTCCTGAATTAAATCAGAACTCTGAACTATTTCATAAAATCAGGTTTTGTGGATCTATGCTATTTATATTGCCCCACTTTTATATATAAATCAAATACTATACCCAAATAATCACTAAATGCATTGGACTGTATTATTTTTCATACATAACAAATTAAAACAAGTCATTCATTCATTTCCTGAACCGCTTAATCCTATTTAGGGTCGCGGGGAGGCTGGCACCCATCTCAGCCGACTGGGCGAGGGCAGAGTACACCCTGGACAGCTCGCCAGGCCATCGCAGGGCAGAAACACGCTGACGGCTATGCAGCCTACTCTTGACGAAAATCAGCAATGGTTCTTTAACATGCCTCCCACCACAGACAGTGAGAGACATGGCCGGCCTTGATAACCCAGTTAGCTGCACTGGGGGGACAAGTAAATCATTTGTGAATAAATATGAATCAGTTAATTGTTGATCTCAGGTAATTCATACCATGTAATTAAAAGAAGCAACTGAAATTAAATCCCAGAATTACAAAATTTATAGCCATTATTATAAGGCAGTGTATAAATGCTGTAATATAGACTCAAATATAAGTGAATATATACAAAAATACATTTAAAAAACAAGAGCCCTTTTGTGTTCTAGTAGTCCAGGATCTCCCATTCAATCCATCATTTAAATTACCATGCATACTTTTATGTGTGTTTTGGTGTATAGCATTTGGCAGTCTCCCTTATCCAGAGCAACTTACATTCTTATCTCCTTTATGCAACTGAGCAGCTGAGGGTTAGGAGCCTCGCTCAAGGGCCCAACAGTGGCAGCTTGGTGGTATCACAGGTATAGTGGAACCTTTCAACTCCCTTCTTTTTTTTTTGTTTCACCACAGGATCGGTTATTCTTTGTTATGGAATATGTGAATGGGGGAGACCTGATGTTCCAGATCCAGCGCTCCCGGAAGTTTGACGAGGCCCGTTCACGTTTTTATGCTGCTGAGGTCACGTCTGCCCTCATGTTCCTGCATCAAAATGGAGTCATCTATAGGTACAATATTAAATACACACATCTGAACCCTCAATGAGAAATATCAGCATAGATTAGACATGATAAATTATGCACCAAAGGTGAGGTGGATGTTGCTGGACTGTTCAATTCAGCAATTTCCACCGAGCCTGAAGTTCATCACTGTTTAAGTATATACTACACATGAACATAAGCAGAAAAAGCACACTAAGACACAATTTCTGTGGTTTATTTTTATATTTTTTAAATCATGATGGACACGGGTGAGCTCTGAGGGTATGTGCAAGCAAATGCATAAGAGCTATATTTCAGAGTTTTAGTATATACTAGTATATTTTCATTTTTTTGCTTTTTTTTTTTTGCTGTACTGTATTAATCCCACAAGGGAAATTATTGCCTCTGCAATTAACCCATCCAAAGTGAGCACACACAAACATAAACAGTGAGGACGCACACACTTGGAGCAGTGGGATGCCACACATTGGGGCACCCGGAGAGCAGTTGGGGGTTAAATGCCTTGCTCAAGGGCACTTCAGCCATGAAGGTGAAGGAAGGGAAGGTGCAGCTCACTCCCCCACTGCCACACATTTTTGCTGCTGGTTCAGGAAACGAACCAGCAACCTTTCGGTCCCAAAGCCACTTCTCTAACAGTTAGCCTACGGCTGCCCCCATATATATGGAAGCATAAAGAAAAGCAAACTAAAATGATATTATTATAGTTAGTTTTTACATATTTTAAACATGACAGAGGCAGGTTAGGTGAGCTCTGCACTTTGGGGCAAGCTAAGTGTTGTGTATCTAACAGTGTCTTTTGAACCGACTCATTGAGAGTTTAGCACATACTCCATAGAAATGTAAGAAAAACTGGCTCTGTAAAGGTGTGTTTTTGAGACTCATTCAAAGTTATATTATGTACTACGCAGAAACAACAAGCAAAACAAACTAAAACAAGATATTGATCGTTTATTTTTCAATTTTAAAGCAAGATAATGATGGCATCGCCTGCTTCAAGTGACTGTGACAAACTGTGTCTGTCATTTTGATTCAAGTTTTTTAATTCCCAGATAGTGGACCAATCATTTTTTAAGTCCCAGATAGTGGACCAATCAAATCGCACCATTTCCATGTGGTACATACTAATAAACATTGATATGCAGACCAAAACTCACAGTGTACCATTGTGACTGACTCTGAAATCTTAGAAATTCAACAAAATTCTGACATTTTTTCAAACTTGGAATAAGTTAAACAGGATGCTGTAATGGAGCATGTGTGGCATGTGTTTTTTATACTTTTTAATTTAATGTTAAATTTTCTTATGTTTCAGTGTAGTACATACTAAAACTTTGGATGAGCTTCAAAAATGCTGTAATGAAGCATTAAAAAGTTACCTTTTTACTGAGTTTATGTGACGAGTGTCACACTATAAAAATGTAAATGTAATTCTAAAGCAGGGCGGCACGCTGGCATAGCGGTTACCATGTCCGCATCACAGCAAGAAGGTCCCGGATTCAGGTCCAGGGCTCGGCATTTCTGTGTGGAGTTTGCATGTTCTCTCTGTGCCTGCATAGGTTTCCTCCAGGTACTTCGGTTTCCTCCCACTGTCTAAAAACATGCACATTAGGCTAACTGGCTGGACCAAATTGCCCCTAGGTGTGAATGTGTGTGTGAGTGGTTGTGTGCGGGTTGGCTCTGCAATGATCTGGTGAGCTTTTCCCAGTGATGGCTGAGATAGGCACACACAAAAAAAATCTTGATTGTCAGTAAAGAAAGCAGCAGATTACTCAAGAGACCACTTTTCAGATAAAATCAAAATAATGGCTGCAAAAATAAGAAGCAAGTGTAACAGTTAAGAACAATGGCTGGTTTTGCAAGATGCTCAATAAAACCTACAGTGCATTTCCTTATAAAACTGCACAAAATTTTACCCAAGGCTACTCTTTTTAAGTAGTGTTGTCACACTAAATGTTGGCTTTTTTTTTGTTTGGCTCTTTATAGTATTTATAGTAGTTTAATTATTATTTGTTATTCAAATCATCTACAGCCTTTCTTTGTGGGTGGCCCAAGACATTTGCATAGTGTTGCCCTGACATATATCCCCCAGTGACCAAGCCTCGTCTAGCCTGTCCAGCCAGGCCATCCTGCTTAACTCAGACACCCTGTTTCTGCCAAAATCTCTACTGCTTTTCTTCTTTATATGTTTAGCCATTTGTAGCATCTTCAGTGAAAAATAGGGCTGCTGTGAGTTTTTCAGGGAAGTGAGGGGTGAAGGTTTATACTAGAGGCCAAAATCTGTGGCAGTGTTTCATTGCGTCATATTTTATTAATACATTTTTTTTTTTTTGCATTTTTTGAGTATCTGTGGCCGTCTGTGTGCTGACTTCAGCAGTTCATTAAGGGTCCTCCTATCTTCTTTTTGGCTCTAACTTTATCGCCCATAGTACTTATTAACTAGAAATCAAATCGTTTTATCAATACCTTCACTAGGCGTTTATCAGTGTTGTTCTTTAGCACACCCTGTTGATCGATTATACATTTTTTCATTTCATAATAGCAGAGTTTTTTATATATATGAATAAACCAGGGGACTAAAGGAAGGAAAGCTTAACCTACTATGAGTTATGGTAATCAGAAACATCTATTGGGACTTAGAGATTAATGGGGAGGAAATGAACTTGTCGAACTCAGCAGAAACCCCTTTAATTCTTTTTATTTCACCTAGTTTTATTTGCATGAAAGTGGCTGTAGATGACAGCACTTCAATTGCCCCATCTCACCAAAAGAACAACATTTGCTTTGATGACTATGTGAGCTTTTATAGATTTCAATCACAGAAATGTATGAAATATGGTAACTGTCATCACGGTATTTTAAGCTGTCATCATCTCACATTTTGGATGTTTATTCACAAGTTCGAAAGTAAAAACGTACATTTAATTTAATATTTGAGTGCAGTTAAGAAGTGTGTGTGTGTGTGTGAACACTAAGTGATCATGAACAGCTTTATCTCATATTCATATAAAACGACTCTGTTCTTATAGGATTTTTACTCGAAACTATACAGAGCTGAAATTTTATATATGCTGTAAACTCATAATGCAGCAACTAATTATGGGACAGTTATCATTTGAGTGACTTTATAGAAATATGAAATACAGTAATTAACAGCACTCCTAAAATTTTTGGCAGTGGTGGCTCAGTGGTTAAGGCTCTGGCTTACTGATCCGAAGGTCAAGGGGTTCAAGCCCAACTACCACCAAGCTGCCACTGTTGCGCCCCCTCACTTGCTCAGTTTATATATAATTTGGGGGCAGCCGTGACCTAATGGTTAGAGAGGTGGGGTTGGCACCTAAAGGTCGCTGGTTTGAGTCCCGCAGGAAAAATGTGTGGAAGCAGGTGGAGTGAGTTGCACCTTCCCTTCCTCCACCTTCATGGCTGAAGTGCCCTTGAGCAATTCACCTAACCCCCAACTGCTCTCCGGGCACTGCATGTCAGCCCACTGCTCCGAGTATGTGCTCTCTGTTTACGTGTGTGTGTGAGTTCTCACTTTAGATGGGTTAAAGGCAGAAGCCAAAGTTTTCCTTGTGGGATTAATACAGTATATTAAAAAAAAAATATATATATATATATATATATATATATATATAAAGATGAAAGTATGTCACTCTGGATAAGGGTAATAATAAAGTTATCAGAGTAGAAAACAATAGGTCATTTGTTTAGTAATTCCTATTAAGCAGAAGGGAGAAAACACAGGGATGGCAGATCTGGATGGAAATAAAATCATCAGTCAGGCCCTCATTTGAATCCCTTATGACTGTTATAGACGGCTATAATAATGAAAGTTTAACTAGGATTTATAAATGTTGTTATTGTTTTGTTGTTTCAGAAAACACATCCATAATCCATTTTCTGCCCCAGTATGTAGTTAACAGGACAATCCGGACAAGAGGAGATTAAAATTGCTTTTATAAAAATCATGCGGACCATAAAGGCTGTGGATCAGCGATTTTGCAACAAATAGTCAGGTCTGATATCACTTTCCCTGGAAAAAAGAAAGGATTACAAGAAATGAAAATAAAATTAGTTTCACTTTGAAAATTATAATAAACCATCTTTCCAGATCAGTACTGTGTAAACTGCTTTCTGTTTACTGGCATTATCACTCTGGGCTTTCCCTTGAGTGTTTTCTACAAAGAAGGATTGAGAAAGATTTTTTTTGTCCCTAAGGAAGAGAAAACAGGAGAATGAGCGGCGCATGCTGTGACTTGCTGTTCTAGCTGTCCAGTCTGATTTTAATCTCCTGCCCGGCAGCACTTGCAGTATCTCTGATTCTTCTGAATGTTAAAGGCATTGGGCTACTGTCCAGAAGTGCTCCGAGTTCAAATTCCAGCACCACCAAGTCATAGTCACCGGATTCTCGAGCATGGCTCTTAACCCTCAATTGCTTAAATCTGTTCTGTCTCAATTTCAAGACACTTTGTAAATGTTGTGCTGTGATTATTTGTATGTATGAAGTGAGTCTTGGCGTCTCGGTTCGTCTGGAAACAGGGGGTCTTCATGGCACAGAGACGTGAGTTTGTCTTGAAGTCCTACGGAACAGTCACTCCACACTAATGAGGAACACAGGAAGAGTTTTCAATAGGGTCTGATTGAGTGTGTGTATGTGAATACATATGTGTGTGTATGCTTGTGAGGCTGCTAGTGGGTGGAGGGGAGATGAAGCAAAAAATAACATCATCAGGGCTTTGTAAACTATATCTACAGCACGAGAGTCTAAGGGAGCACAGGACAATGTGTCACGTCTCCAATCAGCGTATGGTAGCTTGTGTTTTGTCAGGTTTAAGATAAGAGTCCAGTTGCTTAACCGGACCAATCATAATGAAGTGAGTTGCTGAACATCTGGATTCCAGTCGCTGATGTTCCTGTCAGGGTTTTTTTTTTATGTTGAACATTTCATTTTAGAGCACTTAAAGCAAAACCTGCTGGGAATCAGGTCGTGTTGTTATGTTAAGTGCATATTGCTTTTAAATAATTTTTCTCCCATTTGTCTCTGTCTCCAAAATAGAACAGTTACATAAAATCAGTCTCTTAGTGCTTGTCAGAACAGTGGCTCACAAGAACCCTTCTGCTTGAGTGATGCTGGTAAAGCCATGTTGACATTTTTTACCATTCAACCATCAAAGCCCAAGTCTTTTTCCTGGGACACCTTATCGGGACATCTGCACACAAAACACACACACACACACACACACACACACACACACACAAAGATAACAACATAGATAAAGACAAGAAAAACGCAGGCAACACTGATTCTAGAATTTGTTGAAATGACTAAATATAAAAATTTAGGCACTGCCTAAAGGTGGAGCTCCTGATAGATGTCTCCTTTGATAGGAGTCTGAGGCTGGTGTTATAAGAGTAGTGCGGCTTCTTTAAGGAGGAAATAATAAAATATCTCCTGCCTTTCCCAAATTTGGTCTGGAGAGAAAGAAGGAAAGGCTTAGCTGATTTCCGCACTCATTTGTGTCAGCTGTCTTTTTAGTTTAGTTATCTGTTTAACGAGTTCATGTTCCGTGTTTCCGCAAAGATTGTGTTTGAGTTTGGGACCTAGTAATTGATCACATACTCACAATGTACTGGAGGGGATGCAGACATACTAAACTAGCATTAGTATGTACTGAATATATGGTCGCTGCCTTATTTTCATAACCCTAACACTATGTGGTGTATATGTGTGCGTGTGTGTGTGTTTAGGGGTAAGGGTGATGACAAGGACAGCGGCCTGATTACATCATTACACAGAAAACCAATCCAGAACACCATCAATTCTCAAATGTCCATACTCCCATCATGCAGTTTGAGATCCAAAATAAAATCCTTTAAAATTTAGGCGTTTAATGGTTAATGTAGAAAAATATGACATCGTTACACTACATACAGTGTGAATATGCACATTCATCTAGAAGAAGGTGTGTTTTTTTTTTTTGCATGAACTATGGACAGGCCACAATGTGAGTAAGCTTCATCTTTATTGTTGTGCCAATGCATATCCAATCAGGAACAGGGCATATACAAATGGGTAGAAGGACTAACATTGGGTGTGGGTTATTAAGGTCTATTCTTGGCTATGTGGCTGTGCTATTATCAAAATAATTTTTACTGAATATAAATCATTGTGGTGTGTAAGAAATTAACATGATGGGCCCATGCTGTCGCAGGAAAATAATCATGACTAGTTGTCACCCCTTAAAGGTGAATATTTTCCAATAACAACTTATTACAAAGGTTTTTTATTCTTCTTTTACCACAGGATTTGTCAGTACTAGGATGTAACTTTATTTCTTAGTAATTGTGACATTACTAGAAAATGCTGTGTCTCTTCTCATTCTCTCTTCTCTTTTTTCCTCATCTCTTCTTCTCTTTTTTCCTCATCTCTTCTTCTCTTTTTTTCCCACAGTGAAGCAAGTGTTGCCAGATTTGGATGGGTTCCCAGAGCAGTTTAAATTTTGTTCACCTGTCCCAACCAAATCTGGCCCGCACAATCAATCTGACAACACTGTGCTTAGACATAAGCATTCATGTCAGGAGCAAGCATGCTAATTTAGGATATCTATCCGATGAGGGATCAGCCTGTGGCCGCGTACATGTATAAAGTTACACATGATAAGAGAATGACATTCAGCTGGTCAAATACATTATTCCGGAATGTCATAGCACCAAAAAACGTATAAATATAAAGTATTGATAAAGACACAAAAATGTAGCTTGTGTTACTGAGAAAACTTTTTCAAATGTGACCTGCTCCAGCATAATACGGATTAAGTCACAGGGTAGTGTTTTGAGTAAGAGCCAAAGTAAGTTGAAAATGGCTTACCTGGACAAAAATGCTATATTGCCAAAAATACATCCTTCAAAGCATAATCTTCAACATGAGTAAGTTCAGGTGTCCATAAACACAATCTATCCATGCTAAAATGCTTGTTTAAGAAAGGGTTCCATGTCCAACTTATGTTCCACTTATTTTGCAGATTTTTAAATCGCTTTTGTGATTGCTCAGGGTATTTCCTTATTATCCATATTTGGTACCAGAATACTCTACCTACTCACAGAATCCCAGACGGATTCCCCGAATCATATAACGGTAAATGAGAAGCCTCAAAACAGACATGACTTGGTGTAAATAGAACTCATCTGTTGATAGGAAGACGCTAGGAAAATCGGGCTGATTGGTCAAGAGCCGGATTCATTTAGTGTATTGTTTCTAGGGAGTTTCAAATGCGGACATTCAGAAAATGGTTCTGTAACTGTAATTACTATTTTCTCAAAAGTATCATTTCCTGATTAATGACATACAAAGTGATGTAACTCAGTCAATTTTCATGCTATAATCATGAGTTATATTGTTTTTTTTGAAGCATATTAAATTCTCTGTCTAAAAATATAAATATCTCAGTATGTCAAATTTCCTACTTAATCCGTATTATGCTGGAGTGGGTCACATATTAGAAAAATTATAGCTTTGCATTTGGTTGTTACAAAGCACTGATACTGGAGTATTCTTACATTACAAAAAAGCATTAATATTAACACTCACTCGCTCACTCTCACTCATTTGCTGAACCACGTAATCCTCTTAGGGTCACTGGGCGATGGTGGGCTACAGCCTGGACAGCTCTAATTTTAACACCTTCTAACTAATTAGAATCAAGAATTTAACAGCAGTGAGTATAACAGTTTTTAATCACCTCTTAATTGAGTTATGTATGTGATCTATCCTTGAAAATATGGGAAAACTATAAATATCCTAGAAATACTTAACTTGAAAACTAAAAACCTGTTGTTAAAAAGGAGATATGATGCTTTTTCGACTTTTCCGACCCATAAATATTGTTACGGGTTAGCGCATGTTTAAGTTTTCACTCTGGGCTGTTTTCGCATTCATTTACTGAACCGCTTAATCCTACTAGGCTAGCGGGAAGGCTGGAGCCTATCTAAGCCGACTCTGGGTGAACAGATATGACGGGGTACACCCTAAACACCTCGCCAGACCATCGCGGGGCTACAACCACTCACACTCACACCTAGTTTAAATCCGGAACAGCCAATTAGCCTGATGTGCATCAGGACATTGGACTATGGGTGGAAACCGGATCACCCAGAGGAAACCCACGCAAACATGGGAAGAACATGCAAACTGCACGCAGAAACGCCCTCACAGAGCTCGGGACCCAGGACTTTATGTAGTGAGTTTATTTCGTGGTTGGCCTGGGGATTTTTTGGTCTGCAAATGCTTTCTGTGAGTAATTGTGTATATTTAAATTCGACAAATAAAAATCGTTTGAGTGGTTTATATGAGGGTGTGTGTTTTCAGTAAAGGGGTGTTACAGGTCATGTTGCTGGCTTAAATGTTAAACATGCCGGCAAATGTGAGTCATTTTAAGATCCATGAGCAGCGGGAGTCACATATGTGGCACATGTCCTCGAAAGGTCCTGGAAATATTCTCTGATAAAAAAAAATATATAAATATATAAAATATAAATCACTTTCATGCCATTTGATCCCATATGCCTCGGAGAATTGAAAGGACCTTTTTTGAACTGTCACTTTTATGGATGTTGACTGTGGTAAAAAATGCACATTGAAAAGAATCAGCTGACGCACACACTTCACACTTACTGGAGCCATACCATACTCGTCAGTGCATACTGCACAACTGATAAGGTCAGAAATGCAGCATAATGTCTCTTTTGCAATTTTCATTGTCTAATCTGAGCTCACTTTCACTGTTTCCTGACCTGCTTACCACAAACAGGTGCTGGCTGAACTCCAGCGTGACGAACAACATTCAGTGTAAATATTAAAGACAATGTATAGCGGTCTGTAACCAGATTTTCTGTTTATGAAATGTTACAGTGCTCTGTTTTGTTGTTAATATTTTGCTAGCTCGTTATCTTTTACACTGTATCTGTGCCTACTGGGAAAGTTCTGGATCTATTCGAATTAGGGCTTCATCTCAGTTCACCAGTATTCCCTTTATTATCTATATGTGTGAACAATATGGTAAAAACACCATATCTTGGTTCAATTATTCACTAATTTGCCAAACTGCTTCAGAGCCCACTCTGGGTGAAGGTGGGGTACACTCTGAACACCTCGTCAGTCCATCACAGGGCCAATACACACGCTCACATTCACCCAGGAACAATTTGGAACAGCCAGTTAGCCTAATGTACATGTCTTAGGACTGTGGGAGGAAACCCACACAATCACGGAGAGAACATGCAAATTCCACACAGAAACGCCCTCACCGATTCCGGGACCCAAACCCAGAACCTTCTTGCTGTGAGACGAACATGCTAAACACTACACCACCGTACTGGCCAAGGATATATATATATTTTTTGTTATACTGAGATTTTTTTACTGTTTTGTGCTGGGCGGCACGGTGGCGTAGTCACAAGAAGGTCCTGGGTTCGAGTCCCAGGCTCAGGCGTTTCTGTGTGGAGTTTGCATGTTCTTCCTGTGCTTGCGGGGGTTTTCACTGCGTACTCCGTTTTCTTCCCATAGTCTAAAGTCATGCACATTAGGCTAATTGGCTGTTCTAAAGTGCCCCTAAGTGTGAGTGTGAATGGTTGTGTGTGTGTTGGTCTTGCGATGGTCTGGTGAGCTGTTCAGGGTGTTCACCCAATGTCGGCTAATATGGGCTCAGCCTTCCCACAACCCTAATAGGATCAAGTGATTCGGCAAATGATGATGATAATGTAGAGTGCTGTAATTTATCATGTTATTGATATAAGCATATTACTCTATTTTCTGTAAAATGGTCCAAACTGTATATATTCTGATATTTCATAGTTGCTTTAACATTTCTGGTCGTCATGCTGAGTCTCAAGAAAAATAACATACCGAATCAGCTGAATAAAAGAATTATGCAACCACTTACCAAGAAAACTTTTCTTATCTTATCCATGATTGTTGATTTATAAAGGAGAATTAAAGCTGTCATTACATTACTAGTTATTAGCTCACTAAAGCTAACATGCTAAAGTATAGAGTAATTTAAAATTGGTACTGTTCAATCATTTAAAGATCTTAAAGTATATCAAAAAATAGTCTGAGTAAATTCCAAACTTTGTGATATTCTTAATCAAGAGATTATAAATAAAACATGCACACAAGCTCATGAACCCTATTACCCCTGAGACACTGACCCAAGCATATAATCTTTCAGCTTCTTTGAAGAAGAAAAAAAAACAAGCTTATCATGAAGGACAATCTCATAAGCCATGTTCTTCATTCCTGTCTCTGTGTAACCAGTTTGTCGACGCTCATGTGACAATCACACATTCACGTGACCTGTACTTGTATGTAGACTCACACGCCAAATTTATGTTTCATCCGCATGCAATGTTTTGCGCTGCTACATACTCTGGAGAAATAACTATTTCTGAATATGAGATCGCTCACATACAGAACCACTGCTGATACGACTGGCATGTCACAAGTGACAGAAAATGTAATACAGCATTACAGATATAGCTCCTATTGATTCAGGTTAAGATTCCTGTCCTTGGTTTCGATTCCACTGTGTAATCCTCAATGGTGTGTGCGTGAAGAGTGTGGAAGCATGTGCACCACACCTTACCCTCAATATACTCTTTGCAGTAGCCAGTTGACTGTTAAAGCTTTATGTTACAGAGAAATTACGTGTGTGTTTGTGTGTGTGTTTATGAGGGAATGACTTAGGACATGGCCTGAGGGGTGGAGATCTTGAGGAGGAAAAGCAGTACTCTGGGTGGAAGGGGTGGAATGGCAGAACGGGGGAAGGCAGCTTAGATGGAAAGATAAGATGAAAGCTGGCACTTTGGGTGGTCTGGTAGGTAATGGGCAATGGCCTGCTGGGGGCACTGCAATGTACTCTCAGTGTTTATACACTTGGGACTGTTTATACACTTATTTTGTCAGATGATGCATGCATTGAATCTTATTCTTTTCTGAAATGTAAGATTTACCCAAAGATC
>JBCNYH010000021.1:37803642-37815920 GCA_039654325.1 Tandanus tandanus
TGGGCTTTTGTGGTTTGGGTTTTTTTTCCGTGGATGGGTGGTGGGAGAGAGAAAAAAAACGTCCTGTTTTGGGGGTTGTGTCACCGGAAAACCCCCCCCCCCCCCCCCCCCCCCCTCCATCCCTCGCCCCTCCTAGCTTCCCGGATGCTCTGTAAAATTTCAAACTGCGAAGAGTGTCTACTTTTTGAGAGGAGGGGCAGCATTGCACTATGTTGAACCAAATTTGATGATACCAATGATTGTTGTACCATTAGCAATCAGATCTCTGAGAGAAATGAAGAGCAAACCGTGACAGTGATGATGTCCGAAAAGGAAGAATGTTATCCTGCATTAATGACGACGAAATGTGTTGTGCGGTCGAATTCCTTTGTGTGTATTCAGATGAACATTTTGGGAGCAATTTTATTCCTTCTTATAATAATGTTACTATACAGTATATTTCTTGATAGTGTTATGAAGGCCTGCTGTATGTGGGTTGGGTTGACCCGAAGTGTGGGGGACTGGTTGCATGCAGGGGTTTGCATGAGCGATTACAAAGGCCAGGTTTAAATCTCCCCCCCCCCCCCCCCCCCCAACCCCCCATTATTGCTGTTGTTTTTTCCTCACACGTACTAATGATCTTTTTCCGGTTGCTATGTGTGTTTAGTGAACTGCCACTATGCAACAGCAGACATAGAGGCCAGTGCCCGTAGCTGTCTTGCCCTTTGTACAGACCGTAGTGTACATTCAAATCTGCTCCAAAGCCTGTGAATGTTTCAAATAGAGTAGTCATCTGTTGCATGGTCTGGCAAAAGAAGCTATTATTTGAGTTGTACTATGTACTAAAGTGTATGGAGAGAAAAACAAGTTTCTGATATTCATGTGCAATACACTGAACATATTTTTTTCAGTTATTATTCGTATTCTTTTGCTGTTGTTTCTTACTCGATTATTCGTGTGTTGACTCTTCCTGTCCATCAGCTTTGCTGATAATAAGTGGATAAGAGTGTTCGATGGGTCAGAAGCCTGACTGAACAGCAGCATGTCCATGTTGACTTAATAAGGAGGGTCTCTCTATCTCTCTCTATCTCTCTCTCTCGCTTTTGCTCTGTTACTCTCTCTCTTTCTGTAACTCTCTCATTGTCTCTTTCTCCCTGTCTTTCTGTAACTCTCTCCCTGTAACTCTCTCTCTCTCTCTCTCTCTCTCTCTCTCTCTCTCTCTCTCTCTCTCTCTTTAACACTCTTTCTTTCCCTCTCTCTTTTCCTGTAACCCTCCCTCTCTCTGTAACACTCTTTCTTTCCCTCTCTCTTTTCCTGTAACCCTCCCTCTCTCCCTTTCTCTCTCTGTAATGCTCTTTCTGTAACTCTCTCTCTCTTTCTCTGTCTCTCTATTACTATCTCTTTTTCTGTAACTATCTTTCTCTGTTCCTTTCTTTTACTCTCTCTTACTCCCATTCTCTCTCTTTCTCTCTCTCTCGCTCTCTGTTACTCTCGCTGTCCCTTTCTGTAATTCTCTTTCTCTATATCTCTCTTACTCTCTCTATTTCTGTAACTCTCTCTTTGTTACTCTCTGTTACTCTCGCTCTTTCTCTCTCTTTTTGTTAATCTCTCTCTGTTACTCTCTCTTTTCTTTCTCTCCCACTCTTTCTCTCTGTTACGCTCTCTCTTTCTTGCTTTCTCTCTGTTACTTTCTCTATCTCTCTTTTCTTTCTTTCTCTCTCCCACTCTTTCTCTCTGTTTCTCTCTCTCGATTTCTGTCTCTGTTACTATCTCTATCTATCTCTGTTATTCTCTCTCTTTCTTTCTGTTACTCTTTTACTTTCCCCCCTCTCTTTCTCTCTCTTTCTCTATCAGTCTCTCCTCTCTCTCTCTCTCTCTCTCTCTCACACACACACACTCTCTCTCTCTCCTCATGTACATAAAGCATAAACGGTGGAATGTAGCTTAAAAATGTGTGTGCTCATAATTTATTTTATATCGGACACATAGTGACCCTCTCGTGTCAGTAAGCAGGTCATTTCCTGCTTATACATGTTTCAGATTACTAAGCCTTGTTAAGACACAGCTCCGTAATTCTTACGTAAGGTTTTCCTATCCATCGTATACATATAGTGAAGTCAGTTATTTATGAAATGTGAACAAATCATTACGGAGAGGTCGATAACAGGAACAGGGTACATTTCAGGCGCACTAATTAAACCTTACTGGAATGTGACGACTTTGCTTGAACAACTCAGTGGCAATTTGACAAATCTTTAGTCATGTTTCCAAAGTTTTCTTTCTTTTCTTTGTTCTTTCATCACTTGTGTATTTTCCCCCATGATTATAAGTGTCTATTCTTTAAAACTGCTTTGTTATTGAACTGTTTGTAGCTCCTTCTTTCTGTCACATGCCAAACTTTCCCTGTGCTCTACGTTGTTCTTTCCACTTTCTTTTCTAATTTAAATGAATGAATTTGCTAGTTAGGAAACCATAATGGTCTGTCTTCAAAGTAAATAAATAAACACAAGAAATAGCTCAAATATTACCTCTTAAATTAAGTGCAAAGGTTTGTCTGGCTAAGTATTAAATATTTGTGCATACAGTATTACAATACATAAAAGCGTTTCATGATGTATGATAGTGCTGTATGTATTATATACATCTTGTATTAGATTTTAGTTTGTTTGGTGAAGCTTTGTGTGAAAAGAGAATTCCTTCTCTTTTTTTCTCTGGTTATTCTCTCTCTCTCTCTCTCTCTCTCTCTCTCTCTCTCAATGTAAACATTTTATTATGTGCCAAACGTACTGTAATCTAAAGGATGTGAATGTGTTTGGTTTTTCTTTTTGATCCTATTAAATACTATGATGTCGGAACCTGGAGTGATCTGGAGTGATCATATAGATTTAGCTTTATTTTTCACACCCTCACACTGAAATCAAAAGCAAACCTTGCAGTCTCCAAGTCACCTGAGGGATAATGTTTTTTTTTTTTTTTGTCTAACCTGTTGGGCTGGCTTGGTTGGGTGCTGTAATGATCAGTTTATCTATGTTAAACTTTACTCCTGTTTTCCTCACAGCCCAGAGGAAATGCACCACAGATTTATATCCTTTCTGTCCCATTTCAGTTAACATGATGTCACCGTTTACGTTATGGCTGCGTGTATAATATGAAACGTTATTATTTTGTGATTGTACAAGAAAGATCTTGAGATCTAAAAACACACATTTCAAGCACTCCAAGTTCAGGAGGTGCAAAACAATGGCAAGGTCCGAGTATGGAAGGCCAAATGGATCACAAATAGGTACAATTTGTACCAGGTCTTACTCACTCTCTCACTCATTTACCAAACCCCTCACTCCTGTTAGGGTCACTGGGAGGCTGGAGCCTATCCACTGGGTAAAAAAGAGGTACACCTTGAACAGTCCATCTCAGGTCCAACACACATTCAACCATTCAAACTCACACCTAAGGGCAATCTGGAATAGCCAGTTAGCCTAACATGCATGTCTTTAGGCTGTGGGAGGAAAACAGAGTACCCGGAAGAAACCCACACAAAAAACGGTAATATTTCATTATAATGAATACATCTTTCAGAATAATGGAACCTTTTTCATAGTAATAGAAACAATTTCAGAAAAATGCATAAATATATCAGGATAATGAACTTGCTTTTCAAATGAATTTTGACTGAAAAGGGCCTCCATAATAATTTTGAACCACTTAGTAAACCTGGCGATTTTCGTCAAGAGTAGGCTGCATAGCCGTCAGCGTGTTTCTGCCCTGCGATGGCCTGGCAAGCTGTCTAGGGTGTACTCTGCCCTTGCCCAGAGTCGGCTGAGATGGGCGCCAGCCTCCCCGCGACCCTAATTAGGAATAAGCGGTTCAGAAAATGAATGAATGAATGAATAGTAAACCTGGCTATTTGTATTGATTTCATGCTAGCATCCTGGTATAAGTGGACAGCACGGTGGCATAGCGATTAGCACATCCGCCTTACAGCAAGGAGGTCCTGAGTTTGAGTCCCAGGCTTTCTGCGTGGAGTTTACATGTTCTCCCCGTGCTTGTGTGGGTTTTTATCTGGGTACTCTGGTTTCCTCCCCACTGTCCAGTTGTCTGTTTCAAATTTCAGAAGAATGGTCCATAATAATAATAATTTATTAATTTAAAAAAAAACTTTCATAAGAATTCAGGAATATTTCAGGATAATTAATTGATAATTAACTTGTTTTTTTAAATGAATTTTGCTTATACCAGGCCACTATACAAAATAGCTTGTGGGCACAATCCTACAATGGTGCAGATAGGTGTGTCTAGTTTTGCGGGTGATCTACAATGTGCTGTTTTTAAACACAGATGCAGCCAGTTCATTCCAAGAGCCGCACAATTAAGTGCAGGGTGGCAAGCAAGCAGGTGACATTCAGCTGGGGGTGATTTACTAACAGGACAGACACAACATGATTAAAATCAGAAAAGCATATAAACATAGGCTGTACATACTCTAGTGGAACACCATGGCCATGCAAAATGAGGATAAATTCTCTGCAAAAGAACTCTGCATTGCCTCCCTCAACAATTGTAGCAAAAAAAGACGTGGCTTTTTTCCGGCTGTAAATAAAGCTGCAATCAGCAGTAAATTGCATGTCGCAAATCTTAGTAAATCAGTTTAACATTAAAATATCCTCTAATTGAGCAATACTTTATGAATGTTGCTCGCTTCAAGCAGGGGTTGGTAAATTTTTAGCTTCATACACAAACTGTTATGTTGGCTGAAATGGTCTTTACACCCCCGATAGCAATCAATGACTAACGAGATATTAAAAAGGTCATCTGTGGCCAATGTAATCCTGTAACGCACTGCTTCATGGTCCGATCAGATGCTTCCATGTCTCCCTGCTCTTGCGCAACCATACTGTACACAAACCTGCAGTCAGAGCATATTGGGACGCGGCTTTGAAAGGGCCTCTGCGGGTAGGTAGTTTAGCCAGAGCCCTGAAGAGATGCCTTTTTTATACAAACTCTAGCTTTTAAAGCACTGCGCTGTACATTGCCATAAAACTCAGATTATGTACTTTGACATTTGTACACTGCTGTAAAATTCAGACTTTGCACTACACACAATCAAATGTGGACCAGACGGCCACAAGTTGGGCAGCCATGGGATAAGAGAGCATATGCTCTGTCTCCCTTTTCAATCACAGCAACTCTAGACAATAGCAGGTGACTGTGAGCTCATATATGAGTGTAGATAGCGCTGGTGTCTGATACAGTGTGAGTAGCGGTTCGAAAAGAATTCAGCTATCACTGGACCAAGTCTGACTAAGAAAAAAAAGAGGATAAACCTTCAAATTATCTTTATCGACTTTACAATAATGTCAGAGTCAGCATATTTATTCAAATTTGTTTGATATATTTGCTTATTTTAAGTAAAATAAATAAATACATTAATTAATTTTGGATGAGGGGGCAGTGGTGGCCCGGTGGTAGGGTGCTGGCTTACTGATCCGAAGGTCAGTGGTTCAAGCCCCACTATCATCAAGCTGTCCCCCCAGTGCAGCCAACAAAGGCCAGCCATGACTCTCACTGTCTGTGGTCAAAGGCATGTAAAAGAACCATTGCTGACTTTCGTAAAGAGTAGGCTGCATTGCTGGCGAGCTGTCCAGGGTGTACTCTGCCCTCGCCCAGAGTCGGCTGAGATGGGCACCAGCCTCCCCACGACCCTAATTAGGATTAAGCGGTTCAGAAAATGAATGAATGAATGAATAAACTTTGAGTGAGGTTACTGTTAAGAAATGCAGCAAATTCTGGTTTCATTTAAGGTGACAGGAACCACAAGCTGATCATTAATACAAACAGCACTTAACACTCAACAAACAGCACTCAACATATAAAGATAATTAAATGTGCAAAATCGTGCTCCTGATCCTCAAACAGAGATTTAGAGAAATTGATGAAAAAAAATAATGTTTTTAACCCTTTGGTGCCAGATTGGATCCAGCAATTATAAAGGTACAGTCTGTCGACTATAAAATATTGTGTTACAGAAGTCACAGGGGCTCAGTGGTTAGTACTGTCAACTTACAACTAGAATTGATTCGAATTCTGGCCAAGAACCTTTCTGTTTGCATGCTCTCCCAATGCTAGCATTGTTTACACCCCACTCACCCAACCCTCGGGTGCTCCAGTTTCCTTCCACAGTCCAAAGACCTGCCCATTAGGTCAACTGACTAAATTGCCCATAGGTGTGAATGGATGTTTGTGTTAACCCTGCAACTGACTGGCAACCTGTTCAGGGTGTACTACACAATGTGAGCTGGAATTGACTTCCCTGCAACCCTGACAGAAGAAAGAAGAGTGGTATAGATAATAGAATAAAATTAATCTGGAATAATTTTAAGAAATACATTTGGAGAGGATTTTCCCAGACTAGTAGTAATAGTAAAATAGTAGATTCCACTGGTGGTATGTGGTAAACTTTTTTTTTTTTTATGAGAAGCAGCACCAAAGATAAAAACATTGTTCTCAGTTACAGCATTTCACACTTCACAGTTATCTGATGATTTTATTTCCATTTGGGGTTGTCACTCTTAGGGTTTTTTCCTTCCTCCAAAATGTCTTGCAAACTGCTTTATTGATCTAATCATTTTTGAGCCATCTTCTAGATAGCTTTATCTCAAAGTGATTGGTGTTTCTGGGGGATATTAGTGATCAGTGTTCCTAAGGACAGTGTTGGCTCAGCGGTTAAGGCTCTAGGTTGCTGTTCAGAAGGTTGGCTGCCACTTAACTCTTATCTGCTCAGTTGTATAACTGAGAAAAAAGAAAAATAAGTTGCTCTGGATAAAAGCGTCTGCCAAATGCCGTAAATGGGATGCCTGTTTATTAAAGATTTTACATATCTCCTCCATAATCAAACTCTGAGCAATGTTTCCAAACAGCAGTTAAATTAATGCCGGACAACCAGCGTTTCTACTGTATTGGTGTTTTTTCCATGAACACAGATATTTGTGTTATACCCATGGTAACCTGTTTTGAGTGTTATGATATTCTTTATGATATTCTCATAGTCTAATCCTCTGAAAATGGGGGCACTGTGTAAAATCCCTAAACATCCCTAAAATGTTAATGCAGTACATTTCATAATCACAAAGATTTAGTCATAAAACATTCTGGCGTTGTCCAAATACTTGCACCTAACTGTAAACGCACATCTATTCAATCACTTTCATGCGAACGCTACGTTTAAAATTGCCAGTGGAAATGAATTCATTCTAAATGTGTGCATGTAAACATAACTAGTGACACACCTGCTTATTCTTTTATTTGTAAAAAGCTAGAAGTTAAACCGATATTGTGAAATAAATAACAAAAACGACATTATAACAGTTCTTGTCACCATAATAGCTCGTTTCATCAGCCTGTGAGTAACAATGCTACTTGGGTATAAGCTACTGTGAGTATAAACAAAAAAGAAACATATCATTTGGTGTGTAATTTATCAGGAAAGAAGTAAACACACAGAGCAGAAAGAAATAAAACCACTGAATATCACCTGAAAAAGTCCCCATAAAGATCCTCCAGTCATAATAGTGCTTTACTGCCTCTTTTGTTGTAAAAGTTTTTGACTGCTTCTACTTGCTCTAACACGTCATTTCTGCATCCAGAAAAAAATATCACTACAAAGTCACCGCTTCCTTGGAAAAGGTCTGTAAAATAAAGGTTTATGGTTCTTATCTCTGTACACTCTCTATTGTGATCTCCTTGTTAGGGGAAAAAAATCCCAGAGGCTGTATATTATAAAGACAGTAAGATCCGGTATTAAACTGTCTTTTGCACACAATTAAAGTTTTCAAAAATGGTCAACAAGTGTACACATCACACTGTGTTATGCATCACAGGAAAAGAAGCTATTAGAAGCACACATATAATTGTAATTCAACACAGCGATATGGCAGACTTACTGAATTTCCTGTGGTGTGTGGGCACTGGATGGACACAAAACAACCATCCAAGCCATATTCCATGACTCGGGAGCTCCACTAATATTTTGTCAGACCATCTTTAGCCTTAATAACATAATCGTCATGGCATTGTTGCTCCAGTTGGTCAGGTCGAGGCTCAGCAACATTAATGCAGCAATAAAATGAAGTCAGCTGATGATCTGAATGTACTGAATGAGCAGATTATCACATCAATGGACTTTTTCTTCTCTGATGGCACGGGTATAAAATTGGGGCTCCAATAGTAAAAGAGTGGTCCAGGGAGCACGAGGAATCATTTTCACACATGAACTGGCATTTTAACTCTAGTGAAAGTCAGTTCAGTTTTTCCATCATCAATTTAAGGTGAAATCCAACTCTGCATGAAACTAAATGTGATGTTGTGTAAGTTTGTCAAAACAATGCCATGGCAATTATGCACTGCAATCAAGCCTAAAGGCAAATCAAGCCTAAAGAGTGCAGGTTTCTCAACAAAACATGCAAATTTCATTGCTTAATCTAAACTTAGTTTATATACTACAGTGCATTATTTTACATTGCGTTTTACTGCATATTATCAGGCAGTGTTCCATTAAATCATGTAAAATCTCACTGCATCACAAAAGAGCTGAATTGTAATGTATTGATTGTTATATATGTATCCGAAACATAACATATTGTGTTATGAACGGTACATTGAGATGTGTATTGTCTCGGTGATTTTGATTTAAGTTTTGATTTGATGGTGGGGCAGCCATGGCTTAATGGTTAAAGAAGTGGGTTTTTTGAACTAAAGATCGCTGGTTCGATTCCCGAACCAGCAGGGAAAATGTGCGGCGGTGGGGGAGTAAGCAGCACATTCCCTTCCTCCGTCTTCATGGCTGAAGTGCCCATGAGCAAGGCACCTAACCCCTAACTGCTCTCCGGGCACCCCGATGTGTGTGGGCTCTGTGTGTGCTCAATGTTTACGTGTGTGTGCTCACTTTGGATGGGTTAAATGCAGAGGCAATAATTTCCCTTGCTGGATTAATACAGTATAGCAAAAAAAAATAAAAAATAATAATAATAAAAATAAAAATAATAAATGAATAAATTAAAAAAATTAATTAAGTGAATACATTTGTGTGTGTGTGTGTGTGTGTGTGTGTGTTGTCACCTAAAACTGTACTGAAATGAAAAAGTGAAAGGAAAACAGCCTAAAGTGAGACAAAAACGTGCAAAAAGCGTAAACCGCGGGGTAAACTGAGTAAGGAGAGGTATAAGTGCGTAGTTTTGGTCCTTATGGCTTTCCACAGCAGACTTTAAGCTTGCCCTCTCCAGGACGCGCTGCCGGGAGAGTTTTCGCCCTTAAAGCGCTCGCGCGTCCCCGCGTGCGTTACACCGGAGAGGCAGTGCGATCCTCGGCAGTGTTCTGAGACTGCACTTTACTGCTCCGACCATTCAGCGGATATTAACCCCAACCCAGAGCATGGACATTTCACACGATAAATAGCTTAACGACCACACTGGAGCTGGATACTGGCGAGTTTTACGCGTAAAATCTTTTCCTCAAGAGATTTCTGAACTGCGTGTCTGAGTGTTTGGGACAGGAATTAATCATGGCTTCTGAAAAAGACAAGAAGAGGTAAGGCGGTGTTTATTCGGGCATTTGTTTACTTATGTATTTATTTATTAGTATTTTATTCCTTATTTCTGTCCTCAGGAAGAGTTAGAGCTGGATAGTTGTTTGTAGAATGGGGTTATTTATGGCATTATTGGGTTTCATGTCCATCTGTGCGTCACGCACTGTTATTATTATTGTTATTATATTATTATTATGCATGTTAACAGTGCACGCGCCCTCAGTAAAGTTCCTCATAGTTAAGTTACTTATTTCCTACCTGGGTTCTAGTTTGCTATCTTTTCCCTTCAATCAGGGAAATATTCTTACAGGGTTCTAGAATAATCTACACAATATCTCTCAGAGAACCTTCAGGTAATGGTTCTAGACTTCATGACTTTCTAAATGTCCTCTAGGTGCAACATTGATGTGTTTATTACTCAGTATAAGCATTGCTTTATAAGGTTTATATTTATTTTGGACCAGATTGTTCAGTCAGTTATCTGTCAAAACCCTGAAGATCACACAGCTCCAACCCAGCTTTAGACTTCTGATGTGGGTTTCCTCCATGTTTCCTTCTAGATCTGTCCTGTTTCCTATTTCCGACACGAATAGACAGAAAAATATACATTCTTACTATTTATGATTTTTCACTGTTAAAAATCCAACACTGCCCCTTAAAGATGTGCTGCAGAGAACATTTCTGAAGAAATGTCGGCTTGATTCTGCAGAATTGAATACAAAAGCTGTCCTTACTTTATTATTTGGTTATTATTGAAATCACTCTTTATTTAGGAGTAATGTTTTCTATTCCTGTCACATCTTTGCTCTTTACAGATGCCGGATTTCAGAGACTATCTACTGCATGGTCATGTGTAGCATTTCTCAGTTATGAAATTCAAAGAGAAATAGTAGTCCGTGTAGAAATATACAGATATTTAAGGATGTCATGATTTCTTTCTTTCATTCTTTTGAGTTATTACTATTTTTAGTGCTTTTGGTGACAAAAATAAACAGCGAATTAAGACATCAGATGTTTTCAAATCACCTAAATCTCACTCCTTTACTGGCTCCTTGTCTTTTCCTTTTGCTGTCTGATTGAGATAAAGAAACGGCCCTGTTTGGCATTTAGTACAAGGCGACACTGAGTGCCTTTTTATTACCACCTGCACTGCTCTAGGCATTCCGAGTCAAAAAGGTCCCTGTTAACCACGTAGTCCCAATTCACTGCTACCGGTGTTATTTACGAGTTCGACTTGATTCCCACTGAATTCACAGACTTTCTATTTTAAAACCTTAACTTTCATTTTGTATGACATTTTTGGTAGATCATATCCACCATGTGGGCTTTTAATCAGAATAATAATCTGTGTGCCAGTGTGTGAGCTGATGCTGGCTCACGGATGTTCAAGGGGCATTTTCAGAAGGAAGGATTTGTATTTTTGTGGCTGCTCTCAGGCCATTATTTGCTTGTTGAAGGGAATTTTATGTTCAAAACACGTTTCGCAGTTTGGAGATTCCGAAAGATTAGGATTAGCACCTTTTCGAAATTGGTGGAAAAGCACCAAGTTTTGAACGAATAGCGTGGGTAGGACTCATCAGTTCAGCCTCAGGCCTGTCTAATCTTCTCTAAACTTTTATCAGGTCATCTCATGTCTCACATGCTTCATTCTATTTGAACCCCATGTGTATAAAGGGAGTTTTGAAAATGAGTTAATGCATGCCTTTGTGTCTATAATCATATAATCACCCGTAATGACCTTGTGAGAGATTTTCTTTTCTTTTATTCATAATAATTTCCTCTAGCGTGTAATATTTTATACAATGGCAGCCTTTTAGCTCCCTTGTAAATTGTTTTCCTGTAGATTGCTGAATAAAGAGTGTGTCATGTCTTGGTGTAATTATTTAAATCCCCATCTGATGTAAAAACAGGTTTTTTTCTTTTCTTTTTTTTTTTTTAAATTCGGTGCAATCTGGTTAAGTAAAGAGAGTGATTAAAAGCAGAGCGACGGTCAGGTTAGCGGTCATGTAACTGCCTGTTTCTCTAACCAAGCAAGATTTCAGAATTATTTTCTATCTGTTTCTTTATTCGTTGGCATAGGACGTCATCGATGATGATGATGACGACAACCCAAAATGGGTGCATTAAAAATGTATAGCTTTTTTCTTTGCACAGTATTATGGTATACGTTTACTTAAATGTATGATGGTAAAATCAATCAAATGACTTTAATTAGCAGCTCAGTGGTGGTGGCTCAGTGATTAAGGCTCTGGGTCCATAGGTCGGGGGGTTCAAGCCCCACTCCCACCAATCTACCACTGTTGGGCCCTTGAGCAAGGCCCTTCACCCTGATGTGCTCAGTTGTATAAATTAGAAAGTGTAAGTTGCTCTGGATAAGGGCGTCTGCCAAATTCCATGAATATAAAATGTAGATAAATTGTTATACTATCGATTTGTTTCAGTGTAACTCATGAAAGTGCTCAAATAAGATAAGAGCCAAAATTCTGTAAATGAAAGTGTAAAATGTATTTAGATGAAACATGGAATTAAACTGTTGAGCAATAGAAAAAGAGTTCACAGACTCGGTCATTCCCTCTCTATCTCTTCCTGTCTCTCCCATATGCCTTTCACATCTCACCCAGATCTGCTTTAACCTTTCTCCTGAAGCACAAGGGGGGGGGGGGGGGGAAGGGGGGGGGGGGGGGGGGGGGGGGGGGGGGGGGGGGGGGGGGGGGGGGGGGGG
>JBCNYH010000021.1:37849596-37863861 GCA_039654325.1 Tandanus tandanus
TATATATATATATATATATATATATATATATATATATATAGAGAGAGAGAGAGAGAGAGAGAGAGAGAGAGAGAGAGCGACACAGTGTGTATACATATAGATAAATATATATTACAAAGTTAGTTCCAAACATAGTCTTGGAAGGAGCTAATCAAATTAATTTATTATTATTATTATTATTATTATTATTATTATTATTATTATTATTATTAGGTTTATAGGTTTGTCCATATATAGACATAAGTCATTTCATCTTTCCAAAGCATGATGCCTTTTCACCTATAACATGTAAAATTGATATAAAATATTTTTGGTCTTAAACACTTTTTTTTCACAAATTTTCTTTCTCTGCTTTTAAAATAGCAAAATGTTCCTTTAAATGTGTAAATAAGTCCACTGTGTTGCCAAATTAATGTACCTCTAGAGCAAGTGGGCATTTGAGACCAATTTCAGTTCTCTATAGAAGAGTAGGTAGTGATTTTAATAATCACAGTAGGGTTCTTCATTTAATCCTATATTTATTGTATGTAAGTTAAACCTTGATGGACTGAAATGAGTGCCTTTGTTTAAAAAGTTGACTTAGAACATTATTGATTTCTGTTCTATGCAGTGTGTGCTAAGGGCCAGGTGGTGAGTGGTCACTACCGGATGTTGGCTAAGCATGGTGGTTACGTATGGGTGGAGACACAAGGCACAGTCATCTATAACAGCCGTAACTCCCACCCACAGGGCATTGTGTGCATCAACTATGTCTTAAGGTAAGACTTCATGTGCTTCATTAGATCAGATCATACTGTATGCTGACATATTAACCTTATCTATGCTGCTACATGTAATGATTTCCAATTGCATTCAATTTGCACAGTCTGTTTATCTTTGCAGCTTATAGCATAATCTCAGATGATATCTCCGATATAATTACTGTTATGTTTCAGTGATGTTGAAGAGAAGACCATTGTGCTCTCCATGGATCAGATGGAGTCGCTTTTCAAACCCCAAAACATGCTAATCACCAGTGAACTCTTCTGCCCACGCTCAGAAACATCTAACATGATCTTTACCAAATTCAAGGAGGAACCTGAAGAGATCCCGCAGCTCGTTCCAACACCAGGAGAAGCGATCATTGCCCTGGACTTTGGTCAGAATTCCACCCACCACTACCTATATCCCCACAACAACTTCTGCCTGTACTCCACCCTGTCCATTGACAGCATGCCCACTCATCTTCTGCATGCATGAACTCCTTTAATTACTCTCAGTATTTATCATTTTCTACCTCAGAACCACAGCACGCATATATGCAGTGCCAATATTCATGAGCTTTGCAATGGCAGCCTTTGTAAAGTTGCATGCTTGTAGCTTGGCTTTGCAGCAGGGTGCGCATTATATAAAAATAATTTGATATCACTGCTCTGAAGAAAATCACGTTTATTCAGCATAGCATGGGCATATTAAATGTTGACTGCAAACATGAAAATGAGGGTTTTAAAAAAATAAATAAATAAAATAAAATTCAAATGAATGTTTCCCCTGGTGTAAACAATTGAGTTTCATAATGCTGGGCTGCTGGTGGTGTGTGTCATCTTCTCGTGGTTCTGGGCTTTAATGGGTATGCAATTTCATCTATTCATCTACTTTCTCTTTTGTCTATTTTATATGAGTGTATTTTAGTGGTGTACTTTTCTTTTGCCATTCTCACACTCTTATCTTCCATTTATTAATGCATGTTTAGCAGGATCCCTGCCATCCTAAACCAGTGTTATGATGACTTACATATATTGGACTAAATCAAAGCATATGATATTGGTCTTAAAGGGATACGTCAAAGTTTTTTCATCTACATTCTGTGTACCACATCTGTAACTTGTGAGTGATTACCACAGACAAGAATTTTGACAAGTTTCCTTCTGCTAAGAAAACAGGAAGTGTATTTACTTGAAACTTACTTTTTAAAAAAGCTTAAGGAAATGTTCCTTTAAGACTGTATAACACGAATTCCAAAATATGCACTTCAACTTATTTTTCTTATAAAAGAAATTAATTAGATTAATTCACTCGCTCATTTACCGAACCACTTGATCCTGCTACTAGGGTCATGGGGACTGGGCTTGACACTGGGCAAAGGCAGGGTACACCCTGAACAGCTTGCCAGACCATCGCAGGGCAACACACACACAACCATTCACACTTACAGCTACAGGCAATTTGGTACAGCTAAATAGCTTAATGTGCATGTCTTTGGACTGTGGGAGGAAACCGAATTACCCAAAGGAAACCGACATAAACACGGGGAGAGGATGCCAACTTTACACAGAAACGCCCGAGCCCGGGACACGAACCCAGGACCACCATGCCGCCCCAGATTAACTAAAATATAATGAAATAATTAATGCAAGTTTTCTAAAAACATGTTAATTTAAATTAATGTTTAATGCGTGTTTGTTGGTGTCCTGACAGCTGCCATTGGACCTGCATTACAAGTGAATTTTGAGTTAACAAAACATATAATAGAGACATCAAAATTCTTAATGTTAGAGTCCGCACATAAGCTACAGATCATAGTGTGCACAATGCTGGACTATCCTTTTAAGATTGTTTACAGTACTATATTTGTATCTATTGATGTCTATATATAGATCGTACAGTGTTTCAGTCAGCATTCAGCGATTATGTTTTTGGCTAGAAGAATGACATCAGCTACTTGTCATGCACTTTGCATTTGCAGGAAGTCCAGAGTTTGACGCTCCTGCAAGTTTCTACAAATCTCCCAGTCAGGCTACAGTTAATAAGCTGTGGGAAATTAAGTCACCACAGCATAGTCCTGACAGCGAAGTGGCTTCATCCTGCTCAACTCCAACCCTGAGCAACAGCAGCAGCTCTACTGTACGTTCCATTGGCATCCCACATATCCATCATATTATATGATTCTGATCATTGTATTGTCTTTTAGAGCTGGTTGCTTACTTTCCTGACTCCTTTTGTAAGTCATTTATTATTGTGTTGTCTGCTTTTGGTGTGCAGCCTGATGGTGCAGGAAGAAGTTACTATGGCAGTGAGGAGACTGAGCTGAAGGTCGAGCTGACAGAACGACTTTTTGCGCAGGATACTGACAATGAAGTAAGGCCTTTTACATTTATGGTAGTGTGATCTGTCATGAGCACCAACGTCGTCTAATGTTTAAAGCATTTATAATGTAGCATTTATAATGTTTAACTCCTGCATACTTGAAAACTCCACTAGAGAAGAAAAGATGTGAATTTGTTGCTAGTAGTAGTAGTTACATCACTGCAGAAAAAGTTATTAGCAAGTAGAATATCTCGGATTCATTTGAGTTTGTCTTGTATTTTCTGTTACAAGAATATCAATTCACTCTCATTACCCATTTGCCAAACCGCTTAATCCTACTATTAGGGTCACAAGGAGACTGGAGCTTATCTAAGCCAACACTTGGCAAAGGCGAGGTATGCCCCGAACAGCCCACCATCAGCAGACCATCGCAGGACAACACACACACTCAACCATTCACCCTTATATCCATGTGGAACAGCCACTTAGCCTAATGTGCATGTTTTTGGGATGTGGGAAGAAACCAGAGTTCCTGGAGGAAACCCACGCAAGCACGGGGAGAACATGCAAACTCCACACTGAAATGCCTAAACCTGGGGCTCAAACCTAGGACCTTCTTGCTGTGAGGCAGACATGCTAACCACGACAACTAGCCAAATTAAAGATTATTCAACCTGTTGGTAGACATTTTTCTAATTAGTATGGCTAACCTAATAGTCTTCTTCTTTAGTAAATAGAAATAATATTAATACTAAATTGCTTTATTAGCAAATCATTTTGCTAATTTAAATTTTTAATTAAACTTGAAGGAATCGTGTTTCCAAGTTCATGAAGATCCCCTACGAAGGCACATCAAGGTGTGTTACGGTCTGTTAAGCTCTACTATCACAATCAGTGTGATCATTACGAATCCACCAAGTTCCCTCAAGATCATCATAATTCGATCCCACGACCCCCCTACACTCATCACTATTCTCTCAAATCACGAAGATCACGGACCCAGTGTAAACCCAGGGTAACTGGTGGTTGCCTGGTGAAAAATGTATAAAAATAACATTCTGGTCCTCAGCTATGCTAGTTTATGCTAATAGTTTCTTTTTCTTTTTTTTTTATCCTTCTTCCTTATAGGATTTTCTTATTAGCAATGTTGGTAGCTCTGTTCTGCATATTGTGGCTATTCATTGTAGTTTTCAATCATTCAGGTAATTCCAGAAAGTCTGCGCTAGGTGTTGAGATGACTCGGTTTGTGTCAGTTGTAGAGATAACTGAAGTTCTGTCACCTTTCGAATTTTAGATTTAAATTGAAAGGAGCATGAAAAAAAAGAAATGATTGACATTCTGCTGTTTGCCATTTTCAGCAGTGGGACTTTAATAATCTGGATCTGGAAACTTTGGCTCCCTACATCCCCATGGATGGTGAAGACTTCCAGCTCAACCCCATTGCTGAGAACGAGTCCACATCTGTTTCCAGCCCAAACCTTTGTGCCCAGCCTCAGTGCGAGTTTAGCAATGTGACAAGTCTCTTCCAGCCTTTGCGTCCTCTCCCCTCTGAAAACAGGACCTGCCCCTACAGTGAGATACCACTCGTTCCTCCTTACCAGGCTCCTCCAGGTATCCCGCTCTCATCCAGAGCAGGCATGGGCCTTGATCAGAGTACGTTCGCTAACAGTTTCAAACGCAAAAGGCAGGAGGAATTTGGTTCTTCCTGCTCATTTCCAAATATTCCTCAGGTAAGATTTAAGGCAATTTCTCATTCACATTTAAAAATGGTAAATATTATACACAATTTAATCCAAAATAATACATTACTGCTTGGGATTGAAGTGTATTAAGCAGGATGAAATGGATCGCAGTCAGTCCGTAGACAACATGTGGAAGCGAATGAAGACAGCAAACACAGACGGGTATGCCTTTTCTACCAGGAAACCCCCTGATCACAGAGGTACAGAGAAACACTTTCTAAATGTTTTTTTAGTCTTTTTTTTTTTTTTGTCATTCCAAACATTTGATGAGCTTAATTTTTTCCCCCCAGATCCTTTCTCAGCTGGGCAAGTGAGTAATCATTGTCGGCGTCCTCCGGATCTCCGCATCTTTGGAGAGCTCAAACAGCCGTTTGCTGAGCATTTCTTTTCATCGGCGTACAGTCAGTATGGCATGCCACCTTCCATAAAACACACAGGTCAGTGCTATAAGCCTCATTCATGCACACATTTTTTTTCCATTCTATAAATATCCGGGTATAAAAAAACATTGACCGAGGATATAGTCCACACTTTTGAGATTGTAACTCAAAAGTTCTGCTTACTACATCAGGGCATTACCTCCTGAGCCTTAACATCACCTATAATACATGTTATGTCTCTTAGGGACTCCAAATCGATTGCTAGGCCCTTCCTATGACCCATATTGCCTAGCGGAGCTGACGCAGTATGACTGTGATGTGAACGTGCCATTACAGGGAAATCTTCACCTGCTACAGGGCAGTGATCTGCTCAGAGCTTTAGACCAGTCCACATAGACTGTGAAATACTTCAGTTACACCCAGTATGGGTCTCTCTCTGTTTATTCTGTGCCTACTACATTAAATGCCTTTTTTATACTGGTTGCCTTTCCAATCACATATATCTACAGTTTCAGAATAAACAATACAATATCATTTACTCAAGACAGCTATTTCCACTTCAGACAAAAACACATGAGCTGTATGAAATGTGTATTTTATTGTTTATGTAAGAGTTGTTACTACTTTCTAAGCTTTTATTACCAGTAAATAATGTATTGGTGATGAATATTATGTTAACGTTCAGACATATTATAATGAGAGTAACTTTTAAGATGGTATAGAGTTATATTGTTATTACTGGTGCAATTTTCTCTTTTTTCTTTTACATATATATGGAACATACAGTTGCAAGTCAGTTTTGATGTCACAAAGAAAAATGCAGTTATTTGTGACCCTTCAGCACCAAACCAGTGGAAAGCTGCAGGAGTGTATTTTGAGATATAGCAGATTAATGTTTTTTTTTTCATTATAAATCCCTACCATATATTCATTAACACCTGCCTTTGAGGGAATGCATGACTGATTGTCTTAGAAAAATCCAGAAAATGACACAAAGTGTGCCAGTGTACATCATCAGTGTACAATGTGCCATCATCAGTGTACATTGCGTGATGTTTGGCGATTCCCTGACCATATATCAATACTTAGCTTAGAATACCAACTATTGATCCATTTGGTGTAAAAGTACACAATTCCCATAGTAAACCAATAAAAATGCCTTTTTAAACTAGTTTGGTGTAAACAAGCGTTTCCTGAGCTGTGCATGCTCAGTGAAGCATTTCTGCATGAAGGCACGTTGCAAGATTGCTCAGTTCATAAAATCAATTGCTGCAGACTCATTAAATGTATCTGATTTACTTGGCGTAGTCTCATAATCAGGGAAAGATAATGAAGAAAGTGTGTTCAGAGTCTGACAGTCCAGCTTAGAGGATAATTCTATGTAAATTGAGACACCTTTCAAATGGGTGAAAAAATTAAGCTGCTGGAATTTACATTATGAATGATGTGGAAATTGAACAGGAAAAGGCAATAACATTTGGGTAATTTGGTTGTCTGTGTTGTTGATTGCCAAAGTTCATGGCTTAGAAACGATTTTGTTCTTTCGGTTATGAACAGCAACACTAATTGTGCTTTCCCACCTGGATGCTAAAGCCAATATTTGGTTGGGTTCGGTAGCCCTTCCAGAATTCCATGGGTGTCTCGATTTATGTGGTAGCGCATGCGCGGCACGATTATAGAAAGGTTGAGAGAGCCACTTTGGTTGGGCTCTGTAGCGTCCATGCAGGAATAAACAGGCCTGGAGAGATCAACAAAATGCATATGCCTTCGGACTACATAGACTTGGATTAACTGCCCCTCACAGCACTCCATTTCTCTATGAGAGCCTCTAGTTTACTGTCAATTTTGCTTGAATGTGTTTTATGATGGTAATGCATGTAATTTCCATTTCACGCCAGAAGAAAGGTTAAAAAATGAGAGAAGTGACATGAAGAGAGAATTAACTGCAAGTTAGGTTATTAGATTAAAAAGGAAATGTAACAAACAAATTTGTCGTTTTATTCAGAATTGATTGATCTTGTCATGTCATGTTTTTGAGTCCTTAAAAAAATTGACTATGCTGAAAATGTTTAAAGTGAAATATATATTCATAAAACTTTGTATTTGTATTAAAATATATTTCTTGTAGTTCAAACGTCATTTGTCCACATCTCAGGTGCATTTTGCCCTGTTAAACAGATATATAATCATTTGAAAGCAAATTTTCTGCTCAGATTTCAGATAATCACACCCATATGAATGGTTTGGTGCTGTAGGGTCACATTTAGGAGTAATTAAAACATTTTTATTTAGGGTTTGGGGTTAAAAGCGATGTATGGAAAATCAAATCATGAATGTGTTTTAGAATTTCGATAGTTTCTTTTTTCAGTCGATCTTTCAAATTGCCAACTGTACCTAAAGAACTGTGATGCTATATGTTGCATATTTCTCCTCTACATCATATGAAGCACTTTATTAAAAGAGCATTAAAATGGACCCATTTTCGCATAGACCAAATACAATAGAAAGTTACATCACATTTGCAAGTGATGCTTCACATTTCTGCAACCACAGCCCACTGTAACCAGTACCAACACTTCACACACACACACACACACACACACACACACAAACCCCCTTCCCCACCAACATCACTACCACATTATGATTGCAGTGTCTGTAGATGGTATAGATCAGTGCCTAGGTACCTTATCATTTGTACTCTAGTAAAAACTGTAGCTTTTTTGCAATGTTAATGCAATTGACGTTTTTTTTTTTCCTTTTAAGCTTAAGCTAATGTGTATATATAACCTCCATTTGCTACCATGGAGCTCTTATATGATATTAGTGGACATTTAAAATGATTACTGTCTAATACTGTCAGTGATATTCAAAGGAAAGTGATTTATAAACATGCACAAAGCAGTGGCATATAAAAATAATAATAATAAAAATCTTTGTTTTTAACTTTTCCACTGTAATTATGTAGCAGATTGATATTATTCAAGCTTCATCAGGAAATATATTTGAACATGTATTAAACACATGGCCTTGTAAGCGAAATGACTCATGCACATTTTAATGATAAACCGTAATACCTGGTCAGTATTTATTTTTTTCTAACAAAGCGCACATTTCTGAGACTGCTGAGGTTCATGATGATTATTTTGTTATGCCATACCTTACACGGTAACACAAAAACTAAGCTTTATAATATATTCCAGTTGTTTTCATTAGATATATACATGTATTACTTTATAACATATTTGACGTCAGTGATATTCATGAATTAGCATTTACTTTCAGTTTAAAAATGCTCATAAACTCTGTATTTGTTGTCCATAGACTTTATGATTTAAATAAAAACTAGCTCTGAATTTAGGACAGACAGGGTAAACCAAATGCAAAGGTTTAAAAACATTACATAATAATATATATAAATAGTAATGATAAAATGTTAAAAATACACTGCAATGTTAAATAACTTCTCTGAAGGGAGATCCACTGGTGTTTCTTTTTTCTTTTTTCTTTTTTTTTAATTCAAGAACCCTAAGATACTGAAAAAAAGTATATCTAACTTTGTGATACTATGAACTACCTATATGTTACATTTTTGTTTCTTTTACTCCATGTAAAGAAGCACTTGCGGGGCTCTTTTTGGTAATAAAAGAAGTAATCAACAAAGCCTATATGTTTCTATCTTTTTTGTACTTGTCCATCCATTCATCCATTTTGTGCCGGGTCCAGGTAGTGAGGCAGCAGTTTGAGCAGAGATGTCCATGCTTCCATTTCGCCAGTCACCCTCTCCAGCTCTTCCAGGGGGAATACTGAGGCAATTATAAGTCAGCCAAAAAATGTAAAAAAGAAATTAATAAAAAGAAATAAACAACGTTTGTCTGCTCCTGAGTCTCCTCTGGGTCGGGCATGGCCAAACATCTCTCGTAGGAAGCACCCAGAAGATATCCTAGCCAGATGCCTGACCCACTTCAGTTGGCTCCTTTGAACGCAGTGGAACAGCCTATTCTGCGCCCCTCGCTAGATGTCTGAAGTTCTCACTCTGTCTCTAAGGATGAGCATGAATACCCTTCCAGAAAATTTTATTTCCAATTCCTGAACCCACTATCTTTTCTTTTGGTCACTACCCACAGCTCATGCCTGTAGGTGAGGCTAAGAACATAGATTGACCGGTAATTCCTTAGCTTCACCTTTTGACTGAGACACCTTTTCTCTCTTCACAACAACAGAACTGTCAAAGTCACGCTCCCTTCTTCCTGTTATACCTAAACTCTTTCAGTTGAGGCAACAGCCCATCCGTAACTTGCAGTGGGCAATCCACTTGTTTTCATCTAACAATCATAGCCTCAAACTTGGAGGTGCTAATTCCTATACCAGTTGCTTCATTCTTGTCTGCAAGCCCTTCTTATTATTGGATTTTTCACAAAAGATAATGTTATTGTTGACTGTTGCTTATTTAGCCAATCGGGCGTGTAGCCTGTAAAGCAGAAAAATGATCTTGTGTATTTTTTTTTTTTTTAAATAAACATCCACATTTCAGTAGATGTGGCGTTACGCTCTCAGGTCATTTACAACTTGATTTTTTTATTAAATAATCTAATTATCCACCCGCAGACTCGGGATAGTACTTGAATCCAAACGGCAAACAAAAACTCACGGTTCCCTATAATCACTGATTCTGAAACCCTAGAAATTCAACAAAACGCTTTCACATTGCTCAAAATTAAATTAAAGAAAAAGCACTTTTCATACTGTGACTAAGCTTCTACAGATGGCAGTGAAATTCAGTCCATAAAGCTTGTACACAGTCGGTGAACTGGTTGTTGCAAACACTCAAGATACATAAAAACTACAACAAACAGCATATTGCCATCTTGTACATGGACTGGAAGTGCTGTGAAAACCAGTGAAAGTTCACCAACAATTCTTTCAAGTCATGTAAAAGTCCCTGTTCCTGGTAAAGACTATTTTGAGCTTGAAAGAAGAAACCTGAAGCTGTTTTGTTGACAAAAAAAAAACAACCAAGGGCACGGTTGAATGTCACGGTTGATCCCTCAGACAGCATGAGCGTGACCATTGTCACACCTTAAAATGTGAAAATAAAGCATAAAATTCTTATATTTAAATGTAAGTATATATACTTAAACTTTGAATGAGCTGCAAAAGATGCCACAATGGAGCATGCATGATCACTGTCATGTTTCACAAATGCAAAAACAAACCATGAAAATCTTCTTTTAGTTTGCTTTTCTTGTGCTTATATATACTTAAACAGTTATTTGTCTCCGGCATGGTGGATATCTCTAAATAGTCCTCTTGATGCTCTTTCTCGGAGAATATTCACAACATCCACCTCACCTTCAGCAAATGATTCATTGTTATTCTATTCATACTGAATATGGTCACATTTGAAGAAGTGCATAAAACAGAGGAAACTGAAATAATGCATTTAGACCCCTCAGTTTATTCTTTTTAATGAGCCTTAGCCTGGGTTTACACTGGGGCACGATGTCCGTGATCTCTGTGATTTGAGAGAATCGTGAAGAGCATGGGGGTTGTGGGATTGAATAGTGATGAACTTGGTGGATTCGTGATGATCGCGGCCAAATTTTTGACTGTCAAAAATTTTTTTGACGCCACTATTACGATGTATTACAATTTGACGCCACTCGAGTGTACTAGAGTGTAGTAGAGCTTAACAGTCCTTAACAGAGCGTAACAGACCTTGATGAACTCTGAAACACGATTCCTTCTGGTTTCATCTATTGGAAGCACCCTGCCTCCTTTTTATACCCCAATCGTGCTCCAAGCGTGCTCAATAATTCGAGGAGCTCCCCGCTTTTTGGAATGGCGGCCATTTCATTTCGTTTCATTGCACATTTCATTTTAGAGACGCTTTTTTGAATCCTGGACATCGCGCCGAGTTACCCTTAATGGGTTATGATTCAGTAAAGATGTTTAAAATTAAAAACAAAAACAACAAAATAAATAGAAAAATATTTCTTCTCTTACTCTCAGCACTGTCTCTCATTTCAGATAAAATACTGCCACTGTCAGCAATAAGATGCGTGTACTTCCACATTACCCTGACAACCAGGCATAAGGTTAACTTTCATAACTATATAGCCATCTAACGCTCAGTGACTCAGTGTGATAGATAGCTGGTTATGAAAGCTAAGCTTACATAAAGCAAATCTCATTCTTTGAAAGTTACCATCATCTTGAGGGATTTTTTGGTGCGGTTTTAAGAGATTATGGTCTCTGTGATAAACTTTGAGTACTTCACTGGCTCAGTGTATGATAGTTTCACGTATATAAATGGTAGAGAGTGAGGATCACAGTGAACACTCTCCCTGACTACAGGTTATGTACATATTACCTTTACAGTGCTTATAACATACGTACAGTGGTATACAATATGATGGAAGATGTGGAAAAATATTAATAAGAGAAATAGTTACTCAAGTTAGATTGATTTTTATGACTGCTTATAAACATGCACTAGACAGATCCCCTGTCCTTTGGCCTCTTGAATTAAAAAAAAAAAAAAAAAAGCATCATTTCAGCATCCATAATTTGCACTCATTGTCCCGTGCCCCCACCCCCCCACACAAACAAACATACACACACCATATGGGCATCCAAATTCAGCGATTTCTTAGAAGCTAAAATGACAGACACCGTTCTTCACTTTTCATTCCTTCCCCATTCTGGTAGTTGATCTGAACTGAAACTCATGATCATGTCCTCCTTCTTTACATTCTGTGGCTGCCGATGATTGCACAACACAAAGCTGTAGAGCTTAATTAGTAATGTTACAAAATGCATTTAAATGATGCCATACTGCACAGTGTTTTTAAACTACCAGTTTAGAAAGTCAGTAACTCTTCCACAGATCTCTAAATCTCTTGTTTTGCTTTTTTTCCCGTATAGAGCTCATTTTTATTGTAGTCTGTAATATTAGCCATGGCATCCATTTCTCTGAGGTTATTAAACAGAGCTGTTCTTTCTCACGAAATCTATGGAGCCCAGCCAAGCGCTCTTATTCTCAGTGGAGCGCACAGACATTTTTAAGAGGTGCAGGGTCTCCGTAGCGGAGCACCGTTTTCCATGGCAAAAAGGAAAACCACTGTGTCAACATATCACTTTAAGCAAATTGGAAAATACATTACAAAAATATTACTCATGATTTGGTACACTACTCCAAATAAGGAGTATGAAAGATGAATAAAGGTGAAGGAACCATACAATCCATTCCTATTGTTGAGTGACACATGATAATACAGAATATAGCAATCTCCAGAGTAGACTTTTCTGGAACAGGAAATTCCCATTCAATTGTTTTTCCCAGTAGTCCCATATAACTTGAATTATGTCTTCAGTCAGCTGTTTTATGTGTACCAGTATACTCCCTAATATTAAGGGGGGGTATTTTTGTATAGAATATCAAAACATTCACTCATTTGCTGAGCTGCTTAATCCTGTTAATGTGGAGGCTGGAGCCTATCTCAGCCGACATGGGGCAAAGATGGTATACACCCTGGACAGCTTTCCAGACCATCACAGGGAAAATACACATGCATTCACACACACATTCACACCTAGGGGCAATTTGGAACAGCCCATTAGCCCAATATGCATGTCTTCGAACTGTGGGAGGAAACCCACGCAAGTACAGGGAGAACACGCAAACTCCACACAGAAACACCCAAGCCCTGGACTCGATCCCAGGACATTCTTTTGTGAGGCGGACATGCCGCCCTATATGTATTTATTTCTTTTTTTTTTTTTATAAGTAATAGACACTGATCCACTAATCTGATGTTGGCTTTGGTGCTTTCTTAGCAATTTATGTCAAAAGTTCTTGACTTCAGACTTTAAACCAAGCTACTAATTAAGTCTAATTGGCAGCTACTTCAGGCTTTTATTTCTAGAGAGAAGTCAAATTCTATTCTGCTTACACAGCCAATGATTGTTTAAACCATTCAATATCTTCTCTGTAAGTGTTATCTGTAGCAAAACTATTAAAATACTATTTTAAACACGATACCTACTGCATTTCTCCTCCACTTGATGTCATTTTCTGTGTGATATAACTTGCTGAAAGAATATTCACATTATTGAATTAATGAAGTGGTAATCCTTCCCCCCCCTGCGTCTGTTCAGTTATAAATAGTGTTTATGCTTCAGTAACACTGACAGTTAGATGAGACACAAGAGAAACTTGTCTGTGATTATATCTGGATACAACATCCTGTGTGACCTCTGAGTGACTTTCTGACCTGAGTTTATCAGGGAAGCCATTCTGTGGCCTTGTGAGGCTGGTTATAAGTTGTGAATGTAACATGTATGTTACCGTAATTTGCCATCGATAAGCATGATTGAAGAATGCTCTAATCTGAATAGGGAATAAAATATGAATACAAATACAGGGGTTTTGTATATAATCATTTGAGCCAAGGGGGATGTTACTGACTGTAATCTACTGTGCTTTGTAACGCTGTCTCTCAGTCAAGCTGATGCTGTGTTATATACACCAAAAAAACCACACTGACCACAGCTTCCGGCAGTGAGACACACGACAGGAGCTTTCTCGTGGGAACTTGTTCAACTCTTTGCCTTGTAGCCCTCCCACACTTACACACTTCTGTCTATCGAATGTGCACTGTGCGCTCATGTATGTATGTCATAAATCTGTGGATATGTGGGCCGTTCAAATATGCATGATCGTGATTATGTAATAAATTCTGAATTTTAATGTCTTTAGCACTCAGTGTAGTAAAGTGTTTATAGATATTATAAAACTTACCATGCATTACCAAATTTGTTGAACACAAAAACCCTGCAGTACTTGTGGTCCTTATTGCTGGATGCTGAGGTATAATTTCGGGTAATAAATAAGGGGCCGTCCCTATAAACAGTCATTTAGCAAAGGTACACCAGTCTGGTCTCGGAAGAATGACTGCTAGAATATCAAACCCTCTGCAGAAGTTCTAACATATTTGCTGCAGACAAATCAGCTATGCATCATATCAGCTTACATATAGATGCTAGTATACATTCTCTATATGTGTGTGTGTATA
>JBCNYH010000021.1:37879165-37902264 GCA_039654325.1 Tandanus tandanus
ATTAGGGCCCTCATCTGGGTCAGAATTTTGTCCAGGGCCCAGTTCGGAGTTTGCACTTTTTTTCTTTTTAAAAACCTAATTAAAAACTTTTTAAAAACTAAAGGGACATGAGGAAAAAATTTTTATGAAAAGTTTGTAGTGCGCACAAGAACGTTTCACGTGTGCACGAGAAACCTCAGGTAACTTGTGCTCACAAGAAACCTATCTCCCCCCCCCCCCATGTCCCTTTAGGGGCTCCGTACATCACTAATTCTCTTGTCTCGAAGAATAATTAAGGCAATTAAGCTCCCTACTGCCCCTCTCTGACATGGAAGAGTATTACATTACACTAGTGTGCCGCGGCACAGTGGTTGAAAATCACTGCTCTACCCCATGACCCAATCATGAAGAATATAAGAGACCTTTGCCATGGGAGTGTCCAGTGGAGGAAGTGGCCAGTTCATGTTATGTACATGTTATATATCCGTGCAGTCTTTCTGCATCCTTCTTGCTTGTCATTTTTTTAAGGACTGCACGTGGGTGACACGGTGGTGAAGTGGTTAACATCTAACTAACTCAGAGAAAGAAAGAAAGTCCTGGGTTTGAGTCAGAGCTTGGCGACTGAGTTTTTGTGTGGAGTTTGCATGTTTTCCCCGTGTTTGCATGGGTTTCCTTCATGTATTTCGGTTTCCATTTTCATTTATGGCATCTGGCAGACACCCTTACCAGAGTTACTTACATTCCTTTTATGTCATTCATACAACTTATCAGTGAAGGGCCTTGCTCAAGGGGCCAACAGTGGCAGTTTGGTAGCCACTGACCTTCTGATTGGTAACCCAGAACCCTAAACACTAAGTCACTGCTACCTTGATTTCCTCACGCAATCCAAAGCACATGAAGCTAATTGGCTGTTTCAAATTTCCCCTCGGTGTGAGTGTGGATGGTTGTGTGTGTTGGCCATTGGATTGGTGAGCTGTTGAGGGTGTACCCTGCCTTCATTCAGAGTTGGCTGAGATAGGCTGCAGCCTCCCAATGTTCTTCCTGGTGTTCCTGTCCCACACACAGTATTTCTGAGACAGAGTCCACAACCCTCTCTCTTATCAGTACAGAAAGCGTTCACCGAAGATGAATGAATGAGCTGCCATGGCACAGGCAGCTGAAATCATTTTATTTGGGTTGAGTTTCAGATCACCTTTCAGGGCTTTTTGTGCCTCACATTAGTTATAGCTCAGAAACGATTCATCCAGAGTCACATGAAGAGAGAAATTTGTTTCAGAAAGAAGAGAGAAATAATGGGTTTTTAATCTCAGCCTGAAGGAAGAAGCTTAGAGTCCAGGTTGTACCACTTGCCAACTTTGCCCTCTGCTCTCTCATGAAGAAATCAGAGCTGGCAAATGTTTGGACAGCTCAAGGCTGTGTTGCAGAAGTGGGCAGAGCCAAGTCATCGCATATGAAGAGCTGAGCCGTGACCCCGGGAAGTGAACACGACTGCTCTGAAGAGGGAGGGAGCAAAGTGACTGAAAGGATGTGCCATCTGGCTCTAGGAGTCACTCTCATAACACTCCCACCATCTTAATCATCTCCTTGTCTCTATATTTCTAAACTGATTGCTAGTAGTGCAAACAAAGCTAATGAGCTCCTGGGCTACTAATGAGGAAAACCGATTGGCTGCTGAGAGGGTCGAATTACTGCATGTAAGTGGGATTTGATCTCATCTGGTGCTAATTGTCCTCCGTACATTGCCAGTGTGACCAGTCATTGGCCTCACATGTAATTTCAGTTAGCTAATATCAACTAACTCAATATGGGTCTTCAATGAATCTTCAAAAAATAAATAAATACACACGGGGACCACCATGTGGCGCTATAATCAAAATACTGTAAATGCATTTTGGAATATAATTCTCACATTTATTGGAATATTCCAGGGCATTTGCCTTCATACCATCAATCTTAGGCCACAACTTTTACAAACTCCACAGAGTGTCGGCAGGGACTTGCGAGGACAGGCTTGGATCCCACTGATAACTAACTAGTAACATTTAATTTGAGCTAGAAAACTAATCTTTGGAAATCTAAACCACTCAGAGGATGGCCACTTTACTTTCTTCTTCTTTTTTAGGGACACCTCATTTCATTCATTCATTCATTCATTCATTCATTTTCTGAACCGCTTAATCCTAATTTGGGTCGCAGAGAGACTGGTGCCCATCTCAGCTGACTCTGGGCAAGGGCAGAGTACACCCTGGACAGCTCGCCAGGCCATCGCAGGGCAGAAACATGCTGAGCTTGCGATCAGTAATCCAGCACCCTATATATATATATGCTGGGCATGCATATGATTATGAAATCCTGCATGCAGGTTTCCAATGGTGTGTAGGTGTACATAGGCTTGTCAGTTTCTCTGTTTGACCTATGACCTTGTCACACGGACCTTGACCCTGTAAATTTTGTTCGGGTTATTTCCCAAGACTTACTTGGTGGATCACTGCGACTTTTACATGAAGGTTTTCTATGGTGTGCAGGTATGCATAGGCTTGTCTGTTTCTCTGTTTGACCTTTGACCTTGTCACAATGACCTTGACCTTGTAAATTTTGTCCAGCTTATTTCTCGAGACTTGCTTTATGGATCATTGTGAATTTCACATGCAGGTTTCCGATGGTGTGTAGGTGTACATAGGCTTGTCAGTTCCTCTATTTGACCTTGTCACAATGACCTTGACCTTGTAAATTTTGTGTGGCTTACTTCTCGAGACTTGCTTGGTGGATCATTTAGAATTTTACATGCAGGTTTCCTATGGTGTGCAGGTGGGCATAGACTTGTCTGTTTCTCTGTTTGACGTTTGACCTTGTCACAATGACCTTGACCTTATAAATTTTGTACAGGCTCTTCCTGAGGAACTGCTGGGCAACTGTTGGGTTTCACCACCTCTGATGTTTTTTTTCTTCCTTACAGTCTTTAATAAACAAAGCCAACAAATATTTGCATAAAAAAAAGTAATTTCTGAAGCATTTCCATCTCTATTTCATACACTGCAGATCCCATTTGTTGTGTAGCTATAGCAGCGAAGTAACCCGCTGTAGATCGTTGAGACCCACACCTGCCACATAATCTGGCATAATGAGCTGGCCTTGTGCACAGACAGCTCCCCATGTAATATTTTATTTAGCTTACACATCGATTTGGGAGAATCTTGGCTCAATTACATGGGAATACAGAGTTCTAATTCTATACAGACACTCCTGCTTATTCAGAGATAAGAATAAAGTGATCTCTGCAAATAAGAAAATATCATAAAGGACATTTTACATAACTTGTTAAAACCCCAATTATCCAATTTTGGAGGAAACCCCTTTATTAGGCTGGTGGAGTGGCTGGAGCCAACTCTGTTGACTGTTCTCAGTCAACTATGGGCAAGGGAGGGGTACAACCTGCCCCGCTTGCCAAACCATTGCAGGGTCAACACCCACACACATATATACAACCATTCACACTCACATACACCTAGGAGCAGCTTGGAACAGCCACTTAGCCTAATCTAATGTGCATATCCTTGGACTGTGGGAGAAAACCGGTGAACCCAGAGGAAACTAACACAAGGGAGAACATGCAAACTCTACACAGAAATCCCCTCATCATACATGGGATTTGAACCCACGACCTTCTTGTTGTGGGGCAGAAGTGCTAATCACTACCCCACTGTGTCCCAGTGGTTCAGAATTAAAAATAAGAAGTTTGTTGTAAATAGATGATTTTAGATTTGTTGGTCTTTATTGTGCAAAATGAAGCAATGATGCAATCGTGAGACTTAATGTAGCATGTTTTGGGTGTTTCATTGCTTAAGCTAGTATCTCACGGAGAAGCTAGTATCTGACGAGCATAGCGCATTTTGCGGTTCATAAAAAACAGATTTTCAAAATTCCTTTGCTAATTTGTTTTCCTGAAACACCTGCAGACATTTGATAAACAGTTGTGAGTGTTTGCAAACGGTTGCTAAAGTTGTTTTTGGTTCACCAGTAGGTGAACACAATGCTGGGAGGGTTTGCTTACCTATTTTATATTGTTGGGTCCATTAATCATTCTTTTTATTCTTCTTTTTACTTCCTCTTCTTTCCTCGTCTTGTGCTACAGGGTAGCTGCAGCAGCTGCCAGACGAAGCAATTCTTTCTCAAGGGCATCAGCACGCAAAGCTTCTTCCTGACAGAAATCCATTTCCATATTCTGGAAGTCCATCTTCTTTCTTCAACCCTTTTTATAGGGTTGTGTGGTTCAACTCCATGATTCACCAGACATTAACCTGTAATTTTACTAGGGCTGAGAAAACATGGCAGTGGTGGCTTAGTGGTTAAAGTGATGGGTTACTGATCTGAAGGTCAGTGGTTCTATCACCACTGTTGGGCCCTTGAGCAAGGCCCTTAACCCTCAATTGCTCAGTTGTATAAAAATGATAATTGTAAGTCGCTCTGGATAAGAGTGTCTGCCAAATGCAAACACAAAATGCAAAACTCCCAAATAGTTGCTAAATGTTGCAAACACTTTATTTCCGCTGCATTCGTCAGCACTCACCGCTCCGCGAGGTACAGACTTTACATGTTTATTTCTGGAATCATGGCCATTTACTATGAGAAGGCGTTGTAATGAAATGTGAAATACTCTTTCTGAGCTCAGAAGATGCTGAGTGATCCAATCTGTGGTCCTCTTAAAAACAGTGGTCTGGGGCTCACTTCAACTAAACAGTGCGGCAATCCACATCATGTGCTTCAAGTCAAGTAGGGCATTTTATTTAACATATATTCATTGATTCAAGTTTACTGATGACATAGAAATGGTTTTTAAAACTGGACGAGGGAGCTGAAACCGTAAGTGATTGACTCATCTTGTGATGTGAGTGCTTGCACCGAGACAGTAGTGAAAAATACACATCGCACATTGACCAGCATTGCTTTATAAAAATCTATGTTTACAGTATCTTCTGTCATTCCTCTAAAACGGCATTCTAAACATCTTGCATTTATGATCCCAACTCCTGTATGTAACTCCAGAACTGACCATGGGTGCAGAATCAATTATTTAGGGCAGGGGTGCCCAATCCTGTTCCTGGAGATCTAATTTCCTGATGACCTTCGCTCCAACCCTAATCACGCCCACCTGACCATCTAATCATCTAATCAAGGCTTAAGACTTTGAAATGAAGACTTAAGACCTGATTAGATCTGTCACATAAGCAACATTAGGGTTAGAGATAAAGTCTTCAGAAAGGTAGATCTCCTGGAGCAGGATTGGGCACCGCTGATTTCGGGCATGGTTAAACCTGAGTGTGTTAGCATCTCTTACTCCTCGTTTGACTAAAAGGTGCAGGCTCTTTATTAGTACCTAGAAGGGGCAGCCGTGGCCTAATGGATAGATACGAGGCTTTGGGACCAGAAGGTCACTAGTTTGATTCCCGAACCAGCACGAAAAATGTGTGGTGGTGGGGGAGTGAGCTGCACCTTCTCTTCCTCCACATTCATGACTGAAGTGCCCTTGAGCAAGGCACCTAACCCCCAACTGCTCTCCGGGCGCCACAATGTGTGGCAGCCCACTGCTCCAAGTGTGTGTGCTCACTGTTTACGTGTGTGTGCTCACTTTGGATGAGTTAAATGCAGAGGCAATAATTTCCCTTGCGGGATTAATACAGTATAGCACAATCAAAATAAAGTTCCTCCTCTTGTCTGCTTTTCTTGATAAAATATCTGAGAATGTATGAGGATTTTAAGGCAATTTAAAAATGATGTTTTTAGTTATGACGAATAGCCTACATTTCCTATCTAAGATTGTATTTTATGTTTAACTCTCATGTTCTAAGACCTACTGTCACATGACACAGCCAATATGTAATTCAATCAACTACTACCAGTACAGAAGTAAAATGTTGTAGTTAACTGTTTTAATTTGTTTATTGTTAACATTCATTCATTTTCTAAGCCGCTTAATCCTAATTAGGGTGGTGGGGAGTCTGGCACCTATCTCAGCCGACTCTGGGTGAAGGCGGGGTACACCATGAACAGCTCGCCGGACCACTGCAGGGCCAACACACACAAAACCATTCACACTCACTCTCACACCTAGGGACGATTTGGAACCGCCAGTCAGCCTACTGTGCTTGTTTTTGGACTGTGGGAGAAAACCAGAGTAACTGGAGGAAACAAGAACAGGGAGAACATGCAAACTCCACACAGAAACGTCACAAGCCCGGGAATTGAACCTGAGACCTTCTGTGAGGTGAACGTGCTAACCACTGCGCTACCGTGCCGCCCTTATTTCTAACATGTTATTAATTAGTATCATATAATTAAAATTTAATATGACAGTGACATTTTCATTATAGTTTCACAAACCCCCTCCAATGCCTCCATGTTCTATGAACTCAGAAGCCCTGCTGTACAGTATTTATTGACCAGCTTAGTTCTTATATTTAATGTTAATGTTACTGGCATTGTTAGCTTTGAACAGTAATACAGCATGCCAGTCCAGAGGTCTCTTTGAATGCAAGCGTTGTGCTGACTGGGTTTGGCAAACAGGTAATGGGTAAAGGTCTTGTCTGCCATGCAGGATTAAATCATTAACCACAAACTAATGAAGGAGAATGACATACCAGTATCAGCAAGACAACCCTGAAACTTTCTACACAGGACGTTCTGAATTTCTACCTCAGGGATGGCATTGCTGTCTCTTTAGGTGTCTTTCGTATAGTATTGCTGGACGTTTCCTACTGCAAAACTTCAAAACGCCTCAATGCTGCTGCATTCTGTAGTGAAATCTGTATTAACTGCCTGTATCTATTAATAGGGTAAATATGTTTAGTATATACTATACAGAAAAGGCGTGATCTGATTGGTCCAATATCTGGGTATTAAAAGACATTTACCAGAGTGGATAATGCTTAAGTGCTCACTTGAAGCAGGTGGTTTCATCAATATCACATTTTAAAGGTGGAAAAATAAACCATAAACCATCAGTTTTCCCACAGTCCAAGGACAGCCATAAATTGCCCCTAGGTGTGACTGGGAATGGTTGTGTGTGTGCTGGCCCTGCGATGGCCTGGCAAGCTGTTCAGGGTGTACCCCACTTTCGCCCGGTGACGGATGAGATAGGCTCCAGCCTCCACAATAGGATTAAGCGGTAAGGCAAATGAGATGAGATGTGTTTTAGTTTGGTTTCAGTTTGGTTGACGTCAGCACTTTGGACTTCTTTTACTCCAGCCTTTTTCATATCTTCATGGATTTTGCTTTGTGTACAAAAGCATTGTCATGCTGGAACAGATCTGGGGTCTTTAGTTGAAGAGAAATCTTAAGCTACTGAGTACAAAGAGATTTTATATAATTGTGTGCTTCCACTTTTGTGGAAAAAGTTTGGGGAAGAACCCTGTACTTAAAGTCAGTCAATCACAAACTACTATATGTTTTATCTCCCATTATCAGTCCATTTTTGCTGAATACAAACGTGTTCCAGCTAATCCACCCCAGCTCGTGGGCTTAGTATCTCTTTTTACCTGTTTTAGATCTTGTTTTGGTTCTGTGTGTTTGCCAATGCAATGCACATGTGTCTATTTACAATAACAACACTGTATGACCGGAGAAATGACCTCACGTATGCACAATCTTGTGTTAACAAGAAGAAGTAAGGTGGACACAAGTGGCAGTCCAACACTGATTCATAGAAAGAGGAAAAAAAGTCAGCGATCAACTGCTAAAAAACAGAAGAAGGCATTTGATTCCAAAAGAGATAAAACAAGGGTAGTGCTTGGAGGGGAATATGAACGTTGATGCACATTGAAGCAGGAGTTGAAGCTGGGCAAACATTTTGATTTCTGCAAAAGCAATGGATGTGTCAAAGCGGCACAGTAGCGTAGTGTACGCTACACAACTGCGTCACAACAAGAGGGTCCTGGGTTCAAGTCCCAGGCTTCAGTGCTTCTATGTGGAGTCTGCATGTTCTCCACCGTGTTTGCGTGGGTTACCTCCGGGTACTTCGGTTTCCTCACACAGTTCAAAGACATGCACACGAGGCAAGTTGGCTGTTCCAAATTGCCCCTGGGTATGAGTGCAGTGTGAATGGTTGTGTGTGTTGGCCTTGAGATGGATCGGCGAGATCGGCGAGCTGTTCAGGGTGTACCCTGCCTTTGCTCAGTGTTGGTGTATGTAAGTGAGTGTAAGTTTGAAAGCCCCAGCTTCAGCGTGTGGCAAGTAAATATCCGGTTTTGCCTCTCTGTCCTTGAAAAGTAGGTCAAGGTGAACTCATGAACTCGTCGAACATGAACTCGTCCACTCATTGTAGTGAGATAGCATAGCAAATTTAAAAGCCCTAGCTTCAGCGCACGGTAGGTAAATGTCCTGTTTACCGTTTACTGTAACTAAAGTGTGATGGATAGAAGGAAGGATGGACGGACGGACCCCATTCCTATAGCTCCCGGTTGCCGGGAGCTAAAAAAAATAATTATTATGTGAGGCGCCAATTTCCGGGTGCGGACCTGGGATAAGAAGATTATCCAGGCTCACAGATTTAATCATGGTTTACAAAAAAACCTTCACCTGTTCAATATTTTGTAAGCATATGTGACGTTATTTAACGTCATTATGACGTTACCGAATGTTTTAAATGTCTTTTAGATAAATTGATATCATGTTTCTCATTCATCCATTCATTCATTTTCTGAACGGAAATTTTTTCTAAATCAAAATTAGGGTTGCGGGGAGGCTGGCGCCCATCTCAGCCGACTCTGGGCGAGGGAAGAGTACACCCTGGACAGCTCGCCAGGCCATCGTGGGGCAGAAACACGCTGACGGCTATGCAGACTACTGTTTACGAAAATCAGCAATGGTTCTTTTACATGCCTCCCACTACAGACAGTGAGAGACATGGCCGGCATTTGATAACCCAGTTAGCTACACTGGGGGACAGCAGTGACAACCCGCCGATAGTGGGGCTTGAACCCCCGACCTTGGGATCAGTAATCCAGCACGCTACCACCAGGCCACCACTGCCCCAGATTAATCAATCAGTTAATTAATTAATTAATTTATTTATTCATCCATTCATTCGCCAAATCCTCTAATACTAGTTAGCTGCACTGGGGGGACAGTAGTGACAAACCGGTGACAGTGGCGCTTGAACCCCCGACCTTCAGATCAGTATAGATCAGCTGCATATCATGTTTCTATCTCTATCTTTGTGGGGTAATTTCATGTTTAAATGGGGTAATTTCATCTTGAAATTATGCTAATTAACCACTTTCCAGGGGTCAGATTTTGGTAAACCTTTTTTTTCTGGTGTCAAGAACAACCTAATCCTACATAAAAAAAAAAATAAATAAATAATAAAAAAAAATCATTAATTTTTTGGGGGTGGATCATTATTTTTTTTTTTTCATATATTGACCTCCTCCTCCTGCTCTTCCCTGAGACGCGCCCCCTAGCGCCCTTTGTGCTTACTGCACCATCTCTGCGCCCTTCTCGGAGCCTTTTAAAGCGAGGGGGGATGGCACGAGCGCTGTCATTTCAATACTGAACGACCCTGAGGTGGTCGTGTATTCCTCGTCCCCCTTTACAGGCCTTTCCGTCACCCCGTTGTTTATTTTACTAAATCCTCTTCCATTTCCAACGAAACGCGCTTTCCCTGGTCGAGATGTACCGCTATTTCGGGGAGCTGGTGAGCCGCGGAGCGAGCAGCGCTCTAACGGCGGGGTGTGTGGAGGCAGCAATGCCGGCGTCCTCATCCCTGATGCGGCTGAGGCACTACAGCGACGCCGTGGATAAAGAAGACGACCCCAACTTCTTCCGGATGGTGGAGGGCTTCTTCGACCGCGGCGCAGCCATCGTGGAGAACAAGCTGGTGGAGGACCTGAAGACGAGAGAGACACCCGAGCAGAAGAGACACCGAGTTCGGGGGATCCTCAAGATTATCAAGCCGTGCAACCACGTCCTCAGCGTCTCTTTTCCCATCAAGAGGGACAACGGAGAGTGGGAGGTTATCGAGGGCTACCGGGCACAGCACAGCCAACACAGAACCCCGTGCAAAGGAGGTACAACCTTGTCTATTTATATGTTTATTTAAAAAAAAAAAAAGCTCACTTTACAACTGTTTAACTGTTTAAACAGTTTGTCTGAGAGTTAGCATACTTCCACAACGTCAGTTTAGGCAAGAACGTTCCAAATTGCTGCTTATGCACTGCACTCGAACGCTGCTTAGGGTGTGACGTCACTGGCCGTGCACCTTATATAGTGCACTTAAGTTTCTCCGAGGGGAGATCAGGACACATCCAGGGGCTGCTTGCTAATTCCTGGACTGACTAGCTTGCTAATTTCAGGAATGAGTCAAATAGCTTTGTTGTGAGTCGCTGCAGGGTTGTTGTTGTTGCCATATGCACAAAACTTGTTTGGATAAGTTTTGTTTTTAAATATAATTTAATATAATGTAGCATTATTATTATTATTATTATTATTATTATTATTTACACTTTGAGCTGTTTACATTCTTGTATTATTTGTGGTCAGGGTCATGTTGATGAACCTGGTTGTCAAGGCAACATGGGGACAGTGACGTGGAGCTGACCTTATAGCACTGAAGAGGCACGAGACTATTTCCAAAATGCTTTAAACTCAGTTAAAGATCTCAATCCCATTCCTTTTGTCAGAGGAGTCTTGGGAAACTTGGTTGGATCTCTCTCTCTCTCTCTCTCTCTCTCTCTCTCTCTCTCTCTCTCTCTTACACACACACACACACACACACACACACACACACACACACACAGAGCATTTGAGTAATGATTGTATTGATTAAGGCAGCAAGCTGGCGTAGTGCAGCATATCCGCCTCACACCAAGGAGGTCCTGGGTTCGAGTCCCTGGCTCAGGTTTTTCTGTGTGGAGTTTGCATGTTCCATCCCCCTTGCTTGCCTGGGTTTCATCCGGGTATGCTGGTTTCCTCGCACAGTCCAAAGACATGCACGTTAGACTAACTGGCTGTTCCAAGTTGCCCCTAGCTGTGAGTGTGAATGGCTGTGTGTGTTGCCCTGTGATGGTCTGGCGAGCTGTTCCGGGTGTACCCCGCCTTCGCCCTGAGTCGGCTGAGACAGGCACCGACCTCGCCATGACCCTAGGAGGAGTTGTGAGTAACGTGACCGAGACCACTATGATCAGGTACAGTACATATAAATGGACGGAACACTGCTAAGCATAGAAACCTCGTGTCCTTTAGACTATTAATAACTCGGTAAGAGAGTAACTCAAAGCTCATGTCGTTCACTGGAATAGTAAAGTGTGTGTTGTGTGTGTATATATGTGTTGCTCTGATGTTTAGGGGCAGTGGTGCATTCCTGTGTTTGAGGAGAACAGATGTTGGAGAAAAAAATAGCGCAATGGGTTGTGGGTAAAAGTTGAGCGGAGGACGTGACGTAGGTCGTTAAGAGGGCGTTTTTGTGAGGGAGGGTCGGTGGAGGCCGGATCGTACTGGTCCACTTGCCTGTATGTATCAGCAGCATGACACAAATGAGTTTTTAACCAGAGAGCCTCAGAGTGCATGGGCGTCTGGCTCACGAAGGTTGAGGTTTCTACATTCCTGGAAGGCTGTGTCAGAGCTTTCTAACTGGCGAAAAAACATCAGGATTATTTTCCATCCTGACTTTTGGAAGTCAGATTATTAACTGTACAAAAGAGACAAGACTGACCCTGTAAACATTTTTTTTGCCTGTTGTGTACGACTGGTTAGCTGTTCATTCCTTTAAGTTTTTAATTATGTAGGTTGTTGACTGAAAGCTGCGAATCACAGGTCACTGTGGGTTTTCTGTAACAATGGTGATTTAATGTCCAACTGGGTACTTTTGTGCCCTCTACAAATTCATGGGTGCTGAGTTAAGATAATCTATGTCCTGCTGAACTGTGTTTTAGAACAGTGAGTGACTCTGTGTTGTTAACGTGATCTTAAGCGAAGTCGACTGAGTGTCCAGGCTTGTGGTTAACCACAGGCTGAGTCATTCCTCATTCCCCTCTCTCTCTCTTTCTCTCTCTCTCTTTCTTTCTTTCTTTCTCAAGCCAAGTCATTCTTTCCTTCTTCCACTAAAGGAAGTTATGTGTTTTTCGCTGTTGGTTGGTTTGTTTTGTCTCTGTTTGTTAACTATACACTTGAAGTAATAAACAAATGTTGATTTAATATTTGTGGAGGGTTCTAGTATAGCCCAAGTAACACCTAACTAGAAATGCCTCGGAGAGTGCAGGCCCCCACCAAGGTAGTGCAATCTCTTCTTTAGGTGGGTTGCAGTGACCGATGATACGGAATTACGGTGCCCCCTTGTGGCCTGTTCCACAATTATTTTTCATTCATTTCGTTTTCTAAGCCGCTTAATCCTAATCAGGAGGCTGGCGCCCATCTCAGCCGACTCTGGGCGAGGGCAAAGTACAGCCTGGACAGCTCGCCAGGCCATCGCAGGGCACATATTTTTGAGCTCTGTCATTTTTTTCCTGCTCCGCATTCTGGGTGATTTCTGCCTCCTTTCCCTTTCGTGCAGTGTCAGAAAAGTTTTCAGAACTGCCCTGGATCTGGATCCAGATCACACTGAAAATGGAATCAGTGCTTTGTTGCCCCAAGACCCACATTTTGCAAAAATTTTGAGAAAATCCCTCCATTAGTTTTCGAGCTATTGTGGTCACAGACACACCACACCGAGAGAGACAGACAGACAAACACGCATGACCAATCTCTTAACCTCCCCACTTGGTGGAAGTAATTAGATTTTAATGCTGATCTGGATCAAATTCTGGATCCTGACATTCTTAGAAGCTTGGCAATGGTTTGCACTCTCCGAGTGCTTCCGGTTTCGTTCTATGTTACACAGCGTTGACCTGTGAAAGTGGATTTGATCCAGCTGTCAGGATCTGCTTTCCCTCGGTGTGATAACAGACATTTATTACGATTTATGAACGACTTATTTAGAGATTAGCTGCTTCGTGTACACACATGGGGCTTTAGTATTAGAGTCGGCTTGCTTTTTGTAAGGGAAAAGCATCAGATAAGTGATAATATGCTCCTTGTTAGACCTTTGAAACAAACTAGTTCACTTTTCTAGCATGACTTTTAAATGTAAATTTTTTTATTATAACTCCAACACTTCAAACTCTTACAAAGCACTTTTTATGTTTTGAGCACATAATCGCAGGTTTTATCAGCGTGTGTAAAGAGATCGCATGATGACTGCAGTGTGCAGTAATTAACCTGTATGCTGTTGGGAACTATATTACGCAGACCTGCTGTAGTAACTATAAGTGATATAATCATGACGTCTGCATCCGGAATTCATTGTGTACTTTGAGTGCTCCTGCAGTTGCCTGCACGACAATTGTGTTTTTTAAATGTAATTATATCATGATGTAAGCTTCTCGGTTTTCAGCGTCTCGGTATCCTGCATGCAGATCCGTCTGCTGTCTCTATCGTGCTTCTCCTGTTAGCCTCATTCGAAAGAATCAGTGGCTGCAGTGATGTGCGATTTTTAGTTCTTAACATTTCCCTCAGCCTGCTAGCTGCTGATTGTAGCAGTTACACCAAGCTGTTTTAATTAGACTGAAATATTACTCCAATTATTCATAACGATCACCTTACCTACTTCTACAGTTTCACCTTAATAATACGGACTTTCCTGTGTTTCTGTTGTCTTTTCGTAGGTATCCGCTACAGCACAGATGTGTCTGTGGACGAAGTCAAAGCTTTGGCCTCATTGATGACTTATAAATGTGCTGTTGTAGGTAAGTGGCTGTGCAGAGTGGTGGACAGATCAGTAGTAAAGCAGGTTTCCTGTACAGGCTGTTAATTTTTCATTTGCAGAAATATTAAGTAATACTCCGGTTTCCTCCCACAGTCCATAAACAAGCACAGTAGGTTTATTGGCTGTTCAAAATTGTCCCTAGGTGTGAGTGTGAATGGTTATGTGTGTTGGCCCTGCAATGGTCTGGCGAGCTGTTCAGGGTGTACCCTGCCTCCTCCCAGTGTGGGCTAAGATAGGCTGCAGCCTCCCCGCGACCCTAATAGGAGGATTAGATGGCTTGGTGAGTGAGTGAGTGAGTGAGATGAATTTTGAATCTTTTCAGAACGTGAGGAATCAGAAATCAGTGCCTTCAGAATTTTGCGGGCTGTTTTTTGTGATCGTTGTGGTCTAACATGCCAAATTTTGCAGCAGATTATCAAGAAATTGTGATGCATGTTGTAATGTCTAGGTGTTTATTGCAATGGAATTGCAGAATTACATGAAATTGCAAAACTAGTTGCGGACATGTCCACATCTTGATGCCTTCAGAAGCACAAACAAGGAAGTGACGAATGGTGTCGTGGCTCTGCTATGATTGGTGAAACTCATTGTACAATACAATGATTGGCAAAACTTGCTAAATCTTTGTGGTGATTGGTTGCACACTAGGATTGGTTGAGTTTGTGCAAATTGAAGCGATCCTGACCTATCAAACTCCTGGAGGGACTAAGGAATGGCTTTATTGGCCAAATATAAAAATTGTTTCTGCCTCACAGGTCCTTCTTTTACCTAAAGGAAGTGAAACACCCAATGGGGTACAACATATCAGGAAAAGTATAAAATTTTAACAATATGCAAACGGAAATTCAATAACAATGTAATAGATGCACAGTGTTGCATATGTGCAGCAGAGTTGTTGCAAAGGTAAGTGCAATAACAGGAGTACAAGCAAGTAAAGGTATATAACCTGTCGTATATTACACTGTTGCTCAACACTTGCACTGTTCACTGATTCAGCTGTTTGCAAGAGGAAGTGCCTGCAGAGGAAACTGTTCTAGTGCCTAGGAGGGGAACATGGAAACTCTGGTGAATGTAGACTGTAATTTCCTCACTTATTCCCTTATTTCCTGAACCGCATAATCCTACTAGGGTTGCGGGGAGGCTGGTGCCTAAAGGTGGGTTACACCCTAAACGGCTCACCAGACCATTGCAGGAACCATGATTTAGTTTGAGATAAAGATGTCATACACATGTACCTCAGTCACCTCAAGGTTAACTAATATATTTTATGTGCCGTGTATGCCGTGTGATATTCTGCCCAGAAACCTGTTGAGTTTTTGTTGTGGATGCACACATGATACAACCTTGTTAGGATAATGTTAGAATAGGATTACGCGGTGATTACACTAGAGCTGCGATAGAAAAGCGACTGACGCAAATGACAATTCGCGGCTGTCTCTTTTCGTTCAAAAAATGTTCTCAAATTTGTTTGCGGCATCACATTTTGGTTGCCTGATTCGTGAACTCATCGCAAAAAATTTCAAACATGCTTGAAATTTCCACGAATGTCATAAAACGAGGCTCTGACGCGAAGTAGTCTCAAACTCTTCTCGAACAGTCCGCACATGTCGCGGGAAGGTTTTTTCATTCGCAAGGAAAAGCGACAAGTTGGAGACTTCCACGCGGAAAGTTTGAGAAACGTTTTAGGCTTGCTGGCGTCCGCTATATTGAGTGTATGTTGTCATCATTCGTATTTTATTTGCATTTTGTTCACGCTAATAACGGGCAAATCATAAGCGAATGGTTTAAGAACAAAAAGCGAACAAAACGTGACTGATTTGCGGCAAGATATTTGCTTTTTTCGCAGAGCACGCCCACACACATCACAAATTACTTGCAAATCAGTCACAAATTGTCGCACGACATTCTTCCGATATATGTATTTAAGCTGCAAGATATTCGCTTGCATGTGGAGTCGCAAAACATCTTGACAAAATTTCCCAAAAAACCTGCAAAAAAATCTATTTACTTCAGTTGCTTTTCTGTCACACCTCTAGTGTGATCATCTCCTTACATTAGAGTAGGATAAGGGTACAGTAGGATAACGTCAGTGATGGGAGTGAGCTTTCCTGCTCTGTGCTCAATGCTGCGTATACTGTTTCAGCTCATAAGCAAACTTGGATCATTAGTTTAATAAAAATGTCATTTGTATTGTACACCGTATTAAAAAACCTTGTAATTCTTTCTCAGATGTGCCATTTGGAGGTGCTAAGGCCGGAGTCAAAATCAACCCCAGAAATTTCTCTGTAAGTACCAGTCTCCAAATGAACAGTAACCAGTGCAGGAATGTCTCACTAGCTGTGTTTACAGGATCTGTGTGATGGTATGTCTGGAGGAGGGTTTCTTTCAGTGCTGTGGATTTGATAATAAACGATGGTATGAAATTGTCTGTAAGTTGAGTCTAGTCTGTAAGTTGAGTCCAATCTGCAGACAGCTGGCTGTTGACAGTCTGAACATCTTTTCTCATATTCCAGTTTCCAGGGTGTATTCCTGAATCTATAATACTACATGATTGGTTAGGAGAACTCTGAATGTTTTCTTATACGCCTACATCTCGCTCACTTGGTTGATTGCTGTAATTATCTCTTCCGGGAGGTGCTATACATCTCCAGCAAAACTATTGTGATCATCTGCATTTGTATGCTAGTCTGTCTGTCCATATGTCTGTGAACAATTTCCTGTCAAAACTATTAGACAGATTTCAGGCAGACGTGATCAATATGTTACCCCACCCGAGTCCTGGAAATTCTTTGTTTTTTGGAAGCTCAACACCACAGCAAAGTCGTAAGTTTCGACCCTATTTTAATATGGGGTGGTTATGTTTGAGATGTATAAATATGCCAAGTTATAATGAAACCCTCAGCCTTAGCCAGTTTTTTTACGGCTTAATTAATGGACCTTCACCATTACCCATATGTGCCTGGAGGAGGTACCTTTTTCTTTTTGTTTTTGTCTTTTATTACCTCTGCCAAGGAGGTTATGGTTCACCTCTGGTTTGTGTATTTGTTAGTATGTCTATCGGCAGGGTTGCATGAAAACTTGTGTGAGTATTTTCATAAAATTCCTAACAGAGCTGGGACAAGGAAGCCTCCATTAGATTTTGGAGATGATCTGGGTCAAGTTTTGGATCCAGGAATTTTTATAAGGATTCTATAGCATTGTGAGACAGGACATTTGTAGAAAGTGTGGCATCACAGCAGGCTCAGCAGGGGTGCTGCGTACTTTGTGTTGTTTTATTTTCCAGCTTGGCAGGGGTTTGCGCTTCCCGAGAGCTCTTGTTGAGTTTGTAAAGCTTGAAATTTTAAAACTGAAAAAAGATACACACTCAGAATATAAAGTACATGATAACTGCTTGTCACTGGAACACTACTCTTTGTATCCTTTATATGTACCTTTTACTGCTTTGGAACGTTGTATAATATGTACAGTTACCGTGATGTCGCATAATTAGCCCTAGGGTGTACATTAGTCTAGATTGTATCTTGGCGGACAGAAAGGGACTCGTGCTTTTGAGTATGCACATGACCATGCAAGGTCAAAAGGTTATTCTTACATTAGGACGGTCATTAGTTATTGTTCATCATTCAGCACAGCTAATTTTAGCAGAAGCAGTAGTAAAGGAATTCTACTCTGAAATTTTGCACTCTGCTGGCTTGGCGGTCTTTGTGCCCTTCGAAAGGAAAGTGCTGATCAGCGAGACAGTGGTTTCTTTTTTAGCCTCATGACTGAAGTACCAAAGTTGCTGGAATAAACTCCCAGGGTTTCTTATATTTAGGAGTGAACATGCCATGCAGTGTGCAGTAGGGTTTTGTGAATACAGTACATTGATATTCCAAATGGAAAGAACATCCCGGCTGACTTTTCACTGTCTGTAAAATTATTTATTTTCTTTTTATATTTAATTCTACTAATATGTTTTAATAAATTGTTTGACACTGTATAGGACAATGAGTTGGAGAAAATCACAAGAAGATTCACCATTGAGCTTGCCAAAAAGGGATTCATCGGTGAGTAGCATTAACACTGATAGCAGTTTGCTCTTTCTTAAATGAACACTTTAGAAATCATTCAGCTCCCAATCAGTGCCAGATCCATTGCAATGCCTTTATTACTTAGCAAATAAGCCATGTTGCCCTTTACATCATTTTTTTCCTTTGTAGAACAAGCTTCAACCCTGATAAAAGTTTGCTCTCTGATCTCTCATGATCACTGAGATAAATGGCTATGAATGTATTACTAAAATCATACCTGAAGAGCTCCTCACTAACATTCTACATTCACAATAACACAGCCTGTCGTCCTGCAGAGGAATTTCACAGCTGTTTAAAAACTCTTTAGAAGAGTTTGAAAGAGCTTTTCTCCTTGTACTTGTCTGGAAATGACTTCTTGCTTCCCTCAACCAGAGCTGTTTTTGTAAATGTATTTATCTGGACGCCTTGTCAGTGACCCCGCCATGACAGATGGCAGTAGCAGAGTGAAGATTAGACTAAAGCAGAGATTAAAAACGGCACATTTTGGAGGGGCAGAAATGCTGATCTGTTTCAAGTTTCACTCATTAATCTCTCATACGACATCAAGATGAGCGATTACAAGAGTGTAGAGTTGAACATTCAGTAACGACCTCCCATCCCACCCCCCACCCGTTCACTAGACCGTTAAAGCTAAGATATTTCACCCATTTTCACATTTTTATTTTACATTTTAAACACCAGTGGAGCACCGAAGTACAATTCCTAATCCAAAAAGCTCCACAGTTGTTCAGGAAGCTGCCTCCCCACCTCCTCCTGAAATACTAACAGCCTGTTTGGAGTCCTCCTCCCATTTTTGACCTTTTCACTCTCTGGGCCTACTCTGCTCTAATTGTTTGCCTGTAAGTTTCATGATCAGTGAGCTGGGCGGCAAACAGATGGGAGGAAACACCGCTGCGTGTTGGGGCTGGGGGGCAGTGGGTGAAGGCCAAATAATTAGAAGGCCCAGCATGCTGTGATGCATTATTGCCGCCAAAACCCCCCCTCAGAGTGTGTCAAGTGCCCCCAGATACGCATGCGCAGCAGTTCGTAAAGAGGCGGGTGGTAGCATTTCATGTCACACAGGGGGCACGTGCATGCTTACGCCCCTGCCTGGTTGATGGTGGTTGTACAGGCAATACTTGAAGGGTGGGAATTGGATATGACCAAATTAGGGGAGAAAATGGGAAACGCATGCATTAAACTTATTTGACATTGTGGTGTCGTATTACACAGCTATTTAACAGTGTAACAATATTTTATGGGTCAAAAAAGTGTCACAATCACAAAATATCAATAAGATGATTAGGTTATGTCATGATACTCGGTCTCTGTGTATTCATATCTCAGCATCTCTGAGCCACTCTTGTGTAACTCTCAGTTTAGAATAAAGCCTCTCAAATCCCTTTGTGTCTTCTCTCAGGACCGGGTATTGATGTCCCTGCCCCTGACATGAGCACAGGCGAGAGGGAGATGTCCTGGATCGCTGATACTTATGCTAACACTATTGCTCACACTGTAAGTCACTATGCATGGATATGTCCATTACATCGATCATAGTATGTTCATAAACCTTTTATTGTTTTTTTATAGACTCCTTTTATTTACGTTTTCCACTTTGCAAAGGAGATGGCATTGCTAAGGATGTATATCCAGCAAACTCTGCAAACAACAGTTCATTCATTCATTTTGTAAGCTGCTTAATCCTAATTGGGGTCATGGGGAGGCTGGCGCCTATCTCCGCCAACTCTGGGCGAAGGCAGGATACACCCTGAACAGCTCGCCAGACCATCACAGGGCTAACACACAGACAACCATTCACACCCACTCTTACGCCTAGGGGCAATTTGAAACAGCCAATTAGCCTACTGTGCATGTTTTTGGACTGTGAAGGAAACCGGAGTAGCTAGAGGAAACCCACACAAGCACAGGGAGAACATGCAAAGTTCACACAGAAACGCCCCGAGCCCGGGAATCGAACCCGGAACCTTCTTGCTGTGAGGTGGACGTGCTAACCACTGCGCTGCCATGCCGCCTGCAAACAACAATGTTATCAACAAACAGTGAACGTTTGCCTAAGCAAAACAAGTCTTTTTTACCTTAAATCACAGGTGTCAAACCTACAGCCCACGCCAACTTATTTTATGTGGCCTGTGAGTGCGGTAAAAGAATATGACTGTCGTACATTCTTTGCATCAACCATTACCATGAAACCTAATTCATCCTGTATATTCCTTGCACTGGGTGGCGGCAGCCTGTTTCAAGTAAACAGATACTCATTTCTGCTTCAAGAAAGACTGCAAGCTAGCTTTTTGCTGTTAAGCGTTGTCAGTAATTTTGCCATGCAAATTTCACAGTTGCCCTTTTTGAATAGACAATCAGTGATTATTCCGTCCTCGGATAATCGAATCTAGAAGTTTAGATGATGTGGCCCTCAGTGAAAATGAGTTTGCTTTAAACAAACAGTAAACAGCTCCAGTTGTATGTACATATTAATGCTGGCTTTGTCAGACAGGCTCTGTAATGCTTGCGTCTGTAAGTGGAGTCACAGATTTCTGTCTGAAAAACAGATGTTGAAAATGCAGCATTTATTATATATGACTGTTTGCATTAGTGATTTTATTTGTAACATTAAAGACGTTACACCCTCTGATGGAGAGCAGCAGCTGGTATGAATTAAGTTACGCTCTCTTCTGAAGTCACATGATGATAGTATTGAGAGTAGGACACAAGAACAACACACCATGTCTGCTTTTATTTCCATTAACCAAATCAGATAAGAAAAAGATGTCAAATAATTACCTCCGCCACAAATACAAAGGTATTGTAATAGCTGACATCTGTTATTCAGTTTGTCTGTGAGCAAAATCCTGACCACACACATGCACGGGTTTTTAACCAAACTTGGTACCGTACCGGAATCCCAGAGCTGATTTGATTTTGGAACGTCAAGGTCAAAGGTGTAAGTCAGAGCAACGTCACAAATTTTTGCGGTAGAGCTCAGAAACGAGTGGAAACGTGTGCCGATAGATATGTCGTAAATATGATACACCAATAGGAAACCATATGTGGACTTTCAAATGAGAAAATCACCTTTGACCTTGAGTGACCTCGAAAAGTTAAACCCCAGCTATCTCATAAATTATTCAAAGGAGAGAGGTTTTAATTAAGTTGGTCATGTTTACGTACTATAGTGCCTATAGTAAGACGTAAGTAAATAAAATTACTAAAAATGCGTTCTTGTCACAAAGCACTAGTTGTATCCCCACGTTGTCAACTGCAGCCTCTAGAGTGTTAACGGGTATTTTTGGTGAATTGACCTCTGCGACCTTGAAAAATAGGTCAAGGTGACCCAGTTTCAATAGGCTGGTAGGGCTTGCCGAAGGAACCATTCAACAGAAATATAAATGAACAGGCATGGTTGGAGTGATAAAAAGAAGTGTTTGCGGTGGTGGCGGATGCGGACAGCTCCTAAAAACAATATATCCCCTATGCTTTGCAGGGGATACACCAGTACCCATATACAGTAGGTCCCATTTGCTACATTATCCATGCCGAATGGCAGAGGTGCCATGCACGCGGAGCACCTCTCTAGTTTTGTACTTTTTTTACAGTTGTGTATCATAAAAATGTTTCTGCATCAAGATATGATATTCTGCTACTCCTAATGTAGACTTAGACATGCTTGTTTTTAAGATTCTTGTACACTTTCTTGATAGAGTGTCGTTGCCATGGCGCTTTGCGTAAACCTTCTTTTTAACATGGCAAAATTTCCTATTAGCATGCAAAACTGAAGCGTGTAGAACAGTAACTGTAAGTGTTTCACAGCAGGATGTGTCTGTGCTCAGCTCAGCATTGGAGACAAAAAGCAGCTGTCGTTTTTCTCTCACTTGAATACATACAATGAAGCCAACACAGACAATTCACTTGCATGATGTGTTACATCATGTAATCTCTTTAATGCAGAGATAGATTACGGATTTCCTCTGGTTAGCCGGATAGATTGTGTGCATGATGCGTTTTATTCACATTTAAGCCACCTGCATTGTGCGCAGGATAAACTTGCATTGCTTATGCATTCAGTTGATTCAGACGAACATTTACAGCCGTTGTTCAGCTCAGCCTTTGAATAGGACGTGTCCCAGATACAGTGTTAATGGTCCACATGTTTTTTGTGACCTTTGTACTGCTTATATACAAAGGTTTCTGGGTTATTTTTGGCTTCGCTCAAAGGGCTGGTTTCGGACAGATTAGATCTGGGAGTTTACATGACTGTTGGCAGGGTTTCTTTTAAAGTGTTCCCTTATTTGAAATGGCAGTGAGACAGTGCGGCGCTGACCCAAAGATGAAAGTTACTGATTAATGATTCTGTGGAAAGGTTCTGAGTGGGCTGGGGTTGATCCGGGTTTGACTGAGGACAGCTTTTAAAAGATTAACCTGTATGTTAAAAGCACTGCTGAAGAGGAAAAGAGTGAATAAATAGAATTCTGGGTGGGCAATATGAGGAAAATATATTTCAAGTCATTACGTTTATAATGTATGTATCATAGCATTTAGATTTCCTAACAACTTGCCTGTGAAACTGTAAATTAAAACCAATTATGGCAGGGAGGTTTAATAATTTACTCGAATAAATATTGCATGCATTATTGGGGTAACAGAGTTGTACTTTAAAAGTGGCCTCATTGGTAATGATCACAATATCACTGACAGTAAAGGAACTTACTTTCCTTCTTCCCATGATCTTAATGAAATATGGATGATTCAGCGTCATGTAGAGCATGTGACTTGTAAATATTTTGAAAGACTGAATGGGTCTTTTTCATAACCTATATGGAAAGGGATGGGTCATGCATGAGATTTCAATATATAAATTGTGTTAGTGCCTAGAAGTTCTTCAGAAGTTCACTAGTTTATCAGAATACTTTATTGATCCCAGAGGAAATGGTGTAAATTATGTAAATATGTGTTTATATCTGATTTTGTTAGTTTAATATCTGTATAATGTTATTATTGCCATTAACTTGCCTTGCCTCGTATATGAACTGGGGGATTCACATCCTCATTCATTCATTCATTTTCTGAACCGCTTAATCCTAATTAGGGTCGCGGGGAGGCTGGCGCCCATCTCAGCTGACTGTGGGCGAGGGCAGAGTACACCCTGGACAGCTTGCCAGGCCATCGCAGGGCAGAAACATGCTGACACGCTATGCAGCCTACTCTTGACGAAAATCAGCAATGGTTCTTTTACATGCCTCTCACCACAGACAGTGAGAGACATG
>JBCNYH010000021.1:37903679-37914124 GCA_039654325.1 Tandanus tandanus
GAAATAAATGTTATGTTGCTTAAGTTTGTTGAAACAATGGCATGACGATTACGTGCTGTAAGCAAGGCTAAAGGAGGAGCAACAACATCATATTCATGTGTGCGACTTTATTTTGGCCTGGCTGTGTATGTTCATGTGTAACAGGAGAGTGTGGAAGCTTCCCTTTCACTTCACTTTAAGAATTTAATGATCATACTTTAACCTAAATTGATGCTCCTATGGGAGGAGACAGACAATGGCTTTTTTTAATTGTTGTTATTTTTGCAGGTTTTAATTTATCTGGTTAAAAATGCATGTGATATTGTAAAGAACACTTTACCCATGTTTAAAATGTACCCTAGTGTTGCTTTACACACTTCACGGAATCATATGCATTGACTTCTGGGATTTGTAGTTCAGTCTTTGTCATGATTTGAGTTTAACTGTGATCTTGAGAGAAAGCCACCATGGATATCATCAAAGTTGTATAGACTTGTTTTTGTAAACATGCCTGTGTGTATACTTTAACCACCATTCATGCAGCTAGCTGGCTGTAGATGTTTCAGTACACCATAATAATTTCCCCCACTGCAGACTGTCCCTATAGTAACATAAATATTGCTGTAATCTTGTAACTGTATATGCTTTTTTTAATATATATTTATAGACATTATTTAAATATGCGTGTTTATCTCTATAAAGGACATTAATGCTCATGCCTGTGTGACGGGAAAACCCATCAGCCAAGGAGGAATCCACGGCAGAGTATCTGCCACCGGTCGTGGAGTTTTCCATGGCATTGAGAACTTCATCAACGAGGCGTCCTACATGAACAAGCTCGGACTGACACCAGGCTTCGCGGACAAAACCTTCATTGTCCAGGTACAGTGAGTAAAAGAAGGGATTAAAAGCAATGTGTGTAGCTCAAAAAAAAGATACGTTTTTTTTAGCGCTCAAAGTGGTGTAGTCTGTCACTAAGTATAACTTATTTTATTTAAAACATAATTTATTAAACTTGTATAACTTATTTTATATTTTATATGTGTATTATGTTTTGTGTTGAATTCATCATTGTTTCTGTGTTAGTCACTGATTTTAAACAGGAATAGAGAGCCAAACATCAGCACTATATATAACTCAGTTCCTTTTGGGTTCAGACATAAGAAAGTCAGAGAAAATAACTTAAGAACTTTTTGTCTTATCCACTGACATTTATTCTTAATTAAGATAATCCTTTATTGATCCCTAAATGGGAAATTCAGATGTTGTAGCAATGTGATTGCGATAGAGATAAAGCCTGTCCTTTTCCATGAACTCGGATGTAAAGGAAGAACCACTACCCATTCCTCTTTTGTACACACTGACTTATCAGTAGGGATTATTGCCTTGTATTAAAATCTGTTTGAGATTTACGGTTATATTTATTGCTGCACATTACAGTACACATGTGGAAAAGGGAGTGGACAGGAGTACAGGGGTTTAAGGGAACACTAAAGTACATGGGTTTAAGGGAACACTAAAGTACATGGGTTTAAGGGAACACTAAAGTACAGGGGTTTAAGGGAACACTAAAGTACAGGGGTTTAAGGGAACACTAAAGTACATGGGTTTAAGGGAACACTAAAGTACAGGGGTTTAAGGGAACACGATTTTCCAATCTGTTTCATTCCAAAAAAATTTTTTAACTAGGGGCAAAAACAATTGAAATCGGTCCAATATCAAGTTAGAATTCTATAACTGGTAACAAAATTGCTACACATTGTACCCCTGTTGGGCAAACACTCTCTCTCTCACTCATTTGCCAAACCGCTTAATCCTATTACTGTTTCAGGGAGGCTGGAACCTATCTCAGCCGACACAGGGTGAATGTGGGGTACACCATGAACAGTTCGCCAGTCCATTGCAGGGCCAACACCCTGACCTATTCACATTCATACTTGCCCTGGGGCAATGTGGAATGGCCGGTTAGCCTAATGTGCAGGGTTTTGGACTGTGGAAAGAAATTGGAGAAAACCCACGCAATCACGGGGAGAACATGCAAACTCCACTAAGAAATGCTCGGGACTTGGACCCAGGAATTTTTTTGCTGCAAGGGGGATGTGCTAACCACTACACCACCGTGTCGATGGGGCAAATAACCACATCTAAGTATAATGCACGTTTTTGCAACTGACAGGCTCTTTGTCTGTCTGTCAACAGGAAAAGATTCCTCTGGAGATACAGCTGTTTCTATTTACCACAATAACCATAAAGAAACTGACGAAAATTACTTCTCTGGTTGTACACTTCATAGGGCTATAGTGTATAGTCATTTTGCAATGGCTGGTTATAGCGTACTAACTCAGAACAGGAACAATTTCATCCCTAGGAAAATTTCAAAGAGAAAATAGGGTCCATGCTAAAAAAAAAAGAAAAAGTTTTCTTTTTTTAAAGGACTTAGCGAAGCATAGTGTAGACATATGCACATTAAGCTGAAACTTCCCTCAAAAGGGAAAATTATGCTTTCTTTTAGATGCCCTGATGCAGCGCTAATAAAACCATGTGGTTGCTTTTTCTCATGGAGAACACATGATGGCGCCAGAGATCATTTTCCCAAACTTGATGTGGAGAACTTCTGATTCATCAGCCAATAAGATATACTTGAACAGTTTCCCTGTAGTCATCTAATAATTCATAAAATAAAGCAGAGACTGATGATTAAATCCTTTTCCTCAGACAGTACATATTTAATTTCCCGCTGCTTATGAGCAGATTATTCATTTTCTTCTTCCTGTTATTGTTAATAATCGTTCCCTTCCACTCCATGCAGGATAAAAATACGTTACATCATTTAAACATTAAAGTTTCTTTTTTTACACAGGGTTTTGGAAATGTCGGCTTGCACTCTATGCGTTACCTCCACCGTTATGGTGCTAAATGTGTGGGTGTCGCTGAGATTGATGGAAACATCTGGAATCCCAACGGCATCGACCCCAAGGAGCTGGAGGACTACAAACTGGTGGGCAGAAAAGAAATGTGTAGTCCTCTTTGGTGCTGTCATTATGGTTAACGGTGCGAGCCCTTTTACAAATAAGTGTCTGTCTGCTTTTTTTCACAGCAACATGGCACTATTGTGGGCTTCCCTAATGCTCAGCCCTATGAAGGTAGAATCCTGGAGGCAGACTGTGACATCCTCATCCCTGCCGCAGGAGAGAAGCAACTTACCCGGAAGAACGCTCCCAACATCAAAGCGAGGGTCAGAGATGTGCACCAACTAATCCGCTCACTGTGCAGAAAGTTTCACAGAACAGTCAAGCACAACTCCTCGCTAATTATCTCTACTGTTTATGCCTTAAAGTCCCATCCGGTGCTGATATTTTAAGCATGTTATTTTGATAAATGAGACCATCAGACTGCTCTATACAGAATGCAGACACTGAGGGGAGACTGTTTATATAAATGTATAAATCTTCCCTACTGGAGTTAATGAAACCCATTAATCCTTCTGACACCCAGCATCTTACAACACAGGAAACAGGGGGCTGGTGGAGAATCACCACCTTTAACTATTCACTACTGACTACTCACAATCAGACAGCCTCAGTCATTTGCCAAACCGCTTAATCCTACTAGGATTGCGGGGAGGTTGGAGCCTGTCTCATCTGACACAGGGCGAAGGTGGGGTACACCCTGAACAGCTCACCAGACCACTGCAGGGCCAACACGCACGACCATACGCACTCGCACCTAGGGGCATTTTGGAATTGTCAGTTAGCCTAATGTGCATGTCTTTGGATTGCGGGAGGAAGCTGGAGTACCCAGAGGAAACCCATGCGAGCACGGGGAGGGCATGTAAACTCCACACAGAAACCCCTAAGCCCAGGACTCAAAACCCAGGACCTTCTTGCTGTGAGGCGGAAGTGCTAGCCACTATGCCATCGTGCCACTAACCACTAAATTATTATATGCATAATGCAATCTTTGATGATGTGTTTGTTGTGCTAAGCTTAATACACACTTCACTGGTTTAGATCATTGCTGAGGGAGCTAATGGCCCCACCACCCCCGACGCTGATAAGATCTTCTTGGAGAGGAACGTCATGGTCATCCCGGTAAGATTGTCCTCAAATGTTATTAGTGTTTGTATTATTTCTGTTCATGAAACTCCATTGCGGTTAGTATGCTGTTCTGTTGAAATTGCTGTTTATACCTTAGGAATTTGTTTTTTCACGTGAGATTTGTGCTGAGTGTTCGTTTCTTATTTACCTATAGGACATGTACCTGAATGCCGGCGGTGTGACCGTGTCCTATTTCGAGTGGCTGAAGAACCTGAACCATGTCAGTTACGGTCGTCTGACCTTCAAATATGAGAGAGACTCCAACTACCACCTGCTGAGTGAGTTTATTACAAATGATCTGATAGCACTAAACCGTAACGTGTATTCCTCAAATCAGTAAGACACCTGCATTGATCAGCTCAGTGTGTGTCTGTTGCAGGCGTTCAGCTCTCTTCTAATTACTGTCTACACTTTGAGCTGCTTCCTTCATTTGAATTTTTTAAGTACGACGTCAGGTGTGTTACTGGAATAAGAACAGATAGAGGCGTTATGTCTGCTGCATTCATTAACTCATTCATTCATGTTTAGTAACTGCATCACGTGCTCTTCGGAGCATCTTTGTTTATTAGTGACCCAGTAGGGCAGAGCCACAGAGCCTGAATCACTTTTTATTCCGTCCCGCCTAACAATACATTCCACATCTTTTACCCTCCTTTGACTTTGTTTACATCTGAGTCGTCAGGGCGGTTTCGGTACCTGCAGCAACATGAACCTTACTACCATCAATAATACAAGGTCGCACAGCATGTTGTTTTATGCTTGTTGTTTTTTTCCCTACTCTCACTTTCTCATATAAACAGATAGAGGACCAACATTGTCTTTGGAGCCTGTTGCAAAGTTTGATTATATGGATATGTTTATTCTTCTACATTATCGAGTCAGTACAGAAGCATTTTACATTTCTCTGGCACCGTGCAAGAACCAGATAACCCACTTGACCATTAAAAGTGAATCCAGTGCACTATTATAGACCTTAGGTATCATAGTACAATCTGTAAAATTGTTAGAACAGTATTAGTTTCGGCCCTGAGCGATGGCCTGGCAAGCTGTCCAGGGTGTACTCTGCCCTCGCCCGGAGTCGGCTGAGATGGGTGCCAGCCTCCTCGCGACCCTAAATAGGATTAAGCAGTTCAGAAAATGAATGAATGAATGAGTATTGGTTCATTCAAAGGACAATAGGTGTCACTAGCAGTTCCAAGCATAATTAATGATACTTGTCAATTTCCATGCAAGAAGCAGATAACCTACAGTTTCAAGAAGTCCGAGACGTCTCAGAAGGGGGATTGGTTAGTCTGGCAATGTGCCAAGTAGTGATGAGGCAAGTGTCTCAGAGGGTTCCGAATCAAAACTTGACCAAGCATCATCTGATAGTGAGGGAAATGAAGGCTAAATGTTCACTGTGGTGCATTAAATTGATATCTGTATGCAATTCAAACAAGAGTTTTTGTATTTAAAAAAAAAAAAAAAAACTACTTTAAAAAAAAAAAACTACTTTAAAATTTTTTAAAAATTGTAATGTTGGTTATCTAGTTCATGCATGGAAATCATTTCCGTGTTTCTGGGGTTGTTATAGATTTGCTATGAAAATCCCAGATTGGGACAAATTTTATTTTACATACATTTTGCACAATGTTCATCTCATAGAAAGATGCCGTTTTTTTTATTTTTTTAAATAAAATTTAATTTTAGAAAAACAAAACCTTATCTTGTTTTTTCTCAGAATGAACATTTTGTGGGTTGACTGGTTCTTGCATGGTGCCACAGATTGTTTATCATTAGTTTTCCATCACAAAATGAAATGATTTCCATAAATAAAGCAGTGTATTGTGTAAAAACAAAAAAAATAAAAAATTTCAATCAGATGGCATAATAAAGGCTGCTGGGTTCTCCTGCAAAGGTTAGAAGCTAGTGTGACAGGAGAAACCTCCAGAAAAACTGAAAATGGTTTTGCAAGATTCTCAGTAAAACTTAGCTCCTATTTTCCTACAGAAGGTACCTGAGATTAAGGATATTATTTTATTTATTACTGTTTACTATTTGTAGTTTATTTTTTTATCTTTAACCATAGATTCAGTTCATTCAGTTATAAAGAATAGTCTTGGGTACAGTTTGTGTTATCAGAAAATCAGGTGATTAGTTTTACTAGCCATTATGCTGAACCAGTCACAAATCTTCTAGCAACATTACATGCCCAACCCGGCTTACTTTTCTTTCTTTCTTTCTTTATTTCTTTCTTTCTTTCTTTTCTTTCTTTCTTTCTTTCTTTCTTTTCTTTCTTTTCTTTCTTTTCTTTCTTTTCTTTCTTTCTTTTCTTTCTTTTCTTTCTTTTTAGCTCATTGTGTTGAGATACTAATGTTACCGTGTAAGAAGATCTAACATGTTTTTCTAATGATTCAATAATGAAAGTTTGGGCTAAAAATAGTTTGCTTCAGACATTTGCACAGTACTGGATTTGTGAAAGGGGCAAGTGAGTTAATAATATAGCCAAAAATAGTATTATTGTAATACTTTTACTTCTGCATACCAAGTTCTATCATATCAAAGTGGGGTTGCTTGTAATATTTACTTATAAAAATGTCCTGTAGAGGTTATGAACAAATATACAAAATTCATATTTCCCACATCTCACAGTTCCATTAGGAAAGTATATAATGTTTATTTTATTACAAGAACACTCCTAGAGGGCAAGCCCTCCACTAAGCCATAAAAAGTACACAGCACCATATTGCTGGGCCTGCTGTACTAGCACACTTCCAAATAATGCAATTTCCCATGTTACATTTAAATTGCCAGCAGCTGCGCAATCTGGATCAGAGCCGGATGAAACTTGGTCTGACATTAAAGCTTCTGATCCTGAATTTACTCTATATAGCACATTTTTCATTCAAATCGGATGCGTTTTTTTTTTTTTTTTTTTTTTTAATTTTGATAAAACATGATGAAAACAGCCTTCTTTGGTGGGATAATGACACTGTGAATACCCTTTATCATGTAAAGGCAATACCATAGAGCATATTGCCATTCTTATTGCCAGTGTGGAAATATTTTAATACTCGCATTATCACAGTACCACTAATGCATTACCTCTGTCTCAGTCCTCCTGTAGCTGTTTTGTAGGAAACCTCTCATCATCGTTTCACTTATTGTGCTTGTGTTTTTCAGTGTCTGTGCAAGAAAGTCTGGAGAGGAAGTTTGGGAAGCAAGGTGGGCCAATCCCTGTGGTTCCTACTGCAGAATTCCAGGCTCGTGTAGCAGTGAGTATCAGTTCTCTGTTTGTATCGGAAAGCAACGTGGCACAGCAAGCGAATTAGCAAACGTGAACCAAGTATATATTTGGAAATACGCGACCCAGCCAAAAAAAAGTCGCACACTAATATCTAATATTTGGAGAGCCTTTTGCCTTGATCTCTGCATGTAATCTTCATGGCATTGTTGCTTCATTTGGTCAGGTCAAGGCTCAGCAACATTAATGTTGATGAGCTGAATGTACTGAATGTGCAGGTTATCACATCAATGGACTTTTTCTTCCTTGATCATACAGATATAACATGGGGACTCAAATAATGAAAGAGTGTTTCATTAAGAGTGGAATCATTTTCACATATGTATTGGCACCCCAGAGTCCTGGCGTTAACCCGACTGAAAGTTTTTAGGATGTGCTGGAGAAGACTTTATAGAGTGGTACAGTTTTTCCCTCATCAATTCAAGCCGTCTGTGAGAAATGAACCCGACACTGGATGGAAATAAATGTTATGTTGCTTACGTTTGTTGAAACAATGGCATGGAGATTATGTGCTGTAAGCAAGGCTAAAGACGGAACAACAACATATCTGTGTGTGAGATTAAATTTTTTCTTTTTTCTTTTTTTTTTGGCCGGGGAGTGTATTATGTTAATGGAATTACAGAGCGCAAGCATGACATTAAAGTCACATTGGCTGTAACAGAGTTATAGTTGAGATTGTAATCCAAGGGGAAAAAAGGTTGAGAGTACAGTATCTGCTTTACTTTATTAAAAAAAAAAAAAAACCCGATGGTCATGTCATGTTAAATATCAGAATTATATCCAGATGAAGAGCCACCCAAAATAAATAAATAAATAAATAAAACATTCAGATCTGAACACAGCTGTTCCTATCAACCACACTGAACGACAGAAACCCAACCCGTCAGGTGATACACATGTCCTGTGAATGTCACGCTTGGCTAATTTGCATGTTAAAATACCACATGGATACCAGTCTGGCCAAGTAGGTGTGCCTTGACTACAAGTGTAAATACATGTGATTGAAATCTTTTTATTTATTTCGAATATAAATAGTGTATATAATCCGTCTATTAATATTTTCATTTAGCTACTTACACTGAGTAAAATGTCTTAAGTGATGTCTTTTTTTTATAGCAGTTTTCACCTGAAATCTCAGGGCTTTTCCTTCAGGTCTCCAATTCTGGAGGATACTGCTGCACAATCATATGTGTGAAATCCGTTCTTAGCCATTACATTTAATGAGCCAATAATGAATATCTAACCATATTAAAGGTCTCCTTTTTCAATAAATGATTAACGAGTGCTGGTCTAATGTACACTGGTGTAAAATATCATTTTTTCCCCCCTAATGTGTAGGGCGCCTCTGAGAAGGATATTGTGCACTCTGGTCTTGCCTACACAATGGAGAGATCTGCACGGGTAAGTGATCCTGTGTGAGATTTTCAGTAAGTTGAAGGCATCTGTTTTCAGTCTTCTTTATGGAATGATCACCATGGTGTGTCTGGGACCTTTCATGCTTTAACAGTTCTCAGTGTCTACACTGATTAACCAGGCTTTTATAGTCCTTCAGTTGGAAACTCCCTTATTTTGTTTAAAGTGTTCTTTGTGTTTGTTCAAAAACATCTTTTTAATGGATCTTTCCATCCTTCATAGCAAATTATGCGTACAGCCAGCAAGTACAACCTGGGTTTGGACCTCAGGACAGCAGCTTACGTCAACGCCATTGAAAAGGTATTCAAGGTGTACAATGAGGCCGGCCTGACCTTCACATAAATCCTTAATCTGCCCTCTACCACCTTATTCTGGCCTTAGACCAACCCTGTGCCCCATAGCACCCATAGCCTTTTGTCATTTTTTGAGTTTACAATGATGCCTATACTATCCAAACATTATTAAAATGAATATTAAGTTACCTTGCTCATATTCTACCAAGGTTTTCCATAGTGTTTTTTTCTAATGATGCTGTAATTTCTGTATGACGTGGAAGCAATCTACTGGTATGGAATACGTCACACTGCAATGTTATTCAGTTCAAGTATATCACATTACTGTATTAGTTTTGTACCAATTTTTCTTTAACTATTATTTGCAGTATTGTCTCCTCTTCCACTGTGCAAATGAGATGTACGTTATTTTCATTCGCCAGTCCTGCAAACCATTACAGTCTTTTATTCTTCTTTTCTTTGTAAGTATTGAAAGACCGCACTTAAGGTGTCTTCCACCTTACAGCCGGAGTGTTAAACTCCTGAGGAATTCTGTCTTGTTACCAGTAGTTCAACATTCAGGAAATACCTTACATAGGAGCAATCCAACACGCAGGTCATGTTCAGCAGTTTGTCTTAGAGATGTGCAAAAATCATCCATCGCAAATGCTGGAATGTTAAACCCAGTGGATTTGATGACACTCTGGAGAAGTGTGTATGTATGTGTGTGTGTGTGTGTGTGTGTGAGCGAACAAAACCATTCACAAAACGCATCTGTGGAAATTTGAGCTTTGGAAAAAACTTTGTATTGGTCTTCTTGTTGAAAATAAAGAAATTCAAACACGTTTTTTGTTCCAAAGTTATTTAATTAAACTGGTTTTATGCACATGATCCATAAATATGATCTAATCAGGCAACTAAAGTACTTTTGTTCAATTACAACACAAGCAGGATTTGAGGGTTTGTTTAAGTGTGATTTGCATACAGAAAATACGACAAAGCTGGTATATGTTCCCAGGTGCAGGTATGTGTATGGTGCTCAAGGATCACGTACATTAGAAAAGATTAAAGTGCAATAAATTGAAAATCATTTGAACAGGCTCTTCCCAAAATTGAGTGCCTGATCTGCTGCGCCTTCAGTGGCCTTCTTTGCTGCCATTTTGCCAATCCCACTAGTCACCATATCGCCAATACCTGCAACAAGTACAGCCTTATTACCCAGTCATACATGTACATTTTCTTTCAACCCTAAAACACAATCTATCACTGTGTTAGGAACTGGAAGCTTTCATTCATTCATTCATTTTCTGAACCGCTTATTCCAAATTAGGGTCGCGGGGAGGCTGGCGCCCATCTCAGCCAACTCTGGGCGAGGGCAGAGTACACCCTGGACAGCTCGCC
>JBCNYH010000021.1:37960906-37978622 GCA_039654325.1 Tandanus tandanus
TATATATATATACACACACATATATAGTTACATAAGTTTTGGAGTTGTGGTTTCAAGTCAAATCACACTCACTTTTTTTCTGTACTCTTGGAACATGAGCTGATATTCTAATAGTAGGGGAGTCAATTAGAGTGCTCCATATTTCATATCCAGTGAATGTATATAATAAAATTACATGTTGTTTAGATTGTGGACATGGATACACTGAAGAATTAAGTGTCTTGTGAAGCAAGCAACAGAAATAAACCACACACCATGCAACATTAGGTGAAGCTTGCACTGGTATAAAACAATGGAACTAGGAACATGATGGATTATATCAAAGGTCTTAAATCTTACTGGGAAAGTCAAGGGTGCTGGCATGTTTTCATTTCAGTCAAAATGAAGTCTAATGCCTAATAGTTTAAAGAACACCACTGATTGTTTGAGCAAAGGAACCACTTGTAGGTTTCCTTTGGCTGAAAACCTGCAGCCACACTGACTGTCGGCATAAAAGAAACATGAACCTGTATTATGATATAATGAGTTCACTGGAGTTCATATTTCATGCCCATGTACCACATATTTACATCCACAGTGAGTCTGACAGGAGAAAGCCAGTCCAGTGAAGAACATCCAGAAACGGCTCCGCCAGATGTTTCGCAGGCGGATGACTCCGACTCTGGCAAGTATTCTGAATTTTGGCCTGAATGAGCTCACTTTTGGCCCATAACACATAATCACTCACACTACAGTCCTTGTTTAATTCTTCCAATGATGTCTGGTTCTCACACATTGAAGAAATTCCTTTAAATTATCTGGTCCTCTGATGGACTTCAATTGCCTTCAGACAGGAAAGTGAGGGAGGATCAATATCTCCACTGAATCCAAGTGTCAGACAGCATGAAATGTTGTTAACCGTAAACAGTCAATTCTAAAAATAAAATGTACAGGTCTGCTATTAAAATATTTCAGCTGTTAATACATCTCGATATAATGTGTAGTCCTCAACTGAATTTATCACTATAACTGCTACTGTTCAGCCATCAAAGTCCTCACACAATATAGAAATATAGAGGTTGTGTAAATATACATACTGAAAGGTGTTTACCCTGGGTTTATACTGGGGCATGATGTCCATGATTTCCACAAGAATTGTGATGAGGTTGGGGGGTCATGGGATCGAATCGTGATGATCTTGAGGGAACTTGGTGGAGTCGCGATGATCTTAAGGGAAATTGGTGGAGTCGTGATGATCAAATGGTCACCAAGTATATTATCTATAAATAGCTTATCTATAATAAATATGACCTCACCTGTAGGTAGTAAACTGGAGACTTTCTTAACAATACAGGCTGGTATAACCCTGGTCAGTAACTTCATGATGTACCACCTGTCTTAGGGTGAAATAGGGTTTTATGTGTATATACCAAGCTAAGCATAGATGAGGAATAGTCAGGAATACATTGCTTTCTGTGAAAACTGGGAAGAGAAAAAAAAAATATTGAAAAAACATATTGCAGCTTGTTCTTTTATTAAATAAATATTACAACATATCTGGAACTACTCCGTGGGATGATTTAGCTTTGAAAGCTATTTTTGGCAGCATAAAAATTAAAGTTGTAATAAAAGGTTAATACTAGAGGGAGATATGGCTGAAGCTCTTGTGGAGGCTATATACAAGTGAAACAATTCAAATTACTGACATTGATGTTTTGTTTTAGGCAGTGGTGAAGCTATTCCTTCTCCTCCTCCTCCTCCTCCTCCTCCTCCTCCTCCTTTTTCTATGCCTTTCATGGATTCCAGCAACCTCTTGGTGTTCCATCAAATATTTGCAGCAGTAATAACACAACTTCAGCCAGTGCTGGATGGCTTTAATCACACTTTGGAAAATTTGTCCAGAGAGGTGAAAGGTCTGTCCATGGACCTGAAGAATCTGAGGCATGAGCAAGAGCACATGTCCAAAACTAGGCATGCCCAAGAAAAATATGAGAAAGACTTAGGGGACAGCATTAAACAGATGCAGCAGACATGGAGAGATTTGGACTCTCAACAAAAAGAGATCAAACACACAGTACACTTGCAAGAAGAACATCTGCTTCATAACATGGCCAGTCTAAAGGACAAAATTGACCACTACATCAATGTGAGTCATAAGGAAATTCAGGTGAATTATTATTACTCGTTACTAAACAGCCTTCAGATCATACTATAGTAAAAACTCAAGGCTGCAAAAAATAGTAAAAGAATATTTGAGTGTATCTGAGTCTCTGTTTATTTGTTGTGTGTAGGTCAGCGTACAGTCTCTGAATAAGTCCATGGAGGAAATTCGACTTACTCATGAAAGGCTGCACAAGACAACACAGGTAGAGCCTACACCCTCAGCTAATGCCAGTTGGAGCCAGGCACCCCTGGAGTCCAGTGTGTGGGAGGCCATCAGTAGTCTGGACATGAAAGTGCTGAATAACACAATGGAGCTCAGTCCCCTAATTGAAAACTCCAAACTTCTGATTAATATTGCCCAGAAACTTGACCACGGCTTGAGAAACTTGAGTGAGAGGCTGGAGGATGTCAGCCACAGCACAGAGGTTAATTTGGCACAGATTGGGCTTGAAGTGGAGGCAGCTAGAGTGGCTACACTGAAAATTGTTAATGAACTAGATTCAAATCTCGGTACCCAAGAGAGAGATTTGCGAGAGACTCAACTTGATGTGGACAATATTTACCAGCATCTCCAAAACAATGAGCTTGCCACAGCAGGTGAGATGTGCAACTGCAAAGAAATCAGTGATTCATTGGTTAGGTTGGAATCTGAAGTGGCTAATGTTACAAACTTCGCCAAAGAAAACCGGTATGCCTTGGAAGATGCTGAGGCAAAGACGGGAACTAGCCAGTGGGCTCCAGAACTTGAAGATCTCCATCAAGGCTTGTGGAATGTGAGAGAATCTCTAGCATTTGAGCAAGTCAAGAGAAAGGCTAATAATGACAACCTAGCCCAGTTAAAAACCTCCCTCCTGGACAGCCAAAAGGAGATTAATGGCCTTAAAAAACAATTTGTTGCTAAAGAAGCTGAAATCGGACATCTCTCTGCATCATTCAATTCTTTACTCGAGGATGCCATCCGCCACTCTGATGTTCTTGAGGCGCTTGTAGGAGATGAGGTCATGGAGTTCTCAAGCTGGTCCAACAGCCAGCAGAAGGAGCTTGCAATTCCTGTACTGCTACAAAACATGCGTATGATGCAGGAAAAGATTGATAGTCATGAAAATAGATTGAGCTCTTTAAGAAAAAGCAGTAAAGACAAAGCTCAAATGGCGAATGATGACCCCATGGCATTCACCGAATGGATCCGCACAAAAGACCAGGGGAGTCATACTGAAGAGCATCGAGATTCTTTACCAGACATTTCCAAGAAGGAGGATGATGAGGACTACTCAGTTAGTGACTTCTGGAGCCTTGGGAGGGAAGTGGAGCAGCTTGCACACAGACTCAATGTGCTGGAACAGCAAGCATGGAACTGCACTGCTGCCCCCAGTGGTATTGTAATGGAACTGCAGAAAGATGTTCTAGCCCTGCAACAAACCCTGGCGGATCATTTGAGAACTTTCCAGCATTTATTCAGATATACAGCACAGCTGGCTAGCTCTGATGGTGTGAACTTGGACCAGCTGCAGACAATGATGAGGACAAGCGAGAGGAAGAAAAAGAAGGGACAAAATATGAGGAAAAAGGGAGAGACAAGCAGCATGCACAGGCATACTGAGAACAAGCAAGACCACTCTCCTGGTGACTAACAGCATTTACTGTTAGCTCATCATAAAATCACTAAAGGGACACTTGGAAAGCAAAAAAAACCCATACTATTGTTGAGAATCAGTAAAAAAAATTTACATGATATATGAACTTTCTCTTGCTACCGTCATTACACTCAAAAACTAGCAGGAGGGCAGGAAAAATAAAGAATCCTATCCTGCTAATGCTAGTTTAAATGGTTCACATTCTATGAACGAACTTCATCAAGGGTTTTACTTGGAAGACAACAACAACAACAACAAAAACAAAACCCTTAATATGTGGAATTTGGTGCTAATCCTAACAATTTTCTCACAGATTTGCATGATACAAGCTCTGTATTTTTGTAATGACAGAATATTCATATAATCATTCATAATTGCAGGCGGCAGCGTGACGTAGTCATTAACAAGTCCGCCTCACAGCAAGAGGGCCCTAGGTTCGAGTCCTGGGCTCGGCGAGGGCATTTCTGTATGGAGTTTGCATGTTTTCCCTGTGCTTGTGTGAGTTTCCTCCAGGCCGTTACTCTGGTTTTTCCTCCCACAGACGAAGGCATGCACATTAGGCTAATTAGCTATTCCAAATTGCCCCTGGTTGTGAGTGTGGATGGTTTGCCCCTAGTTGTGAGTGTGTGGCTCTGCCCATCACAGTAGCGACTGTGCGTAAGTCCCCTGGCCGCCTGAAGGAGCATCCGCAAGAACAGTCGAAGACAGAGACGCATACAGAAAACCTTTGAGTGTCAGTATGGGAGATCCTTCAGACGTCGTGGAGACTTTACAAGGAACTCCTGTTTCTGCAGGCCAACTTCCTAGTCTCCTAACCTCTGACCACTATCCAGGAGCTAATCCAAGGATACCACCATCATCTCCGGATGGGCAGCTAAAGGCGAAAAGTGTGCATGTTTGTGCGGGCAGGTGTGTGTGCACTGCCCAGTGATGGTCTGACGAGCTGTTCAGGGTGTACCCCGCCTTTGTTCAGTGTTTCGGCTGAGATAGGCTCCAGCCTCCATGCGACCCTAGTAGTAAAATAAATTAAGTGATTTGGCAAATGACTGAGTGATGAGTAATTAACTTTTCAAGGAAGGGAAAAACAAATTTCTATATAAAAGACTATAAAAGACGACAAGTCCCACTGTATTCAAGTTTAATGTATAATGCCCTTTAATCAAATTTTACATCATTAGGACTGAATGGCATAATAATATATAGACTTAGGCACTGCCTACAAGTTGAGCTCTTGGTAGGTGTCTGAACATGGCTTTGCTTTTTACTGCCTGATTTGTGTGTTCATTTGGATCACGTGTCATGTTAGTTTAAACCTTTATTTTAACAAGCTCATCTTCTGACAAGCTTCTGATTTCAGTGTTTGCTCCATGAACATTTATTTACCTGCAAGTTGGTCTACATGATTTTTTATTCTTCATGGAACAGTTTTTTTATGTATCATGGGTATCATATTTTGTCTCTTTTATAATTCCATGGTTGCTAACTGTAATAAATATCTGATTAGACATTATATTCTGTTTATACCAAACGTGTCCATTCTTTTTGAACGTGTTGGATACAAAATTCCCTCTGTCTCTTGTTTTTTATTTTTTATAACTATTAAAATATATTTTGCCATACCTTGTCAATCAACTTTGGAAACATGCAAAAATATTACCCTAGTCCTTTTCATACTCCATTCCATTCACCATACTGCCATCACGCATCTACGGCTTTCATCGTTGGTGTCTACCACAGTACAAATCCAAGGGCTTTCCAACCCATAGCAGTGCTTTACAGGATCAGGTTACATACCTGGCATTAGGTGGGGTCATTTCTGTCCCAGCTTGAGATGAGGCAAGGATATCTCCTGAAGCTTGAGACGGGTAAAGGAGACGTGCTGGAGCTTGTAAAGGGAACACTGTGCCAAAGGGAGGCTAATGAACAGACATTCTCAGGGGTCTTCTTTTTCAACAGAGGATAAGGACATGAGAGAGACGCAGAATCTCCAACAAGCTACAGCCTGCTATCCTTTAACACATCATGCAAAACTGTCAAAGATCACCTCCCATTAATTTTTGTTCTACGACTTTGTATTCGAGTTCCCCTTGTGTCTATTTGTAAAACAACAAGAACATATTCAGGTTCAAACTTGCGGTTTTGCTACAAATGGGGTAAGGATGCTTCTGATAGAGGTGCAATGGAAATACATAACATACACAGGTTGCTCATAAAAACAGCCTTGAAGAAGGACAATCACTCGATTTAAAGACAGCTTTGTTAAATCAGCATGGTGCTGGCAGGTTAACACAAAAATCTGCTCTCTGTTTACTACTCAGAGTAGTTGCTTTCCACTAGATCATGGATAAAATAAAAGCAACAGTTGAAGCAATGAGGTACCCAATTGGTACATGTAGCTTTTTCGCCTACTGAACCTGTACTGAACGAGCAGGTTATCACATCAATGGACTTTATCTTCCCTGATGACGTGGATATAAAACGGGGACTCAAATAGTGAAAGAGTGGTTCAGGGAATATGAGGAATTACACACAATTTCACATATGTACCAGCACCCGAGGGTCCTGACCTTAACCCTATTGACCCTAACCCTAGTTTTCGGAGAAGACTTAATATCTGAAGAAAGTCTGGAGAAGACTTTATGGAGTGGTTCAGTTTTTCCCTCATCAATTCAAGACCTCGGTGAGAAATGAACCCGACACTGGATGGAAATGAATGTTATGTTGCTTAAGTAAGTTTGATGATTACGTGCTGTAAGCAAGGCTAAAGGCGGAACAACAACATATTTGTGAGCGTGACTTTTTTTTGGCCAGGCAGTGTAAAATCTTGCTCAAAACACCCACAAAGAAAATGGCTGAAAAGGCTTAACCCAGGCTACATCACCAGGACTACACACTTATGCTGAGCGGATATCGGATATCAGCCAATGAGTTTTGTCTATTCACAATATGCATGATTTACACTAATCACACCTGAAATTTCTGAGACAGATTCAGACATGACGCAGATGGATCAGGCATGGGAAACTCATAATGTCTATGTTAATATCCGATGACGTGGAATGTATGTGGAATAATCTGTCAGCATACTACTACTATCACAATTGACTTTCTACTAGATTTATTTCAACCTGGCAGTGTTGAAAAAATAAAGGGTTTACGCTAATATACAGGCTGTGATAGACATCCATACCGTACAAAAAAGGACCTGCTCTGAGCCTGATATCATTTATCATTTTAATAATAATAATAATAATAATAATATGATTCATGGGATGGAGTTCCCCGCCAGTAGGCACTAACAAGGTAACATTTAGTTTACTTACCCTTATTTTCTTTCTCATCAGGCTTTTATTTCCTCAGTCGTTTCAAATTAAACTCAGAATACAACACGTCATTAAAATCCACTTCTGAGAAATGGGCACCACATCTTCATGTTGTTTATTTACCTTAAGTTAGAATCTGTCTGAAATCAAGGGGCAGCTGTGGCCTAATGGTTAGAGAAGTGAGTTTGGGACCAAAGAAAACCATCAGGAAAAATGTGTGGCATTGGGGGGAGTGAGCCTTCCCCTTCCTCCACCTTTATGGCCAAAGTGCCCTTGAGCAAGACACCTAACCCCCAACTGCTCTCCAGGCACCGCAATGTGGCACTGCTCCGAGTGTGTCTGTGCTCACTGTTTCCCTGTGTGTGTGTGTGTGTGTGTGTGTGTGTGTGTGTGTGTGTGTGTGTGTGTGTGTGCACTCTCACTTTGGATGGGTTAATTACAGAGTCAAAATTTCCCTTGTGGGATTAATACAGTATATCAAAATCAAAAATCGTACTCTAACACCTGTGTCCTTAGAATCTGGTAAACTGTACAATAAGAAGCATAATGCTGCCCTCCGCTGGTCTGAGATCAAGCTTTCTCTATACTACAGTTGGAATAAAAAGTCATAATAAATAAAATAAATAAAAAAAGAACAAAAGAATATGGGATTGTTTGTTAATAAATGGGCGGCTGGAATCATTGCTTGGGTCATTTTAGATACAATTGCTAATCGTACAAATGTTTTCTTTTATTAACTTGTACATAGTTTTTATCATATGTGCCTACCAGGCACACGATGATGGTACATTTTGGCTATTTTCATTTGTTATGAAGGATCAGTCTTTAATATTGCCTATTTTGAATGTTGTTATTATTGATATATTGCATCTTTGCTATACATTGTTCTACTCATTGGTAACACACTGTTTTCTTCTTTCATTTGAAAGTTGTTTCAAATAGATCGAACTCGAGATTCCTGTTATTGTATAGTTCATAAACTATGATTGTCGTTAAGGAAACATTATTTTAAGCTCTCATTTATTCGTTTGTTCATACCTTTGATCATGTCTACCAACTGTAACAACCCTGATGTATGCACAAGGTTTATAGAGATACAGTGCTACCTTATCCACTAGTTCATGCGTCACTGAGATTTTTAAGGGGCTGCAACGAAAGGATCATTTTGTATGCTGAGCGTGCACAAGTCATTGGTTCATGGTTAACTATAGAGTTTCAATTTTCACCAATAACAAATGTGCACATAACTATCTAAGCAAACATTTGGGTATTTAATGCTTTGTTTTCAGTCTCCGCAAAGTGTTTCAGTGTCAGCAAATCTTACCTTGAAAATCAGAAAGTCAATGGATAAGAAACAATGGCAACTTTCATGTTTTTCCTTCTCACTCAGTTGCTTTTAACTGGGCGGAGAAAAAAAGAAACAAACAAAACAGAACCAAACAAACAAACAAAATTTTTTTATATTCATCACAGTTTTTTGTCTATGTACACATCCATGGAAAAAAAGAAGAGACCACGTATAATGGGGAATATCCATTAAAAGTGGTCTCTTTACTTTTTCCATGGCTGTATGTTGTTTTTCAGTGTCCACAAATTGCCCATTATGTGCTAAAGGTGCACAACTTCAAATAGGCATAAATTGTTTAATATGATTACTTCCCAAAATTTTGGAATTTGAAGGACCAGATATCATAGCACTATATTAAATATTTAAAATCTTCATATTAGACTTTTTTTTTTTTTTTTTTTACATTTGTGACCCCTAACATGCAACCTGATCTTGAAAATGATGAATTGCTTTAAGTCAACATTCAGCTCCATCGTTTATATATAGATGCCTATCCAAAGATCAAGCTTCCTTCCTCAAATGACGTAATGCAAAAAATAAATAAATAAAATTACAGGTGGAGCGTAGGGAGTTATGAAGGAAGTGAAGATGAAAAAACACAACCATAAAGTAAAGCGAAAATTACAATTAATGAGCATACTCCAACATACATATCAGCAAATTCAGCTGATTCTTGTTCCACTTTAAAGAAACATAACTTTTGTCTAAATATTTGCATGATTTATATCACAGACCAAACTGGATCAGCAAACTCGATCCTTATTAGTCATTTCCAGAACTTTTCACTCTAGCAAAGCTCTGATCTGCATAATTTAAATACAAGAAACACAACCTTATTCAGTCAAAGAATTACAAAGAGTTGCATACTAAAATATTGTAATTTACTTTAAAATCGATACATTGGACAGATTCTGTGTACACAACATCTTTTCTTGGTAAACATAAGGCACCTTTTTTTAATCCAGATGCTGTACAAAATAAACAAACAAAAGGAAACTTTCTACATTAGCTTCTTTTGCACACTGGACATATAAGACGAGGATAAAACATTCTGTAATCAATTAATGATACAGATGAATTTCTACTGGCTACAACACATTTATTTAATCAAGAACAAGGTAACGGTCATGCGCTGACAAAACAGTTTGGAGTGCATAGATGTTGAGCTTTAGTAGTTACACACGACAAGCTCTGATGGATAATAACACACTGATATTGAGGTGTGGAAACACTGTAGTTTGAAGGTCTGAACACTGAATCAAAATGACATTTCCAGAATCTGTGTTCATAATTTGGCAACGTTAGAATACTAAAGAATTCTGGACTGAATAACTGTTATTTAAATTCAATTACACAGACAAAATACAGGTACAGTCAATCAGACCAATGGGTTTTTCATAATTTTTCACGTGACTACAGTGCTCTGTGTTTTCTGGAAAGAAATTTAAGTCGATGGCTTCATCTAAAAGGAGAAACTTTTTTTTTTTTTTTTTTTTTTTAAATCCAAGATTACTTCTTTGAGAGAAAGGTATGTTAACTAGTGGTTTGAGGTCCGTTTGAAGGGTTCAGTAATAACGGGACATTATTAAGCTAATGTTAAACTGTTCTGTGATATTAAGTATGTCACTTTTAAAATTAATATTTTCTTTCTTTTTATCCACAATAGTTCATTCAACATGACATGAATAGAATAAATAACACATGCAGTTGTATTCTTCAGTCCCAGCTGATATTTATGGGACTCTACAAGTAAAATCAGTCACATTTACCCAAACTCTTAAAAGTAAACTCCGTATGAATGCTATCTGATATATTCTCATGTTTAAACCAGTGAGGGATTTGTTTTAGGGCTTTTGCTCAGATCACCTGAACCTGATCTTCTCGGTGGTATTCTGTCCCAACTGTAAGTCACTTATGGTGAAATAATGAAATGTAAAATATAATGTAGGACAGTGGTGGCTCAGTGGTTAAGGCTCTGGGTTACTGACCTATAGGTCAGGGCTTCAAGCACCAGTACCACCAGACTCTTAACCTTCAACTGCTCTGTGCATAAAAAAAAAAAAAAAGTCGCTCTGGATAAAAGCATCTGCCAAATACCATAAATGTAAATGTACTGTGGATGACGAAGCAAGGCTACATGGCCCCGCATCATAGTCGACCAAACCGTGCTTATTATTCAGACAGAATACATGACTGACAGCCCAGCCATTTCTAAAGTAGAGAACGATTTCAGTCCTATGGTAAGAAAGGGTGACGTGACTTTGTCAAAGCCCGTGTATCACGCTGTTTCTGAACCTCCGTGAGTCCTGTATACAAATCATGCTCTCTCATGGTGCTCTCTAGTCTTGGCAAATATAATCTTACGCTGGTTATAGCTCAAAACAGCCCCATCACTGTACTCCCATCCTCACTGGTTACATCAGACAAATATTTTATGGCAATATGAATTGAACAGCTTTTTAAAATAGAGCACGTGTAAGAAATTCTTCACGAATAATTTTTTTTAAATATCAACAACATTATTGATGAATAATATTTACCTATCTATAATAATACAAGAAAAGATCATTTAACATGAAGGTGCACCTTTTTTTTTTTGCACCTGTATTGTGTGCTGCACATGAGCAGTCCGCAGTCAGTTCGAAGCTGCATGGAAGAACACCTCCATTTAGATGATGCGTCTCTCTGGCTGATGATGGAAGAACGATACCATACAAAGAATGAATCAGCAATCTCCAAAAGGTTTTTACTTTTCCACTCCGTTGGCACCTGCAGCCATTTAAATCATGACACACAGCTTTCATATAGGCGTAGTGGTTAGGGTGCTGGGCTCATGATCAGGAAGTCGTGGGTTCGAATCCGCGTTAGACCCCCACCGTGCAAGGTCTTAACCACAAGTGTGCCTCTGTCCACCCAGCAGTATAAATGGGTACCAGTAAAAACACTGGGAAGGTAACCTGCAATGGACTAGCGTCCCATCCAGGAAGAGGTTGAACTCCTAGTCGCTTCACGCTACGGAAACCGCAGATAAGCACCGGGCTGATGAGCCACTAGGTTCGGGTGTAAAAGCCCAACAGACTTACCTTACCTTACACAGCTTTCACGGAAAGCAATTTATGTGGTCGATCTCTCCCAATGGAGTGTCGAAAGTAAAAGAGCGTGGATGGGTAGAGCTACAACTTGATCGCTCTGGTTTGAGTTAGCGTTGGGAATCAAAAGAGCCACACTAGGTCTGTCTGGGTTCTCTGTAGTGGTGACGTGGCACTCCTGGTCCAGCAGAGGGTGCTACAGGGACACTGAGGGATTTCAGTGTAACAGAAGTGCTATGCTCTGGTAGCACTTCAAATCACATTTATGTTTGGGAAGCCAGGGAATGATTCCTGTTTCAAAGGAGTTCACATTTCCACTCGGTCACTCACACACACAGTGTTATGTATAGTGATGTACTTCTCATATTTTGATGTCTTGTGATTCGACCATTTTAGCAAGTGTTTTCTTTATTCTCAGAGCAGTGAGGCGAGAGGCTGGGTTGTGGGCCCAGCACTCCGACATCAGCTTCAGCATGGCTCTGAGACACTGTGTAGAGGTATATAGAGAGAGAGAGAGAGAGAGAGAGAGAGAGAGAGAGAGAATAGCATTCTGTTAGGAGGATCAAGTCAGCAAATTAACCCTTTAAGCATCACTGAGAGGATTAATATATAGATTTAGGCACTGCCTAAAAGCAGAGCTCCCATATGATTTCCCTTGGCAAGTTTTTCATGGGAACTCTCAAACCCCATACACGCATCCTACGTATATCAAGATGAATTCATTTTAATAACATGTTTATAGAAGGGAATAAAAATGAGGTAACCAATCTTAGTCTCGACATGTGAAGTACACCATTTAGAAACCGTAGCTTTAGAGAACATTTCAATAACACGACAATATCATTAGTAGTTTATTTATTTCACGCCATTAACGATGACATCACATCACGTGACACGACTATTATACGCCTCTTGATCTCTATATTACTCCCTCCCAGAAACATTTTCTTACATTTTTCCTTTTTCAAGATATATCATTCATTCATTAATGAAATCAATAATTTAGCGCCCTTGTCTCTGTTTTTAAATAAGCAGATCATCACATACGCACGCAACACTCTCCAGACCATGCAGGTGCATTTCACCGGACGAACGGAGAGACGGAAGGATGTATGCTATAGGATTTTCTTGACATCCAAAAGCAACTCGATGGTCAGACCCTTTTTTCCTTATCGATGGCGGGAGCTCTGCTATTACTTCTGTATTACTCAGAAACTACAATAGTCTACATTTTAGAAAATCCTTTGGTGAATCCCAATATAATGCCTCAGAAATACACATCATCTCCATCTTTAGCATTTAGAACCATGATCTACAATAAAGCCTAATATCACTAACAATAGGCGAACTTAGCTAGCCATCAACATATAGTAGTAAACAAGCTCCAGAAAGTTGATGCAAAGTTTTTAAGGATTTATTTAATTGTAAGAAAACATTAAATCATCTCTCTTTTTTTTTTTTTAAGTTATTTTGGCTAACTGGTCTGCATAACATTTGGTGTACACATGTCCAGGTCTAATGTCCCATAAATCCCACTATAACTTGTATATGCAAAAAAAATGGTTTAAAGCTGTGGAGCCAATTTTTGCAAACTGAACTCATGATCAACATTTCCTGATTAAAAGATTAATAATTAACAGAAGTATTCATGCACCAACATGCAGAAGTGTAATGCTGAACCTGACTATTCAAAAAAAAGTCAATCTATATTCACTGGTACTTCAATTAATTACGTTTAAAAAATAATAATAAATAAATAAATAAATGAAATAAGGTAAAAACCTTATTACCTCATCACTGTTCCAGCGATTGGAGACTGTAGGCCGCATGCCCTTTACACACACAACTTCCCTCATATCCTCGTAAGATGGATCTAAAGGAACTGCGTCCCAGTAAGGTAACTGGTACTCTTCTACAATGCCTACAGAAACAACAGAACCTAAATGGAGCTGATCTTTAAGCAGATTAATTCAATAACATATTCAGGAAATATACACATGAAAATGATTTAGGCTACGTACGCTCTGCCCTGATCTGGGAAAACTTACAAGTCAGTTTGGTCAAATGTAAGTTTCTTTTGGAACCCAGATACATCTGGTTAGAAAACACTAGCAACATTATAAGCTTATCCTTCAGGTGTTTATGAACATGAGTTATTTCGTAAATACTTGTGACATGAATGGAACATTAGTCTCCCAACATAAGTTCCTTTCATTTAATTTTACTATAAACTTGACTGAACAAATTCTTTACATTTCTGTTATAGCCAGAGTCATCCAAAGATGTCAGGAAATTAACTGCAGAAATCCCAAAATATTAAAACACACCACTATACTGCCGAATACAAATAACTGGCAAATCTGATGACGAAATCTTAAACAGTTTCCAATTCTGGCTCAGAATTAAAAATGATTACAGATGGATGCACGGACAGACTATATCCCCCCCCCGCTTTATAGGACGGAGGGGAAAATAAAGTCGCCGCAAATGGTTTCTTACCTCTGGCCTGGAAATTAACACCACCCATATTCTTACATGGGAAATTTGTTGCCATGGAAACATACAAATTTAAACTGCAGAAATCCCAAAATATCAAAAGGCACAACTATACTGCTTAATTGAAATAACTGTCAGGTTTGATAAGAAATCTGAAACAGTATTTTCGAGTTCTGGCACGGAAACAAACACCACCCATATTCTTACAAGGGTAAATTGGTTGCAATGGAAACATGAAGAAAATATAAACTGCAGAAATCCCAAAAAGGCCTGACTACACTGCCTAGTAGAAATAACTGCCAAGTTTGATGAGGAAATCTCAAATGGTTTCTGAGTTCTGGGCCAGAATTGGATTGACTATAGATGGACGGCGGACAAACTGATGACTGTATCTACCCGCATCATCTGCCGCGGAGATAAAAAGGTTGAACGATGACTGGAAGTAAATCTTACTGTAAACAAATGAACTATGAAAACATTTTACATGTGTACTAAAAAGTACTTCCCATACAGTACATGATCATGTTCTTAATAATGTACCTTACTCTTAATCAATCATTTTCCTAGGGTTATTATTTCATTTCCCTCAAAACACAACAGCACAACAGACCTCCTGTTACACATCTGCGGGCCATCTCCCAAACCACCAGGCCATAACTGTAGATGTCTGCCATTATGTAAGCCTGGAACTGATTCTTATTCATCGTCTCGTCCAAAACCTCAGGTGCCATATACCTCCGTGTTCCCATCCGTGTACTCAGAGGTACGTCCACCTCGTTAGTGTCACTGAGGGGAGGGGAAAGAGAGCGTTCAGATATCTAAAAAAAGACTGCGCAGATTTATTCAATATTCTGACAGTGTGTTCATATCTCCATGTGATTGTGTACCTGTTATATTTAACAGCCAGACCCAGATCGGCGATGCAGCAGGTGCCGTTCTTCTTGATGAGGATGTTCTTGCTCTTCAGGTCTCGGTGAGCGATGGCTGGTTTGCCCTGCGTGCCGTAGATCTCGGTATGGAGGTGGCACAGACCACACGCTGCAGAGTAGGCCAGCTTCAGCAGAGCCTGAGTGTCCAGGGTGGTAAACTTCAGGTAATCATACAGAGAGCCGTTCTCGTGGTAGTCAGTGATGAGGAAGAGCTGCGTGAAGGCTCCTGTGCCCTTAATGTCAGCTGCAATAAAACCTAGTCAGAAAAAAGCAAGTCCATACCATCAGTGCAGCATCACATTGGTATAGCGAGATATTTATATATAAATTTCATAAGAAACTCAGAAAATGTTATATATACACCAAGGTATGCCATACATCTAATAGATAATGCACTCACAAATACTGTATTTGAGTTCATGTACTTGCTTCAATCCACATTGTTAACAGTGTAATTTCATTTTAAAATACACAATTCATATGGGATTTTATAGATGTCCAGTACATGTTCACCATCAAACTGTGGAAAATTGGTGAACCCCCCCAAACCCCCACCCATCACACGACCACCACTAACCAGGGAGGGGCGCAAGTATGCACATGCCCCCTCCGTGACATGCGATGCTGCCACCCGCCTATTTACGGAGTTCTGTGCATGCGTATTTGGGGGCAACCTTACACACTCGGAGAGAAAGCGCTATCTGCCCCATGAGCTCACAGACGCCCATGATTGGCTGGTGATCGCTGTGAGTGACAGGGAAGTGAGCGTATTCCATCCCCCTCCTTCCCGTGAGAGCGCGGCCAATTAGCTCCCATGAACTCCCGGTCATGGATGGCTGAGGCATCAACCTGGATTCGAACCAGTGGTGTCCAGGTTAATAGTTGCGCTACTCGGGAGCCCTCTGATGCTTTTTTAAGTCATACACTGACAAGCCAATGTAAGGTCTACATTCATGATTGAATCGGACCGGTTATCATTTTATCTGCCTTTTTTATTTTTACAATAATTTTGTAAAGTTCATGACTCTTATACTATGAGAGCATGTTTGATGTGCTCATGTTTACTGGCCTGGGTCATGTTGACTGAGACCAGGGAAGTCTGTCTCATAACCACCTCTCTCTCTCTCTCGATCACACATACACTTTTCTCCTATACTGCTGTATATAAAGGCGTGTAGAATCAACAATTAAATGAGCTTCTGAGTTTGTCCTGAGCATTTGTGTCTTGTCTGTGGGCTCAAGCTCCGGTCTGCATCTGTGCATGCGGGACTCTCACCCACTGGGGTCAGACTGAACCCGAAAGGATAGAATTGATAAGTGATCAATTCTTACAGCCAAGATGACATTACTGGAGATATTTTTTGACAAGAAAACTACTAGGATGTCCTAGGTCACTGCTATTCCATTAGTGGGTCATCTTCTGGATGTGGATCTTGAGAATTTTTTTCAAAGCTCTTTTCACTAATAAGAGCTATTTAAATGAAGACGAAACATGAAGTCTGTGCACATTACGGGGCTTTTAACTTAACAGACATTCAATTGTCTGCTATACATTTTCGATGAGAGTGGATTGGGCAAAGTGAGCCCGTTTGCCTGCCATCAACTGTGATATTTGGTTTGGCAAACATTTCCTGCTTTACCAGGAAACGTATTTGAAATAAAGCAAAATGTTTGCATATGCTTAACATTTCTTAGATAATTATTTAATCACCATCAGTGATCTTGCATTGCAAGAAAAGTAAGTCTGACTTCACGGCTAGATTAAAAAAAAGTTTTTTTAAACAAGGTATGTAATATGTCAACGGTCACCACCCCTCTTCCTGGAGATCAACCTTCCTGCCAGTTTTATCTTCAACCAAAACCTAACACACCTTTTTTAGCTGATCAAGAACCTCTTAAGTCAATGATTAGATGGTCAGGTGAGCATGATTAGGGTTGGAGCCAAAGTCTTCATGGTGGTAGCGCTCCAGAAACAGGGTTGGTGACCACTGCAGTGTGTTTATGCTTATGTGCACTAAGAAGCAAAATACTGAAAAACATCGGGGAATTCGGTGCTGGTAGAGTATTCTGCACTCATGAGAGATGCTTTCAAAATAACTACTTCATGTTACACAGACCCCTTCAAAAGTATTGGAACAGCAAGGCCAATTAAGGTTTTTGTTGAGCACTGAAGACAATTGTGTGTGAGATCAAAAAGTAAATAGAAAAAAATGTGCTGTGATCTACAGTGTGTAAGATATCTAGATGTAAATTTCAGGGAATAAAAGATGAGACTCTGATCTCTCTTCTCATAGTCATTCTTTTGATCTCACACACAAATATCTTAAGTGCAAAAACAATTTAACTGGCCTTACTGTTCCAATATATTTCAAGGAGACTGTATGAAGGGATTCATTTACTTATATATTTTTTTTAACAAAGGAAATTCAGACATGCTGACAGGGTTTTAGTTAGTAAAAAGGAGAAAAAAATACAACAACCCAACAGTACTGCAAGTGAAATCAGCTTTGTTTTCATTTTCGATTTGTTCCAGTCTGTATTGTGGATGTGATAACACTTTGAAGAAACTGAGACAGTAACATCATAATTCCAGAAGGTGGCAGTAATGTGCAGTAAAGAAAATTTAACTAAAAGAATCAAACTAAAATTTTCCAAACTCTAATTACCCTGGGGGGGGGGGGGGTTTTTGGGGGGCACCAAGGCTTTCCCAACCCAACCAAGACCCCTATTCCTTCCCCCGTTTTTTGGGTCGACC
>JBCNYH010000021.1:37982913-38011997 GCA_039654325.1 Tandanus tandanus
AAAAAAAAAAAAAAAAAAAAAAAAAAAAAAAAAAAAAAAAAAAAAAAAAAAAAAAAAAAAAAAAAAAAAAAAAAAGAGTTAAAAAGGTGCAGGACAGAGAGAGAAAAGTTAGGTCACTTAGGTGAACAGGCACTGAATCCAAACATGTGCGTGTTTGCACTTTATGAAAGGTTAGTAAATCCCTCTGATCTGTTTTATTTGGGTCATTTTCTGTAATTCTGTGCGATGTTTGGGGGTTTATCGTAGCATAGCTGCTTTGTTTGGCTCTTTTTATCATCATGATTAACATGTTAAACGCAAATGTTTTCGTTCCTTATAGGGAAACCCAGTAAACTTTATAAATACAGCAATGGTGACTGTGCTCTTTCAGTGATGCTGGGCTCCAATAAAATACAAAAAGCATACAGAAAAAGAAAGACAGCATGAAGAGCGAGAGAATTCATGAACAGTTCATTACTTGTTAAAATGAACTCCAGATAAAGAGCTCAAAATGCAACGATTCCCAGCCAAAAACATGAAGGATTTGTTTTCCAGTGCATTGGTTACTAAATACTTCACCAAACCACATACGAAGCAGTTCCATAATTTTCAAAGATCTTATTTGTTCTGCAGTTTAGAAGAGCTCCAGAGCACCAGTTAGTTTATAATCAGGTACACGATCATTGGGGGACGGCATGGTGTTGTAGTGGTTAGCACGCCCTTGGATGTGTGTGAGTTAAGACCTTGCCCAGGGGTCTTAGCACAGTGGGAGTCTAACAGGGATTCGAACCCCCGACCCAGCACACTAACCACTACACCACCAGCCCTGTTCTATGAGTAACCAAATCTTTCCCTTTATTTCAAAGCAATCTTTCTTACCTGTAGTAGCACACAATGGTGACTGCAATGAGCGTGAAACAGCACACAGTCACAGAGATCAGGAAGGCCAGCCAGTGAGCATTCACAAACAAAGGGTCTGGATTGAAAAAGACACACACTGAGATATGAAGGAGGAAAAAAGATTTAACAACAAAAACACGCACACAAACACACACACTTATCACAAGATTGGCCTCCAGCATGTTTATATCTGTGGACATGGATCTGGTTACTTCAGATACAGATCTCTCTACGGTCTGAAATTTATAACCGTGATCATTTTATTTCACATCCATTTTGCATTTTTTTAAATCAGCATACAGAGTCAGCCATGAACAGCAGCTGTTATGCTGCAGAAGGTGTTTTGACAGCATGCTTTGGGTAGACTTGTCCTCTTAAAGGGAAGAGTTAAAGCAAAAAATGAGTACAAAGTTCTTCTGACTTATTGCCTTGATATCCTGATGGGAGGGGTCTCTTCCAGGATGACTCCACCTCAATCACTGGGGCTCTCTGAATGGTTCATTTAAAATCAGATGCTATATATCCTTCACTGTCACCAGACCTCAACCTAACGCAGTGTAGGATCAGTGGTTAAGGCTCTGGATTACTGACCAGAAGGTTAGGGGTTCTAGCCCCAGTACCACCAAGCTGCAACTGTTGGGCCCTTGAGCAAGGCCCTTAACCCTCAACTGCTCAGTTCGATAAATGAGATAAAAAAAATAAAGGGCATCTGCCAAATGCCATGAATACAACGCAACACCTATGGGAAATTTTGGATCGGTGCGTTAGACTGCTCTCCATCACCGCAATCATTAAAACTTGAATTTAGGGAGTATCTTTTGGAAGAATGGTGTTGGGGAACTTGGGGAATCCGGAAAGCTGGTCAGGACAAACACTGTATTGTTTTTGTTCTTTAAGTGGTCACTCATTACTATTACATTTTTCATTAATTCCTAAAGCCGTGTGGTTGGGGTAGCAATAAAGTATTGATGAGAGTTGTGTGGAATCAATCTTGTTTGAGCTTTGAGCTCAGGCTCACCTTGGATAACGGGAGGTGGAAGAGTCGGCTTCAAGTCTCGGTTACAGAAGTCTGTGGAACAACACTCGATCGTCCTCCGCGTCTGAGCGTTGGGAGAATCCTGTTGCAAAATAAAACACCCGTTTACAAGCTTAGTAAATTTAAAAAGAAAGAAAAAAAAAAGAAATCACTATAGGATATTATTGTACATTATTAAAAAAATTTGACTTTGATTCATATCAAACTTTTAATTAAATAAAGTGAGAGAAGTATATTATACTCATACATCTAAAATAAGATTTACATTAAGGTTTTACCATTACCCATCATGCCCTGCACATATTTCTAAAGCCAGATTCACACAGGAAGCAACGAGCAACAAGTGAGTCATTTTGCAGCTGAACTGCACGCAGAAATCGTACTGAAGTGAACAGGAAAAGGTTTTGTGGAACTCCGTGTTCGGTGGCATCTGTCAATCAAATTGTATCTTTAAGCTCTGACTGGTAATCGCTTGCATAAAACTTCAGCTCAATTGAACTCTGCATCTGCCATCTTTGCTTGAAAAAATTTTGCCTCTCGTCACACATTTTGCTGGCAATCGTTGACTCTTCATGGTCGCTTGTCACTCATCACTTCCTGTATGGATTCGGTTCGGGGTGTTCACCTTGCACTGAAAATGGGAGCCTTCATATTTCATGCATCCAGAAGTGATGACGCCTTCACCATGCTCATCTTCCTCGATGATGGCAAAGCACTGCCCATTGGTCCTAAGCACACACACACACACATTATTCTCAGCTTTATCATGTGTAATGCGGTGAGGAGTATGAATGGTTAGTTTAAGGTCAGTGGAGTAAGACGGTGACTCACTCGCAGGTGTTGTTTGTGGCGTCGTCTGGGCAGTGGCCTGAGCAGTAACAGCTGAGAAATCGTGCAGCATCTTCTGGAGCCATGGTGGAGCCATCCTCTGATTTTTTTGGCTCTACATGTTTCACGCCTGTGCCATGGAGCACGTAGTCTGGATTCTGCCCACCTACAATACAAACAGTCAAACCGTTGACGGCAAAAAGGGAGTAATGATGTACTTTTTAACTTAATAGCATTTGATGTATTCGAACTAAACATAGAACTAAACAGACCTGGGATTCAAAGAAATCAGATTATTTAGATCAGGGGAATAAAAATCATTTTCACCCAGGGCCACATCATTAAATTTCTAAGGCATCGAGGGCCGAATAATCTCTGAACATGTTTACATACTTATCCTTCTTCTCTCACAGTGCCTGACAGCGACAAGCTAGCGTGTAATCTTACTGGATGGATGATGAATTACGTTACATGGTAAGAGGGGATGAAAAGAATGTGCGATCATCATATTCTTTGTAAGATCTCGTTTGACACCTGTGATTGAAATGGTTACCTCACCATGGATTGGGATTTGATTTAGACTTGTTAGCATATTACTGACGATTTTATTTTCTATTTAAAACGGGTATGCTATCAAGGCTCCCATTATAAAAATAAAAAACATTGCTTTGTTACATAGGAACTCCGGTTCAGCTGCTTGAAACGATCAGGTGTGCACATGTGTGTGCATTTGTATATTTTAAAGAGTTCATGGGTACTTCAGAGACAGATGTTTATAACCGTTTAAACTAATCTGTTTGCACAAAAGAAATTCCAGCTTATCATGTTTAATAAATCTGCGAACCCAGCTCTTGATTTCACGTGATTGTGTAACAGCTTTTTGCTTATTTTTATGCACGGTGTATACTGATTACGAGCGAATGCTACGATTCCCCCTCAGACTAAACAAGCTAAATTGATTATTACGCTAGATTTACTCACTCGTCTTGCTTAACTACAAGAATCCAAGTTGACTCATTACTGATTACTGACTCTTTAGGGAAATGAGCTCAAATACACGAGCAACACTTCTATTGTGAGATCTTACAAAAGCGAACCAGCAGATAAGTCTAAAAGTAAAGTGTCAAAAGTGGAGCTAACACAGGAAAGATAAGGAGGAGATTGCATTAAAAAAAGTGCTGCTAGTTAATGAGCAAGCTAATGACTACCTCCTTAGCTAGCAATCTAGATTTCCCTCTGCAGGACAATTAACCAGCAACATTGATTTTTTTTTCCACTGACAGTGAAGCACATATTCAATTACAGCGCAGAAAGTCACGCAGAGAAGCTTGATGAAATACATGGCAGGCGGTACACCATGACCAAAACAGACTCTCAGGCTATGAGTAAGAGACGGAGATAAAGATTGAAGCAGGGACAGAAGGGAGGCAGAGTCATGGATGTCTGAGAACTGTAACCTGATCTGTGCATGTGTGTGCGTGCGTGTTTCTTATTAGACAAGCAGTGTGCATACTCCTAAAGCACAAAGGCTCCTGTGTTAGAACTGTGGTCGCTCTTTAATCACGGTGCTGCTCCTCAGCCTGCAGGTCCAGACAGGCCTTCTGGAGGCCTCATCATCCGTCAAAATAAGCCCACGCTTACTCAAACGCCACATTCCACCCCTAGAGTCCCGCTACAGTGCTGCACATCTCAACACTCACATTGACAGAAGGATGAGAGAGCTATGAAGTCACCCTATAAATCATAGCCACACGTTTCCCCTCGTGGAATTACATGAATATGAGGAGAGCGAGCGAGGGAAGGAGGGGGCAGACTTTTAGCACATACAGTAGGCAGATCCAGTCAAGTATCAGTGCTGATAGCAAGCAGTGACACCTCGACATCTATCAGACAGGGTGGAGTTGAGCTCACTGATATACCGCATGATATCTCTTCAGCCGTGTGGAGCCAGGCAGTCAGAGCGCTTTCAACTCCAACACTGATATCAGCCGGAAGGGGGGGGGGGGGGATGGGGACCAAACACACTGATATGACGGGAAAAGGTTTTACATGCTCATTGCTAAATAGGAAATGACCTCCGTGTCCCAAGGATTTTGTTCTTTACTCCACTCAGAATCATGTTCCACAAATCAATGAGCATTGAGGTCTAACGCCCATCCTCAACAGAAAACAACATGATACAATGCTGGGTTCAGATGGATCTTCCACAGCAGTGTGATCCCACAATACACTCACAATGCAACTGGTTAAAGCACTGAGGACACTGATGGAAAATACCAAAATCATCACCATTAAGGTAACTCTACATCCTGTTGTCTAAACCTTCCTCTTTTTCAGTATTTGTAGCAGCAGCACCACCATCGACTCGAAAACAGAAATCAGTCTCATTCTTTCAGCGTTAGTGTGTCTAAACCTCTTAAATTCCTTAAAATCCCCTGCAGCAGAAACACACCTACGATCAAATCTGTGGCTCCTGCATCATGGTTTATTTACTTTAATCATCAGGCAACTGTGAAGAACAGCATCCTTCATAAAACACTGAGCAAAACGCTCAGAACCGAGAAACAAAAACAACAGCAGTGTTTAAACGGCCTGGACACGCACACACTCTCTCTCACACACACACACTCTCTCCTCTCTCACACACACATGCACACAGTCTCTCTCTCTAACACACACACTATCTCTCTCACTCACACACATGTACACACAGAGTCACTCACACACTCTCACACACACACACACTCACGCACACACACAGTCTCTCTCACACACACACATACACGTACACACAGTCACTCACACACACACACACTCACACACTCTCTCTACCTCACATACATGCACACAGTCACTCACACTCTCTCTCTCACACACACACTCACTCTCTCACACACACACACACACACTCTTTCACACACTCACTCTCATTCACACACACACACAGAGTCACTCACACTCTCACAGGCACTCTCTCTCAAACACACACACTCTTTCCCACTCTCTCTCTCTCACACACACACACACACACACTCTCTCTCTCACACTCATGCACACACAGTCACTCACACCCTCTCTCTCACACACACACTCTCTCTCTCACATACACGCACACACACAGTCACTCACACTTTCTCTCTCTCACACACACACACACACACACACACACACACACACACACACACACACACACACACACACTGGTGCTTGAAAGCATTTCCAGACATTTGCTGGGTGCCAGGGATATAAAATATAAATCCTTTGCTTATGTGTCAGGGTTTGATTTTTTACAGTTGAGAAATGTTTGTTTGATGCCGCGGTGGAAAGCGTCCCTCAGCCCCTCCATTAAGCTGAGCGTAAAATACACATGTTGAAAGCGTTTAATTTTACATCTTTGATCAGATCGCAGTTTAGGCCAGGCGCCGCCGCTGTTAAACAGAGCTCTGAACGATAATGGAGGAGGAAGCCGGTAATGTAAACACTACGTGATGGAGAAAAAAAATTAAATGTCTTCCTGTGAGGTGAGAGTCCACACTCTGGAGTCCCTCAGAAAACACACTCACAGAGGCCTGTTTTCTGTCGTCCTCCCCTCCCATCTCTCTCTCCCTACCTCTTCCTCTCTACCTCCCCTTCTCTTTGCAAGACAGCACTAAATTTAAAGAAGGAATGTGAGTAGTGGGGCCATGATGCGGTCTACTTTTAAGCAAAACCATAAAATTCAGTCCAGTCAGTCACAATGAGTTCGGTTTAGCTACAAGTGATGGCTACACAACTGAAAAAAAAAAGAATGGAAACAAATAAGGCACAGGTTAGATTTCACATTCGTCTCTAAATCAGAGCACATGCAGTTTGGTGAGTGTGCGCCTCTGAGGGACCTCCACAGCTCAAATTACTGCGCCGACAGAGTCAGCCTTCAAACCCTCTCCAATCTACTCGCTTTTCCTGCTCCTCCCTCGAAAAAAGAGCTGCAGTGTCTCCCTACTTCTACATGTGTGCTTAATTCTGGCTGGCCGTCACAGCGGAGTCTGAGGTCTGGCAGTGCTCAGGCAGTAATGAGTCCCTCTGACCACATTCTCCTTGCCTGCAGACTGCTCTTAAAGAGACAGCACCCGTAAACGCACCCCAGTCCAGGCACCAGAGCTCCAAAGATGGCTAAAAGCACACAGACAACATTTAAATAAAGACATTATGAGTAAGTGGGAGGCGTGTGGAGGAATATGGAAGTCGAACAGACAAAATTAGGCAGTCATCATGCAGTTCCTTTACCATGAGGTCAGTCACAAGCTTCATAGAAGGACTCTTAGCAGTTTGAAGCTTTAGCACATCTGGGGTTTAACCCTCATAAACATGAGGGCAGTGCAGGCAGCTTGGGAATCCCAGTGTAAAGCTCAAAGAGCCCTGAGCTAAATGTAAGCTAGGATATGCTGCGAATGTATATGTAAAAGGGTAGAAACTTCACACCTTGATAAACAGGATGTGCCAGCTCACTTAAAGTGGTTGAATAATTGGAAGTGTGACTAATTCATCTACCGCAGCGCATACTATGAGCAGAATGCTTGAAATTAACTGTGTGAAGAATTCAAAGGAAATTTAAATAAAGATTTAACAGATTTTCTCTAAAAGTATCAACGATTTTCCCCCAGAAAACTGAGTTTCTCCGAACCACAGGAAAGTCTGCGCAGGAAATGATGCAAGACCTCAGCCAAGTCTCTTGAAGTCTATAATCAAGGCAGAACTCTTGATTCTTACTGCGCCTCAATGGCTAAGCTAGAGCTGTGGAGAAACACAAATCCTCCTATACAACAAGGCCAAGGCTCAGCTCGGGGTATTCATTTGCTAAAATGCATCAAAACAAGTAAAATAAATTAAAAAAAAATAATTAAAAAAAATCTGTTATCAAGCACAGTGCAGTTTTGTAGTAGTTCACTCAGAGGTCCTTGTTGCATGTTGCATGGAATACAGTTCAGCATCTGCCAGACAAAACCCTTAAGCCTGTATCGTACGGAGCAGAGAGTGCTGATGAGCGTAGCGAACTATTCTGATGAACGTTCACAAAAATTCGGATTCGCCGTTATCATTTTAATGTTTTGCGGCAATTAGCAATATTCGCAGGAGTGTCCATGACAGACAGTCGCCGCTACCAAATGTTAGCAACAGTGTTTGTGACGATTAGCAACTGCATGCCACTCTTTTGCACTGATTGGTAACATTTGGAACCTTTTGCCATCTCGTGATAAAATACCTGGCGATTGTCAGGCGAATCTTGGAACTGAACCACCCAACCCTAAAAAAAAAAAACGGGTGAGCAAACCCTCCACAGATATAGAAGATGGACTTCCGGAAAATGGATTTAAATTTTTGTCAGGAAGAAGCCCAGCATGCTGCTGCTGCAGCTATCCTACAGCAGAAGACAAGAAAAGAAAAGGAAGAAAAAGAATTTGCTACCTTCGTCAGCATTCGCCGCTCTGTGAGATACTAGCTTTACACTTTCTTTCACAGCTCTATTAGAATGGCTGTTGGAAGACTGTGATGATTAAACAAATGCAGACCAAACTCCAAATGGGATATTTAATACCAGCATGGCTTAACAATAAATCAGAGCGCCTGTAATGGTCAGGGATTTAAGACATGGCCTCGGGTTTCAGAAGAAAGTCTCCGACACTTAATAATCCTTTGGTATGAAAGAACTAGCTTGTTAATGGGGGTGGGGTGGGGTGAAGTACATGTGGAAAACAAGCGCCTCATAAAGTGGACTGGATTCATTAAAGTGTGTTTCTAAACGACTTGCTAGACACCTCCTGAACCAAGCTCCCCCATAACCACACAGCCTTTCCTACAGCCGTGCTTTATTACAAACGCACATACACACGCACACACACAATAGCAGGGCCTTTTACATCCTTTCTGTCAGCGTATGATTATCATTTCCGAAGAGCTGGGAGTATTACATGTGCTTGGTTGAGAATAATGACCATCACACAGTGTAATACAGGAAATGGTTAAAGTGCCTGGGGAAACGCAGAGCTCCAACAATAGACTCGACAAGTTTCCTGTAGTACGGCCTGGGCGGCTGGCCCACTGCACAAGCGAAGGATGGGAGGATGGAGGGAGGAGGAAGGGATGAACGAACGCAGGCAGGACAGGAGCGATCATGAGGGGTTCAGAAAAACAGCAGGGTTAACACCACAGAGTAATCCCAAGCCATCCAAGTATTAAATGAGGGCTGTGCTAAACAGATGACTGAAATGTGAAAGAGGCACAGCAGACATGCAATTCTTAGCATACGGCCCGTGTGATTTTACTGCACTGGGCCACAATACAAATTTAAAAATGGCTTAATTTGGTCACTGGGCGTGTTTAACCTTAGTTGGTCGAAATTTAGGCTGAGATAACATATTAATACTGATTACAGCCTCAGTATTAACAATTTCTTCTATTTTTACAAAAGAAAGAAAGAAAAAAGACTTCTGCCACCATTCAGCAGAATTTCACAACCCTGACCCGACCTCCTTCTCATAACACCAGTCCCTCTTGCCATTTAAAACGAACCTCTGCAGTGAGTGAGGTGGCTGCCCTTTGTTTTAATGGCTCTGCTCATATTTTCACTTTATGAGCACAAAGGAATGGCTTCTAGCATCTCTTTCTGCACACATCCCAGGGGAGAGATAGAAATAGCAACACGGAGGACATATTTTAGGCTGACGGGTGACCAATCCGCACAGTCACATGACTCGAGGTGCCAGGGTGGATTGGTCGCAGGAACGCCGAACCAAAATATCTACTGTAATTTCATGAAGAGAAAATACTCAGCTTCTCTCCCTCTAGAGCTTCACAATGAAATCCAACCACAAAAAGTTATCACAAAAGATATCGCATATGACCTGCGCGTGACCCCGCGTGTGAGAATTATAAGTCTTTGGAACAGAACTAATGAGACTGGGAGCTATGATTGAGTCATTTCACCTTCAAAGCAAGGCGGAATGATCTCGCTTCAATCTGCTTTTCACATCAGGCTAATGCTAGTCCTACTGATGTTTTCCTGTAGCTAAGAATAGTCACGGTTTAAGACTGCAGGAAATTGTACCCAAAAATAGAGAAGCTTTCAGAAACAAACATGCCTACAAATCCCCATATGACCTGGTTATATTAATGAGAACCCTTCAGTATACAAATAGACGTTTTGCTAATTGCATATACTGGCAAAATTAGCAACGATAAGTCGGGGAATATTATCACTGCTCTCACAGAAAAAAACTAAACAAAAGCCAAACCTCACATCACAGCATAGACATGTAAAATGATAATACTGCATCCAACAAAATTATTAACAAAAACACAGAAAAATTACTTTATATTAAAAACATAGAGGTTATTTTAAGTTAGCAGTGGTTGTTGCTAGAAGTAGATCGTTTCTTCTTGAGAGCTTAGTCAAACAATTTCCCCATTATATCGCTTTAAAACCACAGGTGCCAAACTCAAGGCCCGCGGGCCAAATCCAACCCGCCAACATGATTATCGTACATTCTTTGCATCGACCATTACCATGAAACCTAATTATCATCCTTCCACTAGGTGGCATCAGCCTATTTCAAGTAAACAGCTAGTCATTCACAAAAGTTTGCATACTAGCTTCACTTGTGCAAGTGAATAAATGAAAAGAGGATAAATGCTTAAACGAATCATTTTGCCATGAAGATTTCATGGTTGCCCTTTAAGAATAGATGTTCAGTGATTATTCGGCCCTCGATCACCTTTAAATTTATTGATGTGGCCCTGAGTAAAAATAAGTTTGACACCCCCGGTGTAAACAATACACTATGCTATCTGTAAACATACAATCAGTAAAATTCACCTTTTGTTAACCCAGCCTCATACAGGGTGTTTCTGACAGCGGTTCACAGTGCTGTCCTAATCATCATCTTAACACCGTAATGGTGTTTGCCATTGACTTGCACTGATCGCCATAAACCACGAGATTTTTTAAATGTTAAAATTTCATGGGGGTGGCACGGTGCCATAGTGGTTAGCACGTCTGACTCACGGTAAGAAGGTCCTGGGTTCAAGTTCCGGGGTCGGGTGTTTCTGAGTGGAGTTTCCATGTTCTCCCCGTGTTTGCGTGGGTTTTCTTCAGGTACTCTGGTTTTCTCCCATAGTCCAAAGACATGCACATTAGGCTAACTGGCTGTTTCAAATTGCCCCAAAATGTGAGTGTGAATTGTGGGTGTGTGTTGGCCCTGTGATGGTCAGGCAAGCTGTTCATGGTTTAACTTCACCTTCGCCCAGTGTCGGCTGAGATAGGCACAGTCTCAACATGACCCAAGTAGGAGTAAGTAGTTCAGCAAATAAGTAATGAGTGAAATTTCACGGCGGTTCTCAAAACACTAAATCACAGTCTAGCTGCCTTGTATCTCCCGTGTCACCTTTCCCAACCTTTCTGAACGGCGTTCAATACAACCTTATTCACGCCGTGTTTTCATCTACTGCTCACAATTGTTTAGAAACACCGCCATCATTTTAAACTCGCCCCCACGTGAGGCTGTTTTGTGGCACTGCCGTCATATTTTGGTAGTTTTGCGAGGTTAGGTTGCGTCACTTCCAACCCCCAACGTCCACAAACAATGAGCGTATGCATGCTAAACATCTCTCCACACCATGTGCTTCACACCCACAGTTCCAATCCCCTTCTAATGACTGACATTACCAAACCTTTAATGCATAGGAAAATGGACCTCATTGGGAGAGCAATGGTTCATTCACACCAAAGCAGCAGGAGGTGAAAGATGTGTATTCTCACATTACACCTAGGAGGCCATTCATTTTTGTTATTTGACAGTGAACAGGTACAAGGTTCTTAAACGGAGTCAAGAAACTACTTATCTCCCTCCCATCTGCAGTATATTATTAACTGCTTCTTCTATTAATAACAATCACCGCAGAAATGTTCAGCTCCTTTTTACTTTCCTTTACCAATTTACACCTCGAATTGTAACAAAACCAAAATAGAATAGTTAGAAGGGCTTATATCAAACACATTATGTTTGGCAAATATTATGATTTAGTATATACTAGACAGGAATGGCACATTTAGACTGGTTTGTATTCTCGGAATAACAGACATTCTCAACCCGGAGAACTTTTAAATTTTCAAAAACAAACAAACCACATTCGAAGGGCTGAGAGCCACAATGGTCTAACCCACAAAAACTGAAAAATGAGATAAGGTCATATTTTGACAGGTGGGGATAAGGTCTGTGTGCCAGAACAGTCCCTTTATCTTCCATATGACCTTGAATCATATAGTGAGCATTAGAACTAATTTTGTACATTTCAAAATCTTTTATATTATTTTTCTCTAAAACAGCTTTCTGTTGTTTAGATTACTCTGGTTCTCAGCCCTTTATTTCATTTGAATTTGCTTTTGTTTGTTCCCATGTAGAATTTACTAAATGACAATTATTCTTGTCATTTATATATTCTTGTCATTTATCTATACTTCCTCAGTCTTGGGGGATATCAAAGTTCCATCTCTGGAACTATTAAACAATACCCATCTTGCCTTCAGAAGAATTGTTATTTATTATATACTACACAGAAAAGGCACAATCGGATTCGCCCACTATCTTGGGGTTAACAGACAATATTGACAATATATTAAAAATAAACCATAAAAATCTCGTTTTGGTTTACTTTCCTTATTTCCACATAGTCTACGCTAAAACTGTAAAGGAGTTTAAAATCATGCGGTTACACAGCGCTCATGCTGTGCTCTTATGTGGGCAGTGGTGGCTCAGTGATTAAAGGCTCTAGCTTACTGACCCGAAGGTTGGGGGTTCTAGCCCCAGTTCCACCATGCTGCCACTGTTGGACCCTTGAGCAAGGCCCTTAACCCTCAATTGCATAGCTGGATAAAAATGATAAATGTAAGTCGCCCTGGATAAGGGCGTCAGCCAAATGACGTAAATGTAAATATAAACGTACTCATGAAGCTCTCCTGCCTCAGTCATCGTAAAATAGGTAAAAATATTTTAACTATCAAATCTCATTTTATTTATCTTTTCTTTATGTTTCTGTGTATTTTGTACCAAAACTTTGCATTTTTAAAAAAAACAAAACAAAACAGAAACCATACTAAAACTCAATTATTCAGCTCAGGCTTTGTGGATGATGATGAACTGAATAGTTCCCACGACATTCCATCGCAGGGACTATTCAGCAAGATCCTCCTTGCCTTCAGCAAATAACTGATAAATATTATCAATATCCACCCATACATTTGTTAATAAAAAAAAAAAAGTTCTGATAGCATCAGAAGGAGTTTCTCATTTTACAGAAGTCATACCTTCTGTTTGATGGATGAGAAGGAAGGCTCCAAACACTGTGAAGAAGACCCTGATTGTCTTCATTGTGGCAGTTGGCAGGATGAGAGGCTGCAGATGGTTTGGTGCTGTCGAGTGATGGTATGGAGAGATGTGTCTCAGGATGCAGTCAGTAGAACAGAGAGGTGAAGACTTCAAATCCTAATCATGGATTTCCTCTGGTTAAAACCCTATAGAATACATGGAGAACAACTGCTTAGACATTCCAGTGACAAGTACCTTGTGATCATGCGGCATGAACAAAACATCTTTTGTAAAGGTAAGTTGTTTGTTTTTACTCCTTCCAATCATACATTTGGTTTCTGTTGGAGTCTGAGCCCAGAGCTTTGATCAGAGGGTGTATTATATAATGGATGGCACTAGACCCTAGCTAGAAGAAGAAGAGGAAAAAGAAGGTGTCCCTCATAACTCCTGCATGTCTCTATGCAGTCAGTGGGTCTCTATGATTGCTTAGGGATCAGGGAATCCATGACCAGAAGGCTGGTTTTTGTCCTTTTCCATTTGTCCAAAGGGAACAGAGCAACTTGACCTGCACCCTACTTTTCACACTTCCAAAATAAGAGGACACTAAAGGAAGTGATTTGGTGGGCCCTCTTAAAATGCTGCCTCTTCCCACTGGGAATAACAGGCATGGCTATAAGCTGGGCTGCATCCAAAACCTCTGTAAAGTACACTGACATTCATCAAAAACTTTGAGAACATAATTTTTATTCTGGTACTCAAAACTGGATTTTTGTAATATGGATAATTTGTTTAGCAGGTTAGCTTCAAAAAACAACAAACAAAAGTGTCAAGGATAAATTATGCACATCAAAAACAACAAAACAAAATGGCACCTGCCAAAATGAAAGTCACAACAGTCAGTATTGAGTATGGCCTCCGTTTGCTTTGATACAGGCGGTGATTGGCTTTGATTTGTGGTGATACAGCACGGCAAAACCGGTCCCGCAAGTGCTGCAACCGAATGTAGCGATCCTGGTTGGGAGTCGTCACCCTCTCTCGCCCTGGACGTGGCCTGTCGTCAACTGACCCTGGGTGGGTTTTTTACAGCCCATACGCCTCGCTACCTCACTGTAGCTCAACCAGGCCTCCACCATACCCATTGCCCGGAGACGTTGTTCATGTGATAGACGTGGCATTATGACGTGCACTAAATTAACAATAGTTATATAATTTTATATAGGCTTTCCAAACCACTCCTCAAATTGTGCTCATACACATTTTGTTTTGCTCAAACTGCATTTGGTCCACTTATGCAAAGTGACCTACACATGTGCAATAAAGCGTGACAAAATGACAACTCATCATTTTCTTAAGTGCCAAAGTACTGTCACCAATAAAGCCACAGGGTATACTCCCTATACTATAGGATGTTGGCTTCACCTTGGTCTGCCATTTTATTTATATTATTTTCTCTGGGAGAATTCTTCCTTGGTTATTCAGAGGCTAGAGGACGATTATGGGATACAGTAGTATAGCTTAGAGTGGTATCTTCACATACTACAGATATCGTAGGTCATCCAGGTTCCGTTCGAATATTATTCACTATGTACTAATTACTACAGGAGTAATAAGTATTTGGAAATCCTATGTACTACCTTTTGCATACTAATAGTATAAAAGTGCGCAGCGTACATCATTATAGCCAATCCATTTCTAATGCATATGGAATTTGCGGAATGCAATTCAGTCCGGTTTTTACTCATTTCTAGAAATGACCAGGAAACGTTAAAGAATTTGCAAACAAACCAACGCATCAGGGTTCTTCATGGTCTAAGGCACATGATAGAACAGGGACAAAAAGGACGAGCGTCTGGTGGAGTGGTAAGCATACCAAGGCTTGAAATCACACTTGCATAAGGCCCCCTGACACTCATAATTCCATCTGTAAACAAGAGCTTCCTCTACAACAGTCAGTACTTAGCACACAAGCCACGAGCTGGACTCCATAACAACTTCTTCTCACTCCTAAACCTTCAGTTTGAGATGGTGAGTAACACACAGCCAAGAGATTTTACCAATACAAACTCCAAGCTTGAGCATTCTCTACACTTCATCGTCCCTGATGTGACTTGACATTAGTTAATATTATAATTAGTTACACAGCACGGTCACTTACAGATAGGGCTGGGTAATAAACCATGATTTTGATAGCTATTGCCACAATAGGGGCAAAAATCCTTCATCATGCATTCGATGAACACTGACCTCTGATAAATTTTTTCCCAGTAGTATATTCCCAAATCAAAGAAATGTTATTTATCTACTTTCATTAGAGAAGCTCTGATCTTCACTTTGGCCTTACATGGGTAATAATACACTGTTTTAAAAGTGTGTGGCCGTTATGCAGAATCACTGCCCCTAACATCATAGCACTGAGGCATGGGAAGGGAATTCTGGGAAGGAATTCCCACAATCATCAATCACACAAATCTTAAAAAGGGGGTGGGGATCACTCTGGAGACAGAAATCTGAGAGGCAGTGTGGATGGGGCAAATTTTTGCCCAAGGCACCAAAAATCATTTTTTGAAAGCTATTTTTTTTAGAAATATAACTTGAGAAGCTGCAAACAGACTGAGCTTTACTACTTTAGTTTTGGCATAACAGGTAAGTAACCAGCACTTTGTGCTCTATGAAAAACAATTCTTATAATATTTCTTTTACCCTGAAAAAAATGTAAACTACATACAAGCTTATACTGTGTAGATATAGAAAAAACACCACCACAGAGATGCACTTAGTCTACACAGGGTACCATAACCGCATAACCGTTCATGATTGAGAGAAATCCCAGGCAAAGATGGGGGGAAAAAACAGTACACAGGTAAAAACAATTGCTTCATCATACATCCATTCTCTCTCATAAACAATCAGTTTAGGGGGAATTTTTAAAATATTAATTAAAATATTCAATTATACCAACCTATCACCCAATCATAATACCACATCATGGTAGCGTGAGTGAGTGAGTAGATAAATAATAGAGTGAAACATTATATAAAATGTATGAAAATCTGAGGGGGGCAGCTGTAGTCTAATGGTTAGAGAAGCGGGTTTGGGACTGAAAGGTCGCTGGTTCGATTCCTGAACCAGCAGGAAAAATGTGTGGCTGCGGGGGGGAGTGTGCTGCACCTTCCCTTCCTCCACCTCCATGGCTAAAGTGCCCTTGAGCAAGACACCTAACCCCGACTGCTCTCCGGGTGCCACCCACAGCTCCGAATGTGTGTGTTCACTGTTTACGTGTGTGCTCAGTTTGGATGAGTTAAATGCAGAAGTCAGTTTCCCTTGTGGAATAAATACAGTATAAAATAAAAATTTAAATCTACTTTTAAAACCATGTTATTATGGGCACTGTATGTTAAACCCACTGAAAACGGTTTCTGTATTTAACTAATGCAAAGCATGCACAGGTTTATATGCAAATTTTCTGACCTTTACACTACTCACTTAAAATTCATTGTGTACACCATGTGCAAATTGTCTGCTATGTGCTTTTAGATGCAAGTTATCCAAGAACGCAGTCAGAAATTATATACATTTTATAGCATGCTATGTGTATTTGGAAGAAAATTGTAATAATATGACCAATAAAGATCTACACAGCAGAACATCATTAAGTCCTAAAAATACTGAAAATGGACAATTAGTAAAAATCCTTCTTCATTCGCACACATGCTCACTCCCCTGCATCTTGTTCTGCTGCATGCCTCATGACTGAACGTGAGAGCAAGCACGGCATATATGGATATTGTGTGTGTTCCCTCTTAGGGCCCCCCCTTGCAGGCACTGCAGCGCCTCGGCTGCCTCTCAAGGCTTCAGGAAGAGCAGACTTCCCGGCTCCACTCGCATTGTTTGCTTGGCTGCTCCTGTGCCTCATTCCAGGCTGGATTAGCATAAGAATAATGAGCACTCCCCCTTCCAGCCCTCCCGCTATACCCCTCCTCTTCTTCTGCTGTGCTCCTCCTCCTCTCTTTCCCCCTTCATCCATCATTTCCTGATGGCTGTAGCCCCTCCAAAACCTCAGCCATGTTTGGCTACTGGTGACATACAGGCTCTCTTACATCGATACCATGTCTTTGGCTTATACGTGAGACTTAGTAAATGTTTGTACATCCATCCAGAGACAGAGATTACACCGTGGTGAATCACCTGAACATCAGACATTGAGAATGGGAGAATTAATGAAGAATTTTACAGTTAATTCCAGAACTATTGGCATCCTTTAAAAGAATGGGGAACCATTACTCAATAAAATTTAATGGCATAACAGGATTCAAAGTTTCTACTTAAACAAAAGGAAAAACCTAATTGCCTCCTTTGACAAAGCTAAAACTTATGGGGAAAACACGCACTTTCCCAAATATACACTGCAACACACTCTAGGAATGAAATAAAAGGAGGTGTAACAAATATTAAACATGCTACCAGGTTTATAGAGAAAAAAGACGTTCAGTTGTGCAAGTCCCAGCACACATGAAAAAAAAAAATCCCTCACTCATCCATCTTCATGAGAGAGAGAGAAAGAGAGGGCCTCAGGTAAGTCACTCTCTCGAAATTCCAAACTTAAAATTCATTTCTGGAAAACTATTAAGCGTCAGATAACAAGCTGTTTGAAAGGGTTGCATCACTTCTCACCTAAAAATCTACAGCGTGCTTATGGGTATACACCTGTCAGCCATAACATTAATAACATTATGACCGCTGACAGGAGACGTGAATAACACTGATTATCTCATTACAGCGGCACCTGGAATGTACAGTATTAGACAGGAAGTAAGCGTTCAGTTCTCAAGGTTGATGAGTTGGAAGCAGGAAAAATGAGCAAGTATTGTGATGGTTTATTCATCTCCAAAACGAAAAGGTCTTGTGGGGTGTCCCTGGTATGCAGTCGTAAGTACCTAACAAAGGTGTTCCAAGAAAGGGCAACCAGTGAACTGGCAAGAATGTCATGGGTGCCCAAGGCTCAGTGATGCATATGGGGAGCAAAGGCAGGTGAAGTGGTTTGCAAAAGTATTCAACCCCTCCCTAGCCTTAGAATCTGTCATCTAAATAGATTATTTTCGAGTTTTAAATCGAATGGACCCCACACACACAATAGCCCAAATTGGAGAAGTGAAATGGGGGGGAAAAAAGGAGATTAAATAAAAAAAATTATATATATATTAGAAATTAGTTCCTATTATTGGACAGGTTTAATTATTCTGATGCAAATATGGCAGTTAATAGAAACAGGCTGATGTCAGCTGTAGTGAAAGAATTTTTAATATGAGGTACGAATGTGTAGTGTAGATGAGCACCTCCAGTCTGACCTCTAGCAGTTCCTGGGAAACTTGTACAAAGACTGCTGCGGATTATTTGGCTGGAGAGTCTCAGGCCAGCCTGTAATTACTCCATGCAGCTGAAAATAAGGCAGAGCTTTAGAAGGCCCACATGCTCCGACACATTCCAAAAAAAAAAAAAAAAACCTGTGCTATCTGGAGAGGGCTCAAATCATCAGACACAAACACACACACACACACACACACACACACACACAGTCTTAATGCTATGTAAGACTAATAGCTATTACTGAAAGGGACGACTGGCCAGCATCTATGTTTCAGTTCTGCAAACCAAACTACAGAGTAATTTCCCACACTGGTACAAAACAGCTGCCATGAGAACAAAATCCAGGCCAATCAACAACACCAGTTTCATAGTTTAAAGTTGTAAATTAGTTTGAGTACTCAATCCAAAATTACATTACAAAACATTCTGAAAAGGTCAGTAAAAACGTCTTGTTTGTCATAATTGCTGACAAAATCTTTAGAGCGTTTTGTTGTCTGGATCAGCTGTTTATCATTACTGAAACACTACAGCTCTTAGGACTTCATACGCCACAACCAAAGGCATTCCTCTCCAGCGGTCTGTTTTACTTCAGCACACCCTTTTTTGTACCTGGGAAAGATCAACCCTTCTGCATAATGTGGGCTCTTTTTAACGAGAGTGAATTCCTGCCTGCCGAGTCACTCGTCCTAATGAATACAGACCTGCGATAGCCTTTCTGATAAAGCGTTCAGGGAAAACAACATCCTCGCTCATATGCACTCGCTGTGAATATGAATAAACATGTCCTATGGCTCGTTGGCGGACGTTAAACACTGACCGCGGCTTGGAAGACATTTCGACTCAAGCACAAAACTGTACTCCATGCAGGTAGTCTGATTGACTCTGCTACTCCGACCAAAAAGGCCTTAATGGATTCACAGGGAGGTTCTTCTCTTACAGATCGTTTTCACACTCTGCAAAATTTGTGCTGCCGCACTGTCTGCACAGCCAGTCTTCCATGGACTTAAAAATCTAGATGTCTGCCACACAGTGTTTAAAAGCATCTTTTCTCCCCCTCCCTTGTCCAAACAGGTTGAGGAGACATGCTGTGCTACTATTGGAGATCTGTTCTCTTATCACTGGGGGGAGGGCCACTTGTTTTGCCTTTTTCCTGTGAAATTGAGCTCATCTGGTGCCGCCGTTCGCGCCACTTGCTTTCACAAGACACTTGGGCGCGACACTGGTGGGGAGAGGCATTTTCCATTACTAGCTTGTGCATTCCAAGGGGGACAAATGATAAAGAGGACTTATCTTTTATAGCAACCCTTCCTTCTAGCAAAGTCTTTCCTGCCTTGAAGAGCAAAGCAGAAATTCTTATACTAGGGTGTAAACACCAGATGCACCAGGAAGTAAAAGGACACTTCAGGTAGCCCTTTTGCCCTGCCACTAGCCCCTTTTACATAGTCTGTTCAAGATGGGAATACCACATCACTGTTCTGTGCAAAACATCTAAATACGGAATGGGGGTCTGTTCTGTTCCACATCTGAGCCGGAACGGTTCGTAGTAACAAAGCCAAGACTGATGTTTTTGTAAGAGTGAAGGCTGGCACTCTGGAATGTTTTCCATTTTTCTATGAGATTAACGTAACTTCATATGTTTCTATCTACAGCATCTCAAGTCCGTGCTTTGAAATGCTTAACACTTCTACTGGAATTCATTTCTGATCACACAAGCTTGTCAGTCAGCAACGTTGCTTGTAATTGAAGAGTGATATAAATGGGCACAGCTAATAAACACCTCTCAACACTCATCCGCCAGTACATCCACAGTTACTGTAGAAAACAACAACACCACCGGTTTGCCTGGGGCATGTGTACTTCCAACCCATATTATGTTATACATCACAACAGATGCAGACGCTCTCTTGTTTTACATGTCACACCTCTGGATCCAGAACGCCATCATACAAAATAAAAACACACACTGTGGTGGCTTTATGGCGTCTTTGGTTGTTTACACCCAACCAAACATCAAGAGGCTTTAGCAGTAGGAATATTGTGGGATGACTGTGTAAAATTATTATTATTGTGATGCTGCACACTGATCATGACCCATTTCCCATGCTTCCTCTGCAAACGGGTGGGAAATCAGTTCAACTCCATCTTAAAATTCTTCTGGTCTGGATCCAGGATGGTAGCATTTAATCACCATAACAGCTTCGGCATCTCATGAATTCTACTAAAACGTCATTAGAAATAATGAACAAAGAAGCAATGCTGTAATCATCTACAACCTCTTTATCCTAGTTAGAGTGATGGTGGATCCTGGGTCTATCCCAAGGCCTATACTGATGATCGGATCTAATGATTCTGGGATGTATGAGAAAATGGAAAACGCAGAAGGAAACCTATACAGGTCAGTAACTCATGTTCAGGATCGAACCAGGATCCCGGGAATGGTTTGGTCCGAACAAAACCCCTCTGTGGCACCATGGCACCCAGTGCTGTGGATTTGGTAAATGATGGCAAAACATGCTCCCATAGCCAGAAGCGCAAACAGCAAAACCGCCCGACGTTATGATATTTACACAGGTTCTAAGTATAACCTGATTATGTAATGGTTCTGCTCAGTAACGGGTGGATGAATCACACTGCTCATTTGTACAGTGCAGGTACTGGAAAGTCCCATATGGAAATAACGATTAGCAAACAATATACTGTGCATCCCTGATAGCTATTCATGTACTTAAAACACTGTCTTTTTTCCAGAAAATGTTCTGTTATTAAAAAAAACCAAAAAACAACCTGACCATCTGTTGATTTCTTCAAAGTGTGACACCTTTTGCGAAAGTGCTGCAAAAACTCTAAGCAGTTGCACTTTTCCAGCTTGAAGCCAGGCCTGTCTAATTGAGACGGCGGGAGAGCTGTAAAAGTACGGATTTTACGCATGTTCTCAAGCCATCAGCCTCCTCAACGCCACGCTGTCTTCAAAGACCAAACATGACGTCTGGTTTGTTTGATCCTACGTCCAAGAGCACAGTTAAACTGAAGCTCCGCCTGCCTCCATGATTTCATGCTCATGTTTAACAGCAGTGGGCAGGGCAAGTAAGTGTAAGTGGAAACAATATAAACAAGATTTTCCTTCCATATGTGTATATAAAGCTGAGAATCTTTATAACTGCATGGATCATATTTCCTCAGTTCAGCTTTCTGTGTGTGGTCTGTGCAACTACTTGAACACAAAGCTGCTCGAGAAAGTTTACGAGTGTGTGGAAATGACTGGAGGAGCGTCTCTGGGTTACGAATGCAGGAGGGTAAGGCGGCATGGCAGCGTGTTTGTGCTGCAACCACAGTAACGGTGAGGCTGGAGAAACACACTGGAAAACTTCTGAACTGCCCAGAGGCGAGGACCCTGTTTAAAGTCTGGCAGATCACACAGGCTCGTTCAGCTCCACATCCTTTGCAAACATGTGGCTGCAATTGAGTGGAACAGCCCCTCCTCCAGGTCACCATCTCACCAGTGCCATGTAAACATTTCTGGGCCGCACGGCTCACTAAACCGCATTCGGACGGCCCCGACTGATCCACTTCTCTCAGCCAAACCTAAACTTTCACTCGGGGCCAATCAAAACTAAGGAAGGTCTGCAAATTGACAGACCATGGTGGCAGTCATTCTGAGAAGAGTGGTCCTATTCTGCTCGGCACGGAGCTGCGTGCGTAAACACACGTTACTCATATGACTGAAGGGTGGGTCATTAACATGCAGTGGGGTGTGGGGGTGGCAGGCTAATGTGGTGTGGACTCTGACAGACCGATTAGCTCAGATAATCAGGAGACAGGAAGCCCGCTGATTGCTCAGGTCTGTTTCTGCAGGGTTAGGGGTCAAAACACACAAATGTGCACAAGGAAAAAAACAACAGCAGTTAAAAAGTGGGGCTTCCAAAAAAAAAAAAAAAAAAAAAAAAAAAAAAAAAAAAAAAAAAAAAAAAAAAGAGCGTCATAGTTACATGTCAGAAAGTTTACAGACTGATACATGATTCGGGTTTCCATTCCTACACATATTCATTTATTCTAAAAGAAAAAAAAAGGCAACATGCAAGACTGAGGTCTAGTTACAATTGGCATGTCTCCCTGAATAAATAAAAGAGATGACGAATCGTACCTGAGAAGGGAGCCAGCGCAAGAAGGCATGATGATTCAGAGTGCAGGGGTTGACCAGATTCATGAGTGTTGAAGGACAGGAGGTCCCACGTTGAGGGAATTTCCAGGCAACTTTCAAGAAACGGCAGCACCATCAACGTGCCCACGACTTCTCTTCAGTGGAACTGCAAAGAAGAATAGGAAAGACGCAGAAAATGTCAATGTACAAATGCTTAAAAAATTATAGAAGACCCCCAACACAATTTTTCACCCCTGTATTTTGTCGTATCCAATTCCCACCCATCAAGTACTGCCTCCATATCACATACGACCACCAACCAGGGAAGGGCGTAAGCATCCACATGCCCCCTCCGTGACATGCAGTGCTGCCACCTGCATCTTTACCAACTGCCGCGCATGCACATTCAGGGGTGGCCCAACACACTCCGAGGGAAAGCGTTATTCCTTGTACGAATGAGCTCACAGATGCCCATGATTGGCTGGTGGTTGCTATGAGGGACTGGGAGGTGAACATATGCCATCCCCCATGTGATGTGAGAGCCTGGACAATTAGCTCCCATGGACCCCTGGAAGCATCAACCTGGATTCGAACCTGTGATCTCCAGGTTGACAGTCAAGCACCTTGTCGATGTGCCACTCTGGAGCCCAGAATTAAAAACCTAATAATAATAATAATAATATTAGGAACAGTAAAAAAAAATAAATACTGAAAACTGTTAAAAGTCTATTATTAAGATAAAAAGCTACAAATTAATTGTACAAACACTTTTGTTAAATAAACTGAAATGTATAGTGTAAAGATTGTTAATCCAAAAACTGCTGACATTTGTAAAACACACAGATAACCTTTAAGAGCCCTTGTACATTGGAAATAAAATACTGAGCACTAATAGCCAGCAAAAGGTTTCATGATCCCCTTCAGCATTTGCTGATGTTTCGGATTTACGCTGGAGCTCAGCCACATAGACGAGGAAACACGAGAGAGAGGTTTCAGTTTACTGAATATTGAGTTAGAGGCTGTGCCCATAGCTGCAACCCGGTCAATGCACAGATACACAGCTTGGATTGAGACTAAAAGCTGCTTGGCACTAGGAACCCACTCTGTTCTGAGCTTTTGGTTTGGTGAGGCGTATAACGAGCTCCTCAAAACTGCAATTGACAATGTGACTGCAACATTAATCCGTGCAATCATGCCAATCCACTCTCTCGTTCTTTGCAAAAATCACCAGATGCTGACACTGCGTTAGGATTCGACGCTTCTGTCCATTTCACGATGAAGACAGCAGCCAGTTTTCCAGAGTGCTCTGAAATCAAGTTCCACATGCTCGCATGGAATTCTGCAGTTTATTTGGTACTTCAGGCCACCCAGCAGAAACTGTCCAGCGTTCCAATAAAACATTTAGTCATTTTATGTGTTGCTCTAATATGTACGTTGTGACCACCCACACGATCCAGCAGGAACTGTACTTTGACAAAACAACATTAGGAGAACCAAGATTTTCTCAACAACATTACGAGAAAGACAGCAGGAAGACGAGTGACAGCTGGAGGAAGCACAAGTCAAATGTCTGAAGATGCCCTTGGCACAGTTGATTCCGATGGGTTTAGTAAAGCCAACAGAAAAGCATGCGGGGGTATGAAAAGCAGCTGGGGCGCCTGCGTTCAAAGTGGACAGTCAACCATATCTAATTGAAATTAAAGCCCATGAAATGAGAAAGCTAGAGTGGCTTACAGGGGCGCTCTCTGTATGGAAACACAATAATACTTAGAGGGAGGCTATGGACATCTCGTTGGGCAACTCATCCTGTGTGAAACAGAATTTCCATTAAAAACTACGTGAAGACCTCTTGCATCTTTAACAGTGACGCAAGATTCAGAAGGATGATCGTACTGTCCGGTGTTATTTATGGGCTGGCATGCTACAGAGCATCACACCTGCTTATTCTCAAATCGAAAGGGAGGGATTCGCGTTATGGAGCCGCAACTCCGCCTATAGTTCCAGCTGTTATGTAATAAATGATAAAACAAGTAGGTTCATATAAACCTAAAACATTACTGTTTCTATAGTAACAGCTCAAGGGAGGCATGGGTGGTGTAGTGGTGAGCACATCCACCTCACAACTAGAATGTCCTGGGTTCGAGTCACCTGGTTTGGCGAGGATTAAGGTTTAGCAGTAGGATTAAGCGGTTCTGCAAATGAGTGAGTGAGTGAGTAACAGCTCATACATGCAGGACCTGCATGGTGGACACTCCACATCATGAAAACTAATCATACACAGACAAGATGTGTTGTTTTTGCACTAAACAGAACTTCTACTTCCTGATATGGTGAAGTTCAACAGTAAAGAGACTTTCATTTACTAAAAGAGTCTCAGGTGACTGCCAGGACAGGCGTCTTCGCTGCTGGGCTTTTCTGAAAATGAATGGTGTTTTCTTTTCTTGTTAACTTCAACTAAGAGAAGGAAAAAGAGGCTGGTGGTAACAACCAATCAAATTCTCCCGTGCTTCCCTGCTTGTGTGTGACCCTACTGTGTATGAACCTGCACTCAGAGCGCATGTGCGGTGGTGTAATAAGTATAACTCTTGCCCTATAAGAGTTATACTTATTACACTGATTATTTAAATACGTGATTCTGATTGGTCAATTATGGTACATATAAAAAGCAGAATAATGTACAGCTCGCAGGTAATGATCATGGTAAAAAAAGAAACCTTCAGAAAAATGAAAGCACCTTTTTCTGTGCATCAAAGTTCTGATCCCCCCATCGAGGTTTTTTGTGATGATAACTAGCATAGTGTTTATTCACCCTTACTTTAGTAACATGTGTTTCATGGACTTTAGCAAACCTACACATGTTTAAACCAGAGTTGTGATAAACAAGTAGCGTTGTATTTTTTTTATTGGTTTTAAACAATCCCAACCAGGACAAACACATACACCATATCTGAATTACACTAGGTGGCAATTTCAGGTAATAAATGCCTTTCAGCATTAATAAAAATGTCAGTGTTTCAAGATGTCCATGAAGCCATAAGAAGATAAAGCCAGAAGGCTGATAAAAACAGTGTTAATAATGAACTTCTTACTCTTATGAACTTCCCATATCAGCGTAATGCTAGGTTACTATCGCAAGAATATTAACTATTCATATACAGGAAGGCATTTGTCAAACAGCAGCCCATAAACGAAAGATTTACATCACTGAGTAGAACTAAAGGTGTGCACAATGCTGAGAACTTTATGGTGGTACGAGTAAAGCTTGGCCTGTATGTTTACCAGCATACTGCTTGATGAACTGATCTGTACCAGAAGAATTGTCCAATCTTTGTCATCTCATCATTTGCTAAATGGCTTAATCCTACTAGGGTCATGGGGAGGATGGAGCCTATCTTAGCAGGCGCTGGCCGAGGGCAGGGTACACCCTCAACAGCTTGCCAGACCATCACAGCCAAGCTTTTTAAGCAAGAGACAAATAACCAACACTCTACTAAAATGCACAAGGAGAGCAAACTGGCCTGAGGAGTACTGGATTCCTATCTTCTATGAGGGACTAGGGTATCAAGTTACTAGTTACCCCTTAGCCAGTTATGGCTGGAGGCGTACTGTCGTTGACTTGACGACCAGGTGGGCGGCGTGACGATTTTGTCCCGGCCATTGCTCGGCTCATGCCAGCTTTCTGAAATTTTGCGTAGGCACTCCCTATGACCTAAACCTGTGCGTGGGGAAGCTAATTTGCATATGTGACCTTTGACATTGGCACAGTGACCTTAAACATATAAAGTTTGTCCTGCGGTTCAGGCATCCTGGCTGTGGGGTTTCGACGTTCTATAGAATGGCTATTTTTTTTGGTTGTTTTCCTGGGCCCCGGTATGCTAGATGGTATAAAGTACAGTAAGTGACAATTCAAACACACTACATTTGGCGCATGCCATCGAAATCTTTAAGATGAACTAAATTTAACAACATCCACATGATGCACCTAGCTAACTTACATAACAAGTAACAATCACTTTGCACAAGCTAAACCACCACTTTTCTACATTATTCATACATTAACTGCAAAGCAAGTCTCAAAATATTCTGCAGTGACATTTTATTACTGAGACCTGCTGAGAAAGGGAGTCCTTGGTATTATTTTGGAAAATAATCTAACACATCTGGGGAAATAATTGTTGCATAGCTTTCAGACTGGCGGCTAATCCACAGTGAGCATGTCTTGATGACTTCGCGCAACATACCAAGTCCACCCTGGAACTCAAAGCAGATGTGCTTCCATTTCTTTCCTTTTTTTTTCATGGACAACCATAGACGAGCAGATGGACTAGTGGATAGCCTTTGCATGTCCTTCTTAAGTATGGGGAACCCATTCTCACATGAAAACAGACCCAGCGACACCACTGGTCATTTTTTTTTCTCTTTCCTCAATGCTTTAGCCAGTCAGAGCATGTTCTGCTATTAGAAGACTTCAATTACAACACAAATGAATATTTAGAGTCAATAAATCCAGACCACCAGCACACATGTTCCAGATGCCAACATTTTTTGTTGACACTGTTGGCTCTGGTGTTCGCATTGGCAATCCGGATCAACATCTGGATTTTCGCAAAAAAGCTGCCTTGTGACAATGTTCTATTGTTAAACCATGACACGGGAAAATGTGAACAAAATGATGTACCGTCCGTGCACCGAAACCCAACGAGTGATCAAGACGTATCAAAACAAATTGTTAAGTCTTTCAGAGTTCACTGAATTTCTTTATTTTTCTTTTAAATCAAGAATTGGAAGCTGTTTACTTTATGAACAAAGCCAGATATCTGCTCTAAATTGCATGCGAGACGCTTTCCAAGTGTACGCCTTCTACAGTTATCTCCTGCGACTTCATCTATATTCATAAGCCTCTGTTTATGGTGACTGCCCGATTCTTTGGTTGAAATCTACTACAAATTATTAACAACATACGAAGTTTTGAGTTGTAGTTCTGCAGCAAGCTTTGATTGATTTGTCCTCCACGTACATGACTCAATACAGTTCCTGTAAAACATGCCTTATACCGGACACCCTGTACGATAAGCATTCCAACATCTGACACCAAAAAAAAACAAAAAAACATCAACAAACTGCTTGAACACATTTTTTGATTTTTTTTTTAAGATAACACAGGCATTTCAACTGTGCTAGTTCCGATGGCTCACAAGGGAACAACAAAGCCCGGGGGAAAACAACCCGAATCTTTAACCTGCTCACAAAAACAAAGGTCTGTGACTGAATTGTCCTTTAGTAGACATGAACACTGGGACTTCTGCTGATGAAAATGCAAAGTGAAAGCGGAGTAAGAAATAGCTTGTTGAGTGATAGCTGATAGCTACCCTGTCAATAGAATGACCGTTAAAACCACTTTGCAAGAAAAGAGAAAGAGACAGGTAGAGGAAATCAAACCCCTGGACTTAACCATTACATCAAGCAGGCAATTGAGGCAACGACAAAGTAACAGTGTGTAAGACTAGTCTTACTATTCTGGGAATAATCTGAATAAAACCACCAAAACAAAAGCGATGCGATTGAATTTAACAGCCGTCTATTCTTTCGCTTTCTCCCTCTTTTTTTTTTTTTTTTACCTTCTCTTCTATCCTCAGAGCTCCTGAAAAGAGGTGTTCTTCGGTTGCCAGCCCCACACAGGTCATTTGTAGACTCAGCGCTCATTAAGATCTGCCGATAACATTCAGCGAGAAAAAAAGTTGCCGAGCCAGGAAGTGCATGCCTGGCTCAGCAGTAAAAAGGGAAGTAAACAGGTAGGCTATTGCGACAAGTGATAAGATCTCTCCAGACACCGTTTCAGCCTGCATTCATAGCCGTTACCATAGCCCTCCTTTGGCTTTTCAGAACCACGTCTTATGTCAGCCAAGGGCCATATTACAAAGGAAAAACTCTGAAAGCAGGCAGTGAACCCACACACACACACACACACACACACACACACACACACACACACACACACACAACGGCTACATCTTACAACTGACGAAACACTAGTAAGTGCTTTAGGTAAAATGCTTTAACCAGACTACTGATAGATCACACACAGCTTGGTTTTATTTAATTGAAGCTGAGAAACTTGTACATTGCTTTTTCCTGTCTTTCAGCTCACAGCACATAGATTGAGGCAGTAACCTGACCCTTGTTCTAGCCTTCAGTACCTCCACCCCCAAACCCCAAAGCAGCTTCCCAGGGAAAGCTTGAGGGGGTCTGAAAAGAGGCTCGGCTGTTTAAAACGGGGTAAACAGGCAAACCGTTCTAATAAATTCACACAGAAAGGGGAGCAGCAAATTACTTTAGAAAAATTTTCAGCTCACTCAAAGGTGTTACAAGCACAGAATCTGAACTTTACAATCTGACTTAAAGGCAAATCACATGTCTGAAACACCCAGAGAGAGAGAGAGAGAGAGAGAGAGAGAGAGAGAGAGAGAGAGAGAGAGAGAGAGAGAGAGAGAGAGAGAGA
>JBCNYH010000021.1:38039899-38060036 GCA_039654325.1 Tandanus tandanus
CAATGGTTCTTTTACATGCCTCTCACCATAGACAGTGAGAGACATGGCTGGCATTTGATAACCCAGTTAGCTGCACTAGGGGGACAGCAGTGACAACCCGCCGATAGTGGGGCTTGAACCCCCGACCTTGGGATCAGTAATCCAGCACCCTACCTGCAGGTGGTCATGTGACACATAAATCAGAATTCAGGTGACTGTGAGCAGTGAAAGGAATGCTGGTAAGCGTAGTGCGAGTCCTTTGCATGAGCTGATGATGTAATATCAGGTAAAATTTTTTTGGAAATTTAGAAAATTTCTTAAGGGTTCACACAGTTTTAAGCACCACTGGGTTTTTTTTTTTTTCAGATACTGTAGTAATAGAAAACTTCATAAAGGTTTAGTGCCCTAGCTGCCTTTTTTGCAATGTATATATGTGAGGCTGGCACATAGTTTGTGTTAAAGTCTACTGCACATAGTGTTCAAATTGCGCATGTATGTATATAGGCTAGCTTAAAGTCAAGTCAAAGCTCCAGTGTTCCTGCTCAGTCCAATGTTTTTTTCAAGCTGAACACTAACTGACTAAAGTAAAAGCTTTGATGAATACTAATGCTTGATTGGTCAATTACAATATTTTTTCAGTCTGTTATCAAAATTTTGTGATTTTCTTTAGTAGCCCTGGTGCCATAATTGACTGGCTCAATGTACATTATCCCTGACAACATATTGCAAGCTAGTTAAGTGCCTCGCATTATATTGTACTGATGACTGGAAATAAACAAATATGTGATCATATAGTTCAGGGAAGCATGGTGGCACAGTGGTTAGCACGTCCGACTCACAGCAAGAAGATTCCCAGGCTTGGGCGTTTCTGTGTGGAGTTTGCATGTTCTCATCATGCTTGCATGGGTTTCCTCGGGGTACTCTGGTTTCCTCCCACAGTCCAAAGACATGCACATTAGTTTAACTGGCTGTTTCTAATTGACACTAGGTGTGAGTGCAAGTGTGAATGGTTGTGTGTATTGCCCTGCTATGGTCTGTTCAGGGTGTACCTTGCCTTCGCAAAGTGGAGGCCGGGATAGGCACCAGCTTCCCCTTAACCCTCATAGGATTAATCAGTTCAGTGATTGAGTGAGTGAATGATATCTCATCGTGTTTGGGATATTTTGATTGAGCTATGGTGTTCAGTCCTCGAATAGCTTGAATTTGGATCCCACCAAGCTAAACGTTTTGCCTTGACTTACAGATTGAACAACACAAGCTATGATGTCCCCTTATTGTGTAAGTACTAACCACAATCTTTCAGTAGCACTGTGCTCAGAAGCCCAAAACTGCACCACAATATAGATATTTATGCTAAATTAAATAAAAGCAGGAAGTACAGACAGCATTCATAAATTTATAAATTTATGGTACATCATAACCGCAGCAAACCAATCAGACTGCCGTGTTACTGTGTAGTATCATTGACTGTAAAAAAGAAAGTGTAGTATATATTAATATGTATTAATGTTAATATTAATAAGAATTCTCTTTTTAATTTTAAGTATGTATTAACCTGGGAAATGATTGTGGCATACTTAAATGGACTTTTGGGTTTTTGTTTATTTATTTATTTATTTTTTTAAATGGATAGAATAACTGCTTATTAACCAAGTACAAAGTATTCACAGAGAAATTTCAACCAAATGCCTTTAAGTAAAGTCCGGTTGACAGCGAGACTGATTATTGCATTTTGTAAACTGCCAACAGTATGTCTACACTAGAAAAGGAGGGTTTTTTTTTGTGGATTGGCAACCCAATAGCCAAACTACAACAAGGTGTAGTCTGTAACCGGACTAACAAACTAAGCCAAATGAGCATGAGGCAAAGAAAACCCCAAGAACACAGAATATACTGAAAAGCAGAAATAAGACACAACAAACAAAACCAAGGCTGACGCCATGCCACTGAAAGGCGCAATGCTCTACATATCAGCAGTGTAAGGATAGTATGCAATGTAAGGCTTAAAGCCACCCACTAATGCACCCACTAATACCATCCATTCCACATATTGCTTATTCAATTTGCCAGCAAATCAGAAGTGGCAATATGACACTACCAAAGCCCTCACAGACAAAAATGAAGATTCCTTGTTCAGAAGCGGGAAAGTAACAGTAAATGGCTCAAGGCTGCCATTTTAAATAATAATAAACTGCTTATTAACCTCGTTTCATAAGTGACATGTAGCTTTCATCTTGTTGCTGTTCCTGTAGAAGCTGCTTAAGATCATAGCGCATAGTGAAAGCTAACAGCTAACTTGCACCGGTCCATACGCAATTTACTGCTCGCATGCCGACCAATCAGATTGTGCGTACTGTCATTGCCATATAATACTAATGCTTCTGTCATTTCTATATTGCCCACAACCATATAAATTCATCAGGAGGGAAAACCTCAGAGCTCCTGCTGGACTGAATAACGCAGATTGTCATTGTTTAACATGCCCACTGTTATGAATGTCTGACATGCTGTCTGTCCTTTTCATGCTGGCACATAGAGCAATTACACCATCTTACATCATGTATGTCATCTCTTCCTTGTATTGGCCCCATCGACCACATCACACAGCATGCTAAAAAAGCCTTTGTTATTAGTGTCAGTATCTGATTTCTTGGAAAATGGCAGCTATTTTTGCAGTTATCAGTCCTGAGCTAAATCAAGGTCTGTCATGTATGATTAACGAGGTCTGAAACGTCTTTCTGTGTACCATGGCATTAATTCACAGGAAGCTGTCAAAGCATCAAAGACAAAATATGCTTTTAACTAATTAACCAAAATATGGTGCCAAAGTCACCCGAGAATCAGATGGTATATAAAAAGCATTTTTATTTGTGCTGCTAAAATCAATGTTACACAGGATCACAAAGCTTCTTGTGATGATTATGTGATGATTGTGCTGATTTTCTGTAAGTAAATGACATTAGACAGTTGAACAATGCATGTGTAATTTGTCCAGATGAACTAATGAATCACGGCCCTGAAGGATCACACAAGCACAAATCCAATACATTATTGTGTACATATTTAATGTATTTATTATTTAAATACAATATTTTGTTAAGAAATGTGTTTCTAAGCTTCAATTTATTCATCATTTAGCCAAAGCTACGCTTACACATGTTACCATTTTTTCAACCGTATACAACTTGTCACAGACCATTCATAGAGCTTTAACTCAGTGGTGCTTCTCACTGCTTTTAGACCAAACATGGGATACATAATATCAAGCCGGACTTTGTCAGTAAGTCACAACAGCTGCAGTGCATAGTTATGTAATCCTGTCCTGTGTATATGCAGCACATTTCTGGTTGCAGTTTAAAATCTGTGTAACATATAAAACAATAAAGTGCGAGATTCTGACACGATGATAGACAAATAAAAAAAAAGTCATCCTTTAACAATTATTGTCAATTAGAATGGATGTCTAGCATATGACTTAATAGACTCTATAATTAACAACTACAACAACAACAACACTAATAATAATAATAATAATAATAATAATAGTAGTAATATAATAATAATAATAATAATAATAATAATAATAATAATAATAATAATATAACTATCAAGATCCCCCCAAACCCCCGATATATATGAAAATATGAAATACTGCTCTTACCCTTGAGATTGTAAGGGGCATGTTGAAGTCTTTGCCTCCCTGCAGTCTGAAGCCCCATGGTGCAGGTCCACCTAGAGTTATTGTGTAACTGCTCATTTCAGAAGAGTTTAGATAGAAAGCTTCGCCTTGGGACAAGTAACTCCTACTTTTTTTCCTTGTTAGCTCTTCACCCTGCAGTCAGGACGAACACCCGGGGACGGGCAGACGTCGAGGAGCCTCTACAACACAATAACAACAATGCAGGAATGAGTCAAACCTGGTCAACAAACATCTGTACAGACAGAACACAACCCATAAGAACCATAACCTTTAACCTATCTCTTTCAAACATAAAGCAACAACAAATTTTAATGGCAATCTTGACTACATTATTAACATAAGTAAGAAAAACTTGTTGAAAAGCAGAAAGAGCAGAGATCTTGCCTGTACGGATGGCCTGGACAGACAGCCTAAGAATAGCTATCCACTGCAAAAAGCGACAGCACTCATGTCCTCAGGGTCCATATTTGGTGTGCAAAGGGACACCTTGAGATACCAAACCCCTATGATTCACAGGGCGAATATAGCCTCTTCTTAGGCCAACACATTTTTTTTGTTGTGCCCCTGTGGCCATTCAGTGTGGAAAGTGCACCCCAGAGTGGTGGGAGAAAACTTAAAAACAAGAAAAAGCCATTTGTTGATGTAAGTGGCATGGGGTGTTCTTATTTTGTTGTGTTCTAGTTACATGTGTGCCGGATATTCAGCTTTAACATTGTCAAATCGATTCCCTCCAATGGATCCAGTTCTGAATATTACACACTGCTGCCTCCTCACAGCAGATCCACTGAAGACCAGGTAAATCAATGATGCTGGTACAAGCACAAGGTCTCATTAGCTGCTTTTACACATTGCCTGATTATATATTAGAGTCATCATGATAAAGGTAGAAAGCTATTTCAGCCTGTGTCAGGCCTTGATTAAAGAGAAATGTGACATGGTGAACTGCTACATTCACCTGCTACACTAAGATATTGTTGCAATGAAGAGTCTATTGTTGTATGCTACACCGTGTACTGTTATCTCTAGATCTCATATTAATCATGTCATTATCAAGGGAAAGCAAAGAGCCACAGATTGTTATGTAGTGATGGTCCCACTGCTCATTTTCCGAACAGCTGTCCAGTCAGAAGAGTTTCCATGCAATTACCAAAATTCATCTAGCCAAGAATTCCTGAAATTAGGATTCCTGGAATTAATCAGTGTATAAATGTGTGTGAACTGTAAGGTCAGGTATAGAGGCAGTACACTAATACAGACACTAAAATACGAGCACAAAGCTACAATTGTTCTTGTGTTATTGTGCTATGAAACGTGTCAGTCACAAAATAATTTTACATCGTCCTCTGCTCTACTGAACCCATTAGTAATTTTTAATTCGTGGCGGTACAGTGGTATAGTGGTTGGCATGTCTGCCTCACAGCAAGAAAGTGGGGGTTTGCATGAGGGTTCTGGGCGAAGGCATTTCTGTGTGGAGTTTGCATGATCTCCCCATGTTTGCGTGGGTTTCATCCGGGTACTCTGGTTTCCTCCCACAACCCAAAAACATGCACATTAAGTTAATTGGCCATTTCAAATGTTAGGTGCGAGTGTGAATGATTGTGTATGTTGTTGTGTAATGGTCTGGCGAGGTGTTCAGGGTGCACTCATCACTAACAATCAGCTGAGATAGGCTCCAGCCCCCCACGACTCTGGTAGGTTTGGCAAATGAATTAATGAATGAATCTTTAATTCACAGGTTTTATTTACAAGTGAGGCTACAAGTTTCCATTCCACCAAACTAGGAGACATAACGTTATAGTAGTGTGGAGGCAATAGTAGTGGTGGTTAGCACTCTCACCTCACAGCAAGAGGGTCCTGAGTTCAAACCTTGCAGCCGACCGGCTTTCTGTTGAGTCTGCATGTTCTTCTTGTGCCTACATGGGTTTCCTCTTGGTCAGGTGGCTAGTCTAAATTGCCTGTAGGTGTGAATGTGACAATGAATACTTGTTTGTGTCTGTGTTAGCCCATCGATAGACTAGTGACCTGTTCAGAGTGTATCCCACCTTGCACCTGAAGTCATCTGAAATAAGCTCCAGTTTGTCCAAGAACCTGACAGATAAACAATATGGATGATTGATGATTTGATGTATAGTTTGAAGACCAGGACCAACTAATTAAAAGTAAACTGAGTCTTATTTTCCTATCTGTTTCATTTCACTAGGTTGCTAGAGACAAAAAATATTTAAATTGTTCTAATAGTGAGTGAAAACACTATAATTGGCAACCACAAAACAGCTACATGGATATACTGTAACCAGGCAGGGCAAACATCAAAATAAAACACTTGTTTTCACCATTGACAGGCTCTTCATTTTATTATAAGTGTCTGAAAACATGGAAGTCATCCCTGCAGAAATACACCTGTGTCTGTTTACATCAATTGTCAACTCTTTAAAAAAAAACTGAAGAAAATGAGTGTTTTGCATGTAGTTGATTATCACACACAGTCTGTTTTCTGATGTTTACAAAAAAGTTGTTGCTAAGATTTTGGGAAGATATAAGAAAGGAACTTTTGGCATTACTTTGGACATAAAGCTCTTCAAGAAATCTCTGTGATTGCCTTTAAGTTAGTGAAATAAAATGTGTGAGGGCTGTAGTCTGTGTGAATTGAGCACTGTTGTGTGTTCCTTATGTGAGTTTTGTTTGGGTGAGATCTCAGCAATCATATTTGAGTTTGGAGCAGAACCAAAGTGTCAGACTGTCTGAGTGTGATGAGCTCGGTCTATTTCCAATAAAAACACTAGAGAATCTAATTTGACCCTGAAATCAACCCAACAAAACTTGGGTTCACTCTTAATATAGTAAAGACCAGCGAGCACAATTTTAGTGCTGAATAGAGCTCGTTTAATAAAATATAAACAATATAAACCGTTTAAATCATAAATAACTTTGTATTAGATTTACACATAAACCTGCGTTCACGCTGTACCAATCATGATCCCGATTTGCTCCGAACCTATTCCAATGTTATACCAGAGGAAATTGGAAAACATCGAACATTGTAGAATTTTGGGGAAAACTTTGGGGAAGAGTGAAATATTTTGGTAAAGAATTTGGTTTTCGAAGTACATCAGGGAAGCAGGAAAAAATGTGAGAACATTGGTGCACATTGGTCGAGGTCGGTGTAAAATTGGTATATAATTTGAAAAAAATGCGAACAACATCAGAAGATATTCTCGTCACATTTCCGGTAAATTTGGGCATTATTTTTACAATACAGTTTAAGCACATCGGAACAACATCGGCTTTGGAGTGACATCGAAATAGATTGTATTAACATTGGATTAAACATCAAATTCTTACACTGGGTAAGAATTGGAGAACATCAGCACATATCGGGAAAAAATCGGCTGAAACATCAAAGTAACATCGGAATAATGTCGGAAAATGTTCGGCTCAAATCAAGGTCATGATCGGTATCATGTGAACGCACATTAAAACAGAAACTAAATATAATTTATTTTATACTTGAATAATCATACTATAAAATCTACAATGCCAAGGTTAAATTATACATATTAAAAAATGCATTGTGGGTAGTAGTGGATGCAGGTATGATTAAGGGAGAAAAATAGTATAAACAAACCTCAGACAGAACCTGGAATTAGACTTGTTGATTCACGGAAACATACAACTTTGGATTAAGTAATGGTTTGTCTACAATAAAAGAAAAAAAATCAAAGGAAAAGTCACATCCTTATGACATAATGTAAGCTACCTTACTGTACATTTACAGTATACTCCGGAATTTAAACTAGTATCATTAAAAAAAGACTGCACAGATATATACACAGACAATAAATAAATGGAAGTTACAACAAACACAAAACCAATTGTTTAAACTTTACCATCTACAACGCTGTTCAGAACCAGAGATAACAAACAAAATTTACCCCCAGACAATATTCCAGCCTTTTATTAGACGAATTCAGTTGATGGACTGCTCTCACTTGCATTTTATTCAGAAACATTCCATCTGAGGGATATTAGTTATGACCAAATCAATTACACAGTACAATAATAAACATTAGACACAATGAGCTCAGGGAGAAGAAATGAATGATAAAAAGAGAAGGGTATAGAGAAGGGAAGGAATTACCTTTGGTCTGAAGTGTACCACCTTGTCTTATAGTGTGGGCATGTATGGCTGGCAGAAGAATGGCTTCGTCTGTATTTATTGAAGTGACTGCTGACAAAAACATCAGCAGTCTGTGTTTTTTTCACAGTTCAGAATTCTGAACTGTGTAGCACTGTATGATCTCCTCAGGTGCTTCATAGTGGAAATGGACAATGAGGCAGTGCATACTTTGAAAGCAAGCCAGAATTTTTTTAAGGCATTTAAGTGGAATGTTTTGCAATGGCCAATTTAATCACCTGACCTGAATCTAGTAATATAATAATTTTTACACTTCATAAAAATGGTTGAGATTGAGAAAAGAAACCCCAAGAGTTCTCAGCTTCATCAGGAATTGTGGTAGGACTGTGGTAGGAGTTTAAACTTTAAAATATATTAGTTGAGATAACACATATGGAAATTTTATATACTTCCATATGTGTTATTTGACAGTCTTAATGTTTTCACCTGAGTTGATTTGTTTGTTAGCTTGTCTGTTTGTTTATGGGCAAGATAACTCAAAAAGTCATGTATGGATTTTGATGAAATTTGTTTCTAGAATAGGGTGTGGAACAAGGAACAAACCATTAAATTTTGCATGAGATACATAAATGGGATGTTGAAAAAAATTATACTAAAATCTGAAAATTTCCTTTTCTTTAACATGGGGCAAAATGTTAATGAGACGCCGACTAGGGGAAACATTTCATTATAACTATGCCAGTATGAGTGTCCCTCTAGTTATTATTGTATTTTAATAGTTTTTTTTTTATAAGCAGGTCTGTGCAAGCAAACTGATGACTGGTAGGGAATGAATTAAAATGGAGAGGAGACCAAAGAGAAGAAACAGAAAACAGATGAAGGAAATTGATGGAGAATGTATCATGATGTACGGAATTTCATTTCTCTCTGGAACGAATGAATCACTTATAACTTATAACACTTCTAGCAGCCAATTAAGCCATAGAGATCAGTTCTAATGGGTATCAGACATCAAGTGCTGGTTGGATAAGCACGGAATACAGCTGACCCAAAGGTCAGCGTTACAGTAAGTAAATTCCACATAATTACTTAAAGGCTTTCGCCAGCTCACCTCAAGACTTAAACATGTTATAAAATCCAATAATTTCTCACATCAAAACAAGGTCAGAACATCTCTCGTTCCTAAAAAAGGAATAATACAAAAAGTAGTTTTAGTAAAAGTAGAGAGTGACCTGAATGGTGATAAAGCCCACCACCTGATAGAGCATGTGTGAAAAGAACATCAACTGGATCAGCCTTTCCACAAAAACTAATCTTGTTAAAAGCATTCTCTAGTAATCCTCCAGGAACCTGTGAGGCTGCCATATTAATCCCAGTAAAGCATTTCCAAAAATGTAACGTAAAAGAAAATCCTTCCTCTGAAGATTAAAGTTTGCTTAAAGCCTAGCAGGTTATTTGATTTACTGTAAATAAATGATTGGCATCTGATGAGCAGAACTGAGTAAAGGTGATGTGATTTAAAAAAAAAAAAAAAATAGTTTAAGTCATAAAACAATAATGAAAACTATGCAATGACTTTGTGGAGAATGAAAATGCATTTACTGAAAGATAGAGAAACAAAACGAGTGAGGTTTGTAACTTATCACATAACTTGTATAACTATAACTATATAACTATATATTCTACTTTGACACATATCAAGATTCTGTTATTTCAGTTCATCTTGTGACTCATGGATGAAAAATATGAATGTAAAATCTAGGAGGCTGTTAAAATACATGGAAAGCAACCACATTTTTCCCCCTGAATATCTTTTTTGAATAACCCAGTTTCACTATTAAGCACCACTTTTGTTCTCTATAATTTCATTAGAATACCTAAAATAAATATCAATTGTAAGAGCTAAAATAAACACAGATAAGCACACCCACCAGTCCGTGTACAGAACACATTTCATATACTAGTCAATATTAAAAAATTATTGAATGAGGCAAAGTACAATATGGAGAATTACTCACCCTCCACGAACTGAATAATCCTCCATATCATACAAAAACAAATTCTATAATTGTTTTATTATTCGTTCTAAATATTTTCTTAAATTAGGGTGTCCAGATGAAATCACATCATAGCCAGTGTGAGTCAGCTGGAAGGGCCACTAGCTATAGCATGTTATTCCCTGCAAACACTGTTTCCAAAAATATGGAACAAAATATGTATTGATGGTAAGGAGGTATTTTTTTTCAAGAATTTGACCTTTTTTTCCCACCACTTGCAGCTTTATCGGCTTGTTGCAAGTTTGCTGTAAATTGCACTAACTAACTAAACAAGATGGCGGACAGACAGTTTCTTCTGCTGGGGGTGTAACATGTTTATGGGACAAAGTAACAACAAAACCAAGGTGTGTTCCAGTTACCAGTTAAAATGCGTAATTCTCACGTGACTCAAGTATGAAATGATCATCTCAAGTTGGGGATCTATGTCCAGCCAGGATTCGTTTTTGTTAATTTGGTTCCATATGTAAGTGATTTAGCCTGTTTTGTTCTCAACCATTAAATCGACACATGACATACTTTTGTTATAAAAGTTATGGAGATTATGTAATCAATATTAGAACTTAAGATAAAGATGAAACTATGCTGCTAATTACACAGTTGTGGTCATTCGCATAACAAAGATGTTTAAATATACAATGAATACCAAAACAATTTTTAGTCAGCAAAAAAATGCAAACTCTTTGCTTATCCTCGCCTAAAATTTAGTCACGTGATGGTATTTTCAAACTATCAGTAGCTGGCACCAGAGTCAGAAAGAAAAGAACGATAAAGACAAGACAAAGAGAGAAACAGAGAAAAGATTTTGATTGAAGAGCATTCTGAGAGATGGAATAGAGTGAAAGGCGAGCTGAACTTGACTATGAAGTTGCGGGGTTCCTACTTCACAGGTGTGTTTATAGTGTCTTTTCACGTGCCTGTTTGCAGTCCAGAGTAATAAGGTTGTTATGCAAAAATATTGACTTTATTTTCAATGTGTGATCTTTTTATCCAAAGTTATTTCTGAGTTATGAAATTGATCAGCATGCAACACATTCTTGCAGTTGCAACATGTTCGTGTATGATGATATTACACCACAACACTCCCCGAACTCCCATAAAAAACTAACAGAAAACTAATTGCTGTTGTCTTCAGGGCACTGTTATTAAATCCCAACTTTATTTTTCTGCTAGTGCAATTGTTAATACCTTGATTTCCAGCCGCGACACGGCACCTTCCGCCTCCGGTTACTAGGTGTTTTTGTACCAAATCTTTTTTAAATTCACCGATTCCCTGTTTTGCCTTGGTCTTGTTATTAACATATCTCCAGAAGACTTTGGAGTAGTCTTCACATCTTCACACCGATTTTTGATTCATACGCTCTGTGTGCTTCTTTGATTGTATTAGCCAAGCAGTTCCATAAAGACCTGAATTTCTCATAATCTTGATCCTTGCTGGTGTGTTTGTACTTTCGCTAAGCTGCCATTTTTGCCTTAGCAGTTTTTCTAGTTTCCAGTGATATCCTCTGAGGTCTAGGTCACTTATTAGGATTAGCGACCGATTTGGGCTTGGCTTCAGTAATGCAGATTACATCAGGGTCACTTGTTTGCAAAGACTGCAGTTAATTTTTCTTGTATCAGTATCAGCGATGTGTCTTAAACTATATGTCTGAATTTCCAATCTACCCCAAATTCACACAATTATGACTTAATTATGGGATTTTGTAATATAAACAAGAGTTAGCTCACCTCATCCTCCATCACGGCATCAATGCTGTTTTCCCGCGCACATGTGAAATGCCGTTGAATCGTCAGAACCTCATGCATATTCATGAGGAAAACCAAGCTAAAATTTACTGTAACCAGTGAGGTACCATAGTAAATAATCAGCGAAAAGTTTACTTCTTAAATGTATTAAAGGTTCTCAATTCAAAATCATCTATTCTACACCACTAAAAATTTGCTCGGATGCGTCATGTATAGTTTTAATTTGATATCTACGAGTAGGAATATTTGAATGATAGCTGGCCACAAGTTACAGTTGTTCAACTTATCCAATGATAATATGGAATATGATGGCTCGTAGAAGAATACAAAGAATTAGATTGTTTTTCCACGAATCAGAAATGACAAAATATTTTTAAATATTTTAAATGAATAATAAATAATACTAGATCATATCATACCTAAACTGGAATATTTCAATTTTCAAACCAACAAAGAAATTGGGGGGGAGGGGGGGGGGGGGGGACCTAAGTGATTGACTTAAATATCTGTGAACATTCTCATTTCATATCATTTTAAATGTACATTCTGTATCGCTAAATATCAGTGGTTCATAAAATAAAATATATACTGTGAACAAACAGCAGGTCACTGAAACATCATTCTCCTGTGAAAAAGTGGATGATGAAATAAAAAATACAGCATTTTGCTGAAATTTCAGGTTCCAGGTGATTCATTCCCCTGCTTGGAATTTGAGGATTTTTTTTGCTCTGACATATAAATGATTTTGTCCATTGTATTTCTATAAAAGCACTGTATTTGTTCCATATTGGCTAGACGCGGTGCACTACTTCTTTTGTCAGGAGTAGATAGCAGGAATCTTTCATTCTGAAGTTACATCTCTGCATGCAGTTCTGTCTTCCTGGAAAACCTGCAAAAGGAAGACACTCTGCACTGCAGAAACCTTGATCTCTACCTCCAAGCTCTAATCTTTGAAGATTACATACACAGAATGAAAATAAGGGGAATGCAAAAATTCAAACCTGCACAGCAAGAAAGACTTCTGTCATCTTTTAAAGGGTCAACAAGGCAAAATAAAAAGAAAATGTGCATACTCATTATTTTTTTTACCCTTGTTCAAGGAAGCTAAGGGAAGAGAGATAGAGACAGATCAGCTGGTATTTTAGATTCTATGCTGAGGAATGGTAATGATGGCTGTATTATTGCAGGCCTGTGAAGTGCTGACTTGGTCCGTCACAAGAGACCCCATGCTGTCACCGGAGGCCACTGGAGAAACAACGGGGATGCATTTAGAAGGGTGGCTGTTGGTCCCATCAGACAGGAGGGCAGGTTGGGACTCAGAGGTTATAATAATAGAGGGAATAGGGGCTGTCAGTCTCTTGTGCTCACTCTGCTCTGAGGTAACACATGGCTAAGAGACAAAATAAAAATTAGTGTCATTACAGTGTATGATTAAACTTATTGACCTAATGATACATTTCATTTTAGCACTGACTAATGATATCTAGATAAAACTTCAAGCGAAAATGTACATTGCGGAAATAATGATGTACTCAGGCACTTCACAGAATCTGTTAAAGAAAATTAATCAACACCTTCTGACCAATCAGAATTAAGTATACAAAACCACTGAAGTATAAGCTTTAGTGATACTTCTATGGACCTCAAACTGTAGCAGAGACTTTATAAGGAGTAGTTAATAATTGTCAAAAATTCAGAAGAGAGATGAAAAAAACACTACTGGTGTCCAATCGAAAGAAAGGAAGGAAGAAAGAAAGAAAGAAAGAAAGAAAGAAAGAAAGAAAGAAAGAAAGAAAGAAAGAAAGAAAGAAAGAAAGAAAGAAATGGTAATCTTGATACATGGTTTCTAAATTTTCTTGTATTTCATTGCGGACATTATGAACACAAGATATTTCATGTCAAATAAAAATTACACCATGCCATGCTTGTGAGTCTATTCCTTAAGAAGATCATCTTTATTATAGCACACAAGGTCACATATACACAGAACAGATATGAATGCAGGCAGTAAATCGATGGCTTTGCACTTACAGTGGAGAGCAGATGATTGGACTGGACAGACTCAGTCATGGAGATGTCATCCCTGTCCAACACAGTCTGTAAACCCATAAACCAGAATAATTTGCTTCAGTACTTACTTAAACTTAATATTCCCTACATGCAACCTACAGTTTTTCCACACCACTGAAATATTGATTGGTAACACTTTCAATGTAGATCACAGCTACCGTGTATGAAAATGCTATAACATTATAATTCATTATAACATAGTCCGGCGGCACGGTGGCGTAGTGGTTAGCACTTCCGCCTCACAGCAAGAAGGTTCCGGGCTCGGGTGTTTCTGTGTGGAGTTTGCATGGTCTCTCCATGCTTGCGTGGGTTTCCTCCGGTTACTCTGGTTTCCTCCCACAGTCCAAAGACATAGACATAAGGCTAACTGGCTGTTCCAAATTGACCCTAGGTGTGAGTGTGATTGAGTGAATGAATAATTATAACAAAGTCTACTGAAATAATACCTTATCTTATTTTACCATTATAATTATTTCATTCATTCATTCATTTTCTGAACCACTTAATACTAATTAGGGTCGTGGGTAGGCTGGTGCCCATCTCAGTCGACTCTGGGCGAGGGCAGAGTACACCCTGGACAGCTCACCAGGCCATCGTAGGGCAGAAACACGCTGACGGCAACCCAATAGCCTACTCTTTACGAACGCCAGCAATGGTTCTTTTACATGCCTCTCACCACAGACAGTGAGAGACATGGTGGCCTTTGATAACCCTGCACTGGGGGCACAGCAGTGACAACCTGGTGATAGTGGGGCTTGAACCCCCAACATTCGGATCAGTAAGCCAGCACCCTACCACCAGGCCACCACTTCCCCATTATAATTATTCATGAAAATAAATTACATGTTATAGCTTTCTCTGTAATAAATTGTTCACAGGATATTCATGTGAGTCATCATCACTTGCTAATGCAATGTAAATGCATTATAAACACTGCTATAAAATGTAAAGCCTTTTCTTAAATAATTATAACTGTACATAATAAATATATTCCAGCATTAAGTAATTAGCCTGCTTGTCAGGCTTTTTGCAGGTGATAGTAAATGTAGCATGTCTGAAAACAGTGCCACTTAGTGGACACATTAGTTACATTTCATCTGACACAAGTCTTGTGGACACGAGGCTGTTTCTGCGGATTATCTCAAAGAGCAACAGATTAGACGCAGAGAATTATACACCCTGCCTTAATCGCTCAGTTCTGACTGACCCATGCAACGATCCACACCACGTGACCTAAATCAAGCTGCTCTTTCGGGTCACATACTGATCTGACCAGATTACATTTCCTGCAGAACTTATTGGGGCAGAAAGAGACCAAAATCAATATTGTGGTCTAATTTTAATTACTGAGTCATTTATTTATTTTCCCATATAATGCAATTAAAAATATGGGCTGTGAACAAAAAGAGAGCATTGTTTATTTCTTTGTTAAAATAGGGAACAGGAATAATTAATGCATTCAGTCTACTAAGAGTAGAAAACAATGAGGACGAATCTATACTAATAAAACTAGCTAAGGTGTATTAGTTGTATAAGGTGAGGTTAGTTACCCTCTGGGTGATGGGGTTTTTCTAGCCTTTAGATTGATCTGGAATATGAACATACCAGAAACAAAATTATGTTGTCTATAATTGTTGATGTTATAATAAAGTCTTGGGGTGTTTTACTGCAGTAGGTGAGTGATGCTGTGTTCAAGTGGGAACAGTAGGAAAGGTTCATTTGAACAGCTGGAGTTGGACTCCTGACTTCTCCGCAAACTACGAAATGATTTAAGGTTTTTAAGCAGACTTTTAAGTTCCATTATTACCCAAATTTAGTCATATCCAAATGCGACCCTTCATTTAGGTTCGTGTGATAGTTGGTGTGATTAATAGACAAGACAGAGTATGCCAGTCCTCCACGAGAGCCACAAAAGGCACCTTCATTTCTCACCTCAGATGACTGAAGAAGTGAATACTGAGAGGGAAGTGGCAGGTTCAACAGCAGAGTTGGAAAATTCCAAGGAGTGCCCACTTGTCATGAATACAGATCTTAGATCCAAGTAACTAAGATTTACAAACTAATCTTCATAGTGATGGTGTCAGGTGATGATGTCAGAGAGTGTGTAGGTCATGTGACACACTAGCAGGACATTGTGACAAAGAGACAGAGCGACACGGAATCATTCATTTTCGATCTGCCCGCACTTGTCACAATGTCACACTTCTAGGTAGTCTGACCATTACATGGGATATCCCACAATTAGATATGACTGACAGGATTGGCAGTAAATATTAAAAGCTTTAACATAAAAGTACCTAAATTAATTAGTATTATTATTAGGGCGGTACAGTGATGTAGTGATTTAGCACATTACCTCAAAGCAAGAAGGTCCTGGGTAAGATTCACGGGCTTGAGTGTTTCTGTGGGGGGTTTGCATGTTCTCCCCATGCTTGCGTGGGTTTGCTCTGGGTACTCTGGTTTCCTTCCAACGTCGAAATGCATGCACATTATGCTAATTGGCTGTTCTAAATTGCCCCTAGGTGTGAGTATGAGTGCAAATGGTTGTGTGTGTTTACCTGTCTGGTGAGCCGTTCAGGGTGTACCCCGCCTTCACCCAGTGTCGGCGTTTTTATACAATATTTAACTTTTTAACAATAAAAAATTCAGTTTTAATTTTAGTTAGGTCAAAGGGAATTTCTCTGATTCTGTTGGAAATACCTTGCGTAACTACACTATGCTCCGGATAATTTCACAGCTCCACGTAAACTGAGTAATCAGAAATGCATAAACAACAACATGGACTCTTACTCACACTGATATATGCATAGCCGGTGAAGTTTAGAGCTGCATCAACAGGACTTCTTTTGAAGCTGCCCGAGTCGCGACCTCTGACCTTCACCTTTAGAGAGCTGCAGTGCTTAAAGTCAGAGAGCTCTTTACAACCCTCATATGACACCTGACGTGAAAGAGCACTTGCCACATCCACCTCGGTATCTGTCAAAGCCTGAGACAGATATAGAGAAACAATGGTACTGATGGCATTGATAATCTCAGACTCATATTGAATCAATAAAAGAAAACTGTGATGAATGGGTGAAGGGCTGTCCATACAGACTCGCTGTCGGACATTGAGGACAGGCGCGTCCTGCTGGTTTGATACATGTTACTGCTGGTTTCTGAAGCCTGGCTGGTCACAGTGGAGCGGCGTGTGGAGATAAAACTGCTGCTAGGCAAGCGTTCTCCATGAGGAACACGCAGTAACACACCCAGACATGGAATATACCTTGCTAAAGCAGATCTGACCCAATACAGGAAAGTATAAAAAAAGAGAGAACATAAAGGTTTATTGTGGAATACCATAAATATAAGATGTAGATACTGCAGGTATAAGATGTAGATATGCAGGAAAAACTGCAGTCTGAGGCATATTAAGGGAATAACTCAGCAAAATCAATTTAAATAGATGGATAATTCTGACTTCTGTATTTGTTATAAATATTTATGGTTAAAATAGTAATAGGACGGCACAGTGGTGCAGTGTCACCTCACAGCACGAAGGTTCTTGGTACAAACCTCATAGCCTACTGGGGCCTTTCTCTGTGGACTTTGCTATGCTTGTGTGGGTTTCCTCCAGGTACTACTCCAGTTTCCTCCCACAATCCAAAGACATGCACATTAGGTAAACTAGCTATTATAAATATAATATATAATACTATATATTATCAGATCTGTTATATATCGCACAGATTAAATCGCTCCATTCCTCTGCAGTATATACAAAATTCTGTAATCTAGAACTGTTTTATTATATAAATAGCATTCACCACTGACTAATTCTTTGAATGATTGTAAAAACACATAGCACATACACACACCACTACCTCTGCACAACAGCCACTTTAGTATTTTTACTTTTTTATTTTATGCTATGTTCTTTATGTGCAATACTTGTTTCTTATGTGGATATTGAGGGGGCTGAGTCCAAGAATTTCATTGCCGGTAGTGATGTCCCATTATTACCTTTATATGACCGATAAAACGTGAAACTTGAAACTTTGCTCTAGTGCAAATGCGATTTAATTATTTTTTAAAAATTGATGTTCTCTTTTCAATGTTTTAAAAATATAACTTCTATTTAAAGAATATAATTTGACAAAACCTGCCTTTTTATATGGTACTATGAAAAAGTCATACACACATGAAAAAATAAAGCTGTCTCAAATATAAGGAATTAAGCAAGAGTGGTATAATAATAATGATAATAATAATAATGATGATAATAATAATAATAATAATAATAATAATAATAATAATAATAATTAAAGATGTGAACCAGGTTTGCTGTTACCACCAAGAAGATAATTACTCTTCAATGTCCTTAAGTGTTTCATTTCTGTATTTTCTATTATTATTATTATTAATATTATTATTATTAATATTATTATTTTATTTTGTGGAACAAACTGTTAGCCAAGCTTGCCTACAAGAACCCACCTCAGTTCTTCTGTAGAATTTTGACGCTCTTTTGAATTCAGATTTTTAGATTCTAGTTTATGGACCATTAAAAATAACATTCAATCCTTTAGTAAAGACTGGGTAAGCATTGTGTAAAGAGATCCGTACAGAGTATCTGTTGCTCAGAACCTGTCTAAATTGCATGCTAAGTACAAAGTTATTCATTCTAGTTCTAGTTCCTATTGATTAAACTTTTCCAGTACCTCAAGATAATCATCAACAGCCAAGGCTGATGACAACCAACAGAATCAACGTTATTGATTTTTGTTCTAGCCTGTTTCATTTAGCAGCATCACTCATGATGTGGACAGCAAGCAATGCAGTGAAGTACCTGTATTTGGGATGCGTGATGGCGTAAATGATGGGGTTGTGGATAGCCGAAGCCTTGGCAATCACAGCAGGAACAGAGTTCATGTACGGGGTGAGCAAGTCAGCGTAACTACATGAAGAGAATTCAATAAAATGAAAACTTTACAAGCACTTTAATATGACCGGGATGACAAAAATGAGTAAAATTACATATGTGCATGTCTTAAAAAATATTTTAATGAGAGACTATAGTATTCACACTAAGGATAAAACTACATGAAATTCTTGGGTAACTAGTTCTGAATCTATTTTACAACAGTCTTTCTTTGGAAGTCTTTGCCTCTTAAAATGAATAGTTATTCATTTAAATTCATTTATTCAAATTAAAAAACAAGATTTAGCACCTTCTATAAATTATTCAGTAATAAATATTGTAAGTATATCATCTCACATCTGCATTAGTGACCTAATATATTCAATAAGTTCAATATTAATGGTGACAGAAATTATTATATTTTTGTCTATATGTGGCCGTTTATTCCTGATGGCCTCCTTTAGTTTCTGAAGTAAAGTAATCTAGGTTCCCTACTGACTGCGTGATGCCTATCCAAGAACTCGATGAGAGTAATGCCCGGTGTGTTCCAAAACATTGTTGCTATCATCTTCTGTGTCGATCTGGCACTGGAGAACAGCTATGGCGCCATAACTTGGCTGAACCCTATTCTCTGGTTCATACAGGTATACACATCTGTTTGGGCTAATCAAGAACATCCTATGTTGTTTCAGATTCGAAGATCTCGATAAAGTTAAATGATCTGTAAAATCATTTAGGAGGAAAACTCTTTTCTTTTCCAAACTGGATTTGATACTTGGATTTGATGATAATTTGTAATAATAATTTAATTTAATAATTAACAAATTTAATAATTTGTAATAATGATTTGATGTAAGAAAAATAATAGTGATTATGTTTAACAGGAGCTTTGTGTACAGAAGACTTCATGCTCTAATTGATGTAATGTCTTTGTTATGGTCTGTTCATTTATAAAGATGTGGTGACTGAGGATGCATTACGTTTTTGATCCACCCTCGCATATATAGCACTGTGCAAAAGTTTAGGCACCTGCAAAGAAATACTGTAGAGCCAAATAATATAAAATAATAAATAATTACACAAAAAGTTTCTATATTAAAATAAAATTCTATACAGTAAAGCACAGTAAACAGTAATCAATGAAACAAAGTCAATGTTCTGTGTGATGACCCTAGGCCTTAAAAATATAGTATTCTCAGGTACAGTTTGTGCAGATTTACAAGGTAATAATCTGGTAAGTTTTACTGAGTATCTTGGAGAACCAGCCACAGTTCTCAGGGAGATATGGACTGTCACTCTTGCCTCTTTGTTTGCATACAAAACCCAGCAGCCTTCTTTATGTTTTTGTCTCAAAAGTGGTCTCTTTTGTAATATGCTGCTTTCTTTATTGACATACAAACATTGTTTTCTGTGATATTTCATTTTGTGCTGGAAAAATTATGTTAGGAAATCTAAAATGCTTTTGTACTGACTCACTAATGTACAAGTCAGAAAAGAATCTAGAGTAAAGTTTATGCCAAGAAATAGGTTTACAGTACAGTAGTATAGATAGA
>JBCNYH010000021.1:38111296-38127543 GCA_039654325.1 Tandanus tandanus
ATATATGCAGGTCAGGAAGATCAAAATCCAAAACATAAAATGGCATAAAAAAGAAATATCACATTAATTTAATTATTAAATGTAACAAATTTTTACTTTTATTGTGTTTTAACAGCATGAGGGAAAACTTATATACATACCGTGTTTCCCAGCAGCAGGGCCCAGATGACGTCCCGCTCGCAGACTAGCCTGATACAGCGAGTCCAGGTCTGAAAGCTCCTTCTCCTCATACTCAGCAGCCTCAGCCTCTAGTTTTGGCTCAAACTGAGAGCTTGCAAACTTTCTGATACTCTTATTCCTTGAACTCATTGGACTATGAGGTGGACCACTCCATCCATGTGAGCGTGGAGAGACAATGGGTCTAATGAGGTGGCTCTGATCAGGTGGTGTCTCATGGGGCGTGACTACGGCATCAGGGCGATCCAGACTCCAGGAGGACCAATGACGAGCTGCAACTGGAGGAGGGGCGGGTCTGGGGCTGGAACGAGTTAACTCAGGTGATGAGGGGAAGGGAGGGTTGAGTAAGGGTTGCCATACGGGGGTTCTGGAGTGTTCCTGTACACTGTTCTCAGGCTGAGGCAATTTGTTTGCTACATTAGGATAGGGGCTGTCAGACGTGCCCCTCCATAAGGCTGAAGCAGGGGATGTGGAGGAGGAAGCTATAGGCTGCTGGTGCTGGGAAAGCTCTTCGTCTTCATCCAGAACACCCCAGAATTCCAGGGGAAGAGATGGTAGAGAGATGGCTAGGTGCTTATGGATGGGTCTGATCTGCCCGCCTGAGGCCTGCAGGACATCGGGAAGTTTCACACCAGCCCATTCAGTGTCTTTCAGAGACAGGTCGCTTCCTTGACTACGGTCTTGTGGGCATGATTGAGGTATGGGAGTATGGGGAGTGTTAAGTGACTTTAATGAATTAAGTGAATTAGAGGTGAGTGTCTTTGTCTGGGCAGGAGGCAGCGGGCCAAGGGATGCGTCTTGATTGACTTCCCACACCTCCTCCTGATTGTCTGTCAGCAGTATTTGGACCGTGCCAGGCTGTTCACTGCAAAAATGAAAGGACAAAATCGAACTGAGTTTCCTCAAATGGCATCAGACAGTGACAGGGTCAGCAACTGGTTACCAAAGAACATGGAGTTGCAAGACATTTTTAGAAAATGGAGTCTTTTTTCATTCTCCAGTCATTACATATGCAGGAGATGCATTTGAGTATTTGGTTGTAAACCTACTATAAGCCTTTAAACCTTGAAACGAATGGGTTAAATTTCCAAACTCGTTTTCAAGCGTTTTGTCTTTAATTGTGAAAAGACTTACGATACAGCCAAAGGTGCTTTTATAAGGCATTTTGTCATCAAGAGACCAAGCACAAGGAGACTTAAGGCAGTTTCACCGTGGTTAACATGACATCTATGTACGAACACACACAGCATGTACAGATGTATGTATGACCTTGACATAATTTTCATAGCTACTACATGAAGCAGAAGCTTTAAATTAGAAATAAATGGTTCTATAAACTTTACTGTCCATTTATCAATAGAACTAAGTAGCTGGTCTCTCATTCTCTCACTTGTTGCCAAACTACTTAAATCCTACAATTAGGGTTGCAGGGTTACATAGGCTGAAGCCTATTTCAGCCAACCCTGAACAGCTCGAGAGACCATCACAGGGCAACACACACATACACCTAGGGGCAATCTGAAACATCCAATTAGCCTAATGTGCATGTCTTTGCATTGTGGAGTACCAGGGTATCAATGGGGAAACATGCAAACTCCACACAGAAGTCCCTGAGCTGGGGACTCAAACCCAGGACCTTCTTACTGTGAGGTGCTAACAACTACACCACCGTGCCACCCTAGCTGGTCTCTTCTAAAATAATGTTCACACACTTAAACACTGTCTTTACGTTTCCAGTCACACACCAGTCAGCATTTAAATTCCTCTTCCATCTTCATAAGGTCTTCAGGGGGTGTTTGTAAAGACTAATAAAGCAATGGTGGAGCTGATAATGTTGGATCAATAGACAAACAACTACAGTTAATGAGACATTTTTACCGTTATAGTTTCGCTTAGTGCTTTGGTACACGAACTCCCATGTTCCTTTCGAGATATTAGGGAAGGGGGGGGGGGGGGGCTTATGCTTTAGTGTTGATGGTGCAATCGATAAAGTAGGAGTGCAAACATTCCTGATGAATGTGCTAATGCACCACCTAGTTTTAAATACTCCTCAAACAGCACGTTAGATAATTACCCAGGGGGCTTTGACCAGGTCAGCCCATACATCACATCAGCATTTCTGATCAATAGGGACGAATGAGAGAAGAAAAAAAGTGTGGAGTGAAATAACTGCACTCCATTGATCACACTGCAGCGTCCCCCGCTGACTGCAATGCCGATTCCCCCATAGTGTGACAATCGTGTGACAAGAGCAGCAGCGAGCACCGCAGATTCTGTAATAAGCCCACGGCTATAATGAAAGTAGTGGCTGTGCAGAAAGTGATGTGCTGTCCTCTTGACTAAGTTGTGCTGGCAGCGTGGGTGGATGACCTCTACTTCTCGAGTTTACCAGAAATCTTTACATATCTTATAGCCCCAATCCACTAAGAAAGATTACAGACATACAACAGATTCCAAAAGAAACTAAAGTTATAGTATGTGTGGGGGTGGTGTGTGTAAAACACAGCACACGTTCAAAACTCGAGAGTTATGCAGGGTTTTATGGTAACCAACAACTGCATGGACAAAATGTTTACCTACAGAATTCAATTTAAAAAAAATGTGCACAGAGAAACATTGGTCATGCCTACATATTAACTTCATCCACTCCAGCTCCCATGTTGGGTTTGACCTCACTGATTGAAACTGTCTGCTCTGACCAACCCAGGAGGGTAAGCAGGGTTTTTTTTTATCACTGTTAGGCAAAAGTGGGCAGACCCTCCTTGTTTTCTTTTATTTCCGTAAACCATGGAGAACATGTAGAAATCAGAGACTTTGTGCTTGCATATGGTGAATCCATTGTAACTAGCCACGCCTCTACTGTAACTAGCCACACCTCTTTTGAGGACCACACTCTAACTAGCCTATCCTGTGTGAACTTCATGTTCCTCATCTTCCTTTGAACTGACCAATCCTAAGTTTCCTTACCACACTAAGAGCTATCAGTGTATAAATACCAAAACCTTTGGAAATAAAGTCAAGAGCATTGTTGACCATGAGCCTGTGTGCTGTGTTCCAGTTTTTTTCTCATGTCTGATTTGGTAGGGTAATATCTAGCGGGCGTGGGGGTAATCTAAAACCGAGCATGTGGGAATTTCTTTGTTTAAATTGCAATACATTCGTGTTTTTCCCCTTAATATGCAGTGTACACAAAATCAAAAGTTCACACCAAACATTTCCCCTTTCAAATGATCACTACCATTCAGATGATCTATAACATGTTGGGTTTGACCATTCATTGCAAGTCATGTTTTCTGGTATGTAAAAAGTATTGTGTTTAATCATTTTCTGTGTCAATAAAAACATGATATCTACATACTTCTACTAAACTGAGATAATGAACTCACCCATTATTAATCTTATTAATTATTCTCTTTGTAGCTTTACCGAAAGTGACAGTGATCCAGTTGAAACTACTAACTTTTTCACGATCACCCAGAATGCACCGTTCCTTGAACTGACTCCGGCTTGAATTAGCACAAACATACAGGCTATATATAAGTAAGAAAGGCTGTGCTTCTGAACAAAAATTACAATCAAATTCAGTTGCTTTCACTTGAGGAATTAAAGCATTTGTGTCAAAGGAAAACTGTAGGGTGCCACAGGCATCACCAGAGATGCATTGGCACTGATCCAGGTTTGTGATCATTTGGGATCTCTATGAAAGGAACTGTGTCCGAGAGTGTGAAAGTCACTCACTCACTCATTTGCTCACTATTAGGGTCACAGGGAGGCTGGAGCCTATCTCAGCCAACACTTTACAAAGGAAGGGTACACCCTGAAAAACTTGCAAGACCATCGCAGGGCAGAGTGTGAAAGTGCCACATGCAAATGAAATAATCTATTTTAAAAAATCCAGTTTTTTCAGTCAGTTTTTTTTTTAAATTCTCAGATCATGATATTAAACTTCATATAATTTATACCATTTCTGAGTTTTTTTTTATTGGAAATGATGTTGATAGTAAGATTTAGTAATTTTTCAATGAATATATAAATAACTTAATGGACTAAAAACCCAGCGATTAAAATAACTAGGAAGGAACATGTGGACTGAATCTTGTTTGGTCGTAATCAGCTGACTGACAGCAATTTAACACGGTTTACTTGTAAGCTCACACTGCACACACATTAACTCTGTGAAATGGAGTTTAGGATTTATCACTCGAAGAGAACATGCAAACTCCACACAGAAATGCCCGGTGCTTGAACCCGAGACCTATACTACTATAAACTGTGGAAAGTATATTAAAGTGCTGTATTTAAATAGTGGGCTGGATAATCTTACTAGTGCTGAAATTGGGAAGGACAAGAATTATTCCATTATAGAACATAGGAACCAATCATGTTCTAGCAGAAAAAACATAACTCATGCAACACTTGTTTAACAGGTATTTTTTTGGGGGGTGGAACAAACAGTGTAGTGGGTGTTTACGATTTAGATATTCATGAACCCAGTATCCTTTGAAAAAGTAAAACTGTTTTGTCCGTTCATGGCTGTCCAGCAACATTTTTTGTGAAACTACTACAACAAATAGTTCAATAAAAATGTCTAAAATATCTTTTTCTCTTGCAGAAACAAGTTTTGGGTGAGTTTAATATAACACAAGAACCATAATAACACACAATCTAGAGGACATGCTGATATAAGAACACACAGCATCTCTCTTTTGATCTCCAAACCTTTGGCATCTGTTTCTCAGGTGAAAACACAGACAGACAGAAGGGAGCAAGCTGAGTGTTTTTGGACAGGCAATAAGCCGGAGACACACACGAGGAGGAGACAGTGGAGGTACCTGCGAGGCCCCTGTGAACGGCCGGGCTCCTGTGGCTGCTCTTGCTGTTGTTGCTGTTGCTGAATGCGCTGTTGTAGGCCTCGAGCTCTCCTCATGCATTTTTGCAGCTTGGCGTCAGCAGCCATAGTCCTGCTATGAGTGTTAGCACTGCCCTCATGCATGGAAAATCTTAGTTTAGCTATAAATGTAACAAAAAAACAAACAAGAAAAGAAAAGAAAGGGGAAGAAGAAAGGAAAGAAAGGAGAAGAATAAGGGAAAGAAAAGGAATGCAAAAAAGAAAAAGAAAAGAAAGAGCTGAGTTATGAGGGGCCCGCATGCAGACCATAGTCTTTGTAGTAGAAACGACAGTTGTGAGTTTTAAATTAAGAAAAGGAGGTGAGGGGAAACCGCCCACCTTTCACCCAAGAACGTGGCCTAGGCTGTGTTCAATAGGCAAAGCTTTGCACACTGGTTTATTACAACATCCTTAACTTCATAAAAAACCCCACTGAAAATGAAGAATGTCAGATGTTTAATCTCCTATAAGAAGAAATCTTGTGTTAGAATCTTGTGCAGGGTTTTGCTCACTGAACATACCCGTTTCATATGAGTGACATGTTACATAAGATTAAACAAGGTATGGAGAAGCTCAAGGCTGTCCTGATGTCCCAAGAGGAGAGAAACCAATAATCAAAATCCGAAAAAAAATGTATTTACTTCTTTTCAGCAAGGCTGCATGATAACAACTAAACAAGAGTCTCACAATTATTTCCCTTAACATTAAAACTCTACATAAATATTCATAATGATTTAGCCAATTTATGAGAAAATCATAATCAATTTATGTAGCATTTCATCATTTACATTTTGAATCGACTTTTTCCACTTTGATAATAAGGTGACTATCAACTCCAAAATTATTGCTACCTAAACCTGTAGTAGACCTATCCAAAAAAAAAAAAAAACCCTTAGTAGCGGAGGCATAATACCATGTATAACATATTCGTATAACACTACACAGGAATGGAACAATCTGATTGTTCCGCTGTCAGGGGTTCATTGATTCATTCATTCTACTAAATCCTAATTAGGGTCGTGGGGAGGCTGGCGCCCATCTCAGCCGACTCTGGGCGAGGGCAGAGTACATCCTGGACAGCTCGCCAGGCCATCGCAGGCTATCAGGGGTTTAAAAAAAAAAATTATGAGTGGATAATGTGTGAATGAAAACAATGGAGACTCACGGTTTTTCACAGTTGCTTGGAGCAATAATATCACTATTCAACTATTCTGCTTTAAAATGAAAAATCTAATTATAAAAATCTTGTTTTTGTTTATTTTTGTGTTTCTGTGAAGTATATACTAAAACAGTGCTAGCTACACAGTGCTCAGCTCAGCACATGGAGATCACCTGACTTTCCTCAGTCACGGTTAAAATATATACATATTACTTACAAAAATCTTTTTTTAGTTTGTTTTCTTTTATCTTTCTGTGTAGTATATACTAAAACTCTAAAAGAGGTTTAACAAAAATGCTGATACACAGCACTTATACACCTGTTTACACATAAAAAAGGGGAAAAAACATAACATTTTGTTTTAGTGTGCTTTTTTTGGTCCCCATGTAGTATATACCAGAACAATAATTCGCCTTAGGTTCGGTGGATGCTGCTGAATTTGTGCAAAAAAATTCTGTGATACACTCATTTCATAATTATTGGTGTTTCTAAAAATAATAGTTATTGGTTTGTCACACTACAACAACAGTACTACAACAGTACTGAGGATCTTCCTGTGTTCTCACAACCAGTTAAAATCTACCGCCAAACTTAACCTTCTGTTAAAGATATCCAGGATTTGTGGAGAAATATCCTGGCATATAGTGGCGTTTTTAATTTGTGATGCCAAACTTCATAAGAGCTCCTGGATGACCCGCTCGAAAAGAGTTTTATAAACATTCATAAACAAATATATGGTAAATCTGTTAAATACAGTAAAGCTAATAATTGCATGAGTTTTTTTTATACAGAATAATATAAAAACCTGAATCAGTTATCCAGCACAATTACTTATGCAATTCTAATGCATGAAAAGATTCCATAGCAATAAAAAAGAGCCAATGAAAATGCTATCTAGCATTATTACGTTTAATAATAAGCTCAGAGTTACGCTCACCAATATCATCACTCTGGTTAAGTGATTCAAACAAAATCATGATCTCATTTAAAAGATGATTTATTATGCAGCCTTACTGTACATTTTAGAACTATACTCTCTTTGAATTTTATAATGAAGCAGCACAAACCGCTTGTTCATTATCCATCCACGTTTAAGAGAAGATGATTTGGTTGCTCTCCTGTCTGCAGCTGTTACATGGAAAACATGGGGGTGTTGCTATGGCTCCCTGAAAGTTGTTTTATTTAAGCCTGAAAGATTGTTAATTCTGCCTTTCATAAATGTGCTATTTTCAGTACATTTAAGGCTGCTCAACACCAGCTGCTCTTTGGTTCAGTGTAACTGCTGCTGACGTTCCTCTCGCATATGTGAGCTGAGAGAGGCGGGCGAGGGGACAGGAAGGACACGGAGGGTTTGGGCCAGCAGCAGCACCACAGAGACACACACTCACACATGCACACACACACACGCACACACGCGCACACACACACACACACACACACACACACACACACACACAGAAAGCAGGAGCACAGCTGGAATACACACGCTGATGCACAAACAGGGGGGCACACAGAGGCAGAATGAAAGGAAGAAATAGACAGACATAGAGGAAGAGCGGCAGAGAGAGTACCACTTTAGGACTACAAGGTCACAGCATAAGTCCTTAATCTGGGCCATTTATCTGAAAGAAACTGTTACAGTTTTCTACCATGCCGAAATCATCACCTCAGAGACCACGCTTCACCTTTTCAGAACTGAAAAAACTGGATGACTTTGACGGGGTTTAGAGTTCCAGACAGGCAGGACACAATGGAACAAGGGTTTCAGAAAGCTATATTTATACAACCTGGCTTTTCCCTTTCCCTGCAGAATGAACACACACACACACACACACACCCACACACACCCAAACACCCACACACACCCACACAGCAGAACATGGAGTGTTTGCTGACCTGGATAGCAGTTTGTGAGTGGGGCGTGGTATAAATAGCTTGGTAAAGAGTTTTGCCCAGCTAAAAAAATGATTCCCTCTTAATTAATCATTCCGTGCTGTGAACAAAATGCTGCTACCAGAACTCAGAGCGGAAAAGCCATTCTAGAAACAGGACAAGCTGAACCAGACAAGCTAAATATTGGGTATCGAGTCCATAGAAAAGTGGGACAGTGGCATAATGGTTAGAACGTCCACCTCACAGCAAGAAGGTCCTGGGTTCGAATCCCGGGCTCGGTGAGGGCTTTGCATGTTCTCCCCATGTTTGCGTGGGTTTCCTCCAGGTAATCCAGATTCCGCCCACAGCCCAAAGACATGCACATTAGGCTAACTGGCTGTTCAGAATTGCCACTAGATGTCAGTGGGAGTGTGAATGGCTGTGACAGTCCACCCTGCAATGGCCTGGTGAGCTGTTCAGGGTGTACACCACCTTCGCCCAGTATCGGCTGAGATAGGTCCAGCATCCCTGAGACTGTAATAGGATTAAGTTTTTCAGCAAATGAGTGTTTAAGTGTAATTGACATCCAGTTACATAAAATAGATGTGGATGACAAGCCACATTATATATAATATTATTATAACCAAGCTTTTTAGGAAGCAGGATACAGAACCACTACAGGAGAGAGAGTTATGGATCTTTTGCCGAAAAGTGGCAGCTATTATGGTGATGCTGAGGCTTAAACGCCCAACCATCTGACCAGTAACCCAGAGACTTAACCATGTGCTTTCTAACCATGTGCTTTCTTACAAAGAATTATTTCAGATAGCATGAGATTACTATGAACAGATGTTTACCTTTGTACAATTATTTACAATTAGTTCAGTGCTTCAATGAAATTTCCACTCTTAAGCTCAGTGGCGGAGTTATGACCATCTGCTGCTGCTCCTGAAATAAATGCCCTGATGTAAGTGCCCAATTCAGCTTAAATATTGAGTGCTATATTTTATTGACAAGGCTACACTGCTTAACATAACAGCATCAGTGTCGTGTCCAGATTTTAACACATGGTTTTGCAGGTGGAGGATAAACGCACACTAAAAACGTATAGGATATTTTATTTTTAGGATCTTTGACTAATTCCCCGAATGGCCATTCAGGCCCCTTTTCCATCAGAAGCATTTCCCAGGCCATTTTACGGCCAGGTCATGATTTCAAACCAGTTCTTTGCACATCAACAGCCAAATACATATGCTTGACCAGGAACACACATCCCAGAGTGGCACCAACTTGCATTGTTCAGTAAATCACACAGGGTATATAGAGGCTAGTGCAGGTTTATAAATAAACTCTATTTTTTATTGCATTTACTGAAATTTCTGATAATAAAAACCTAATTAATTTATTCATGTCTGGCACTGTCATGAAAATAGAATGACCAGCGCTCCATGTTGTCATGGCAACTGTGCATGCAATGTCCACAGTAATTAAAATGTCTAAAATGTAAAAGCGCTTTATTCATACTGTCAGCTATTACAGTACATATTACATATATTATGTTCATTATCATTATTATTACGAGCTACGAGTGCGCATACGTTAACAGGCGTTAACAGTTGCTCCTGCGCTTCCTGTACTTTTAACTCTTTTTTTTCTTACTTACTTTAATGGTTTTTTCTTTTCTTTGTTTATTATTTTATTGTTCATAAGTAGTTGCCCTCTCAATATGTGGGTTGGGAGAGTTTTTGTACTTTTTATCGCTGCGGAACACATAATAAGTAAACTTAAAGTAAAACTCAAGTATTCTGATTCTGATTATTATTTTTTCATCTTCGTGTGGGCAATGATGTAATGATGTGGGAGTACGATGGCTCTCCATCCCGTAGAAAAGCAAAATGGTTATAACGCTCACAGTCTGTACAAAACCAGAACCAGCAACACGTTCACACTGGTGGCAAAGTACACAATGACATCCAGTATACACACTGCACTGACAATCACAAATTCCTGAATGTGTGTTTTTTTTGTGTGTGTGTGCGTGTACGCACAATTTACGATTAAATACATAAAACACTAAAATAATAAAGTATTTTATCAGATACCTTAAATTTTGTATTTTATAAGGACTCGTTCATTGTTCATTGTCAGATTTTTTAAAGACAAGTGCATTTTTTTTGTTTGTTTGAATCCGGCATGATAGCATAGTGAGTAGCATATCCGCAATAAGGTCCTGGCTTCGAGTCCCGGGCTCGGCGAGGCCGTATCTGTGTGGAGTTTGCATGTTCTCCCTGTGCTTGTGTGGGTTTCCTCTGGGTACTCCGGTTTCCTCCTACAGTCCAAAGACATGCACATTTGACAAATTGGCTTATCCAAATTGCCCCTAGGTGTGAGCTTGAATGTGATTGGTTGTGTGTGTGTGTGTGTGTGTGTGTGTGTGTGTGTGTGTTGGCCCTGCAATGGACTGGTGAGCTGTTCAGAGTGCACCTCTCCTTCACCCAGAGTCGGCTGAGATAAGCTCCAGCCTCTCTGTAACCCTAGCAGGATTAAGCAGTTTTGTATTTTTTTTATTTCATCAGTATTTTATGCAGAAGATGATCTCAAGGAAAAATTGGTGGATTTCTATAAAAGGCAATGAGATATTCTGGTCTTAGATGATGTAGTAATGTAGCCAAATTATACAATTACAATCATTTAATGAGAGACCTGTAATTTAAGGGGAGATATTATGCTTTTCCAATTTTTTGACCAATAAATGGTGTTACAGGGCAGAATATCTGAATATGAAGGTTAGTCTCCCTCTGAGCTGTTTGAGCTAGCCGTAAACACAAGGTTGCCCACCCATACACAGCAGTATCTCCACTCATCCCGGTCTGACTCTCAGCGCACGGAGCATGGGGTTTTCAGGCGACCAATCAGAGCAGACTTGGCATAGAAAGTCCATAATTGGGAGGAGAAAGACAAACAGGCCGTCTAGCATGTATACTCAAAATCAGTGTCAGCTTCCTGAAGAACTATGGAGTTTTTTGGATTTAGGAATCCTACTTTGGAGCTCCACTGGTGTCTGAAATGAAAAGTAAAGGTCTGAAAATGGGTAGAATATCTGACCCTAAAGAAAAATGACTGATTTGTTTACATCATCCATGGGGTGCACATAAGTGGTCTAATGGTACAATGTTAGCAGTGCTGTGTCTGAAGAAAACATTGTTTAAAAGGCAAACAAGATGACTTTATAGCTGTTTAAGACCAGGTGCAAGAAGGTATGGAACACCCATAATCTTTAAAGTGAGCTTGAGTTAATACGGATATTTTTCTTGCTTTCTTTAGTCACCATGCCACTAAATGTGCAGCAGTCATCATGTCACATAGTGCACTCTAACAGTTTAAGACTTAAGCACTCTGGGAATATTTTTTACAAAATGCTACAAAAAATTGGAGTGATATGAATATTTTCACCCGGTGAAACGACTCTGGCCTCTGAAGACTGAATTGCTAGTGGCGAGATAGTAGTGTTGTGGAATCCTTGTATGGTGGAAAATGGGTCTTAGGATGGATTTACTCCTAATCATATACGGTAAGAAGCCTAGGCAAATAGAATTTTCATAACATCCTCTGAAAACCACTGGAGCAAATCTGCACTGACTTCTGCCTACATACCAGGTTTCAGGTAGCAAGTGCCTTTCAACAGCAAAAGACTATCAGTTGTACCACTTAATTTAGCACGGCTGAGCCTACATGAGTACCAAAGTAGCTCACAGAAAGAGAGAAAGAGAGAGAGAAAGAGAGAGAGAGAGAGAGAGAGAGAGAGAGAGAGAGAGAGAGAGAGAGAGAGAGAGAGAGTCAATCAGATCATAACATGACGAGAAGAGGACAATGAACAATGAAGCAAAGGACGAACATTAGGACAGGTAAAGAGCGGAAAACAGAAGGCAGACATAGGCAAGCGGGCAGCTGTGAGGCAAAGGATAGCTTGGTGGGGAGAGTGGGCTTGTTTTGTGTTACTAATAGGCACAGTGGGCAGGGGCACAGTCAGCATTACTTACACACAATGTGGCGCAAGAGTGCCAGGGCGGTGGCTGGGTCTCCAGCCTGCTCCAGGCGCAGCGACTGCTCTAAGAGAGCATCCGCCTCCGCCAGGCAGCGCTTAAAACTGCACCCCTTCCCTGTAATTAACACACCAAGGCCAGGCTGCTGAAAACATGCACACACACACACACTGCCGGTGGCACGCCAGCGAGCTCCTGATACAAACATCAACCGTGCCAGTTTATGCAGAACAAAAAAAAAAAAAAAAAAAGCAAAAGTATCACCAGTAGAGATGCACCCAGGTAGCTGCACAAAGACACAGAAGCATGCACTCGTACTGACAATAATTATTCATGTATAGTGTTGCTTCAGTCTCTTGATGAACTTGTGCTACTGGATTAGAGTAACTCCCGCTGTTCAAACATCTACAGGACAGGGGAACATCTGGACCAATGCTTTGTTCATTCTTATAACATGAGTCGGTTCAGGCGTTCACCCCTCTTCCTGCTCCTTTCTGTCTATTTACTTCCTCTTCTATTAGGGCATCCTAAAAAATACTCCCCCAGCTTCTACACCCAGAAAGAGGAAGTAAAAAGAGCAAGGATAGAAATACACCCCCCAATGTACCACCAACAACATAATAATTGGCACCCTTCCATGAGAATAGCTGCAGTACTGATGTTTCAGAGCTCCAATGTCCCCGGTTTGCACCTTTCCTCGAATTATTGTTGTTGAAATCTGTCTGTGCTTGGGATCAACATGTCCATATTGCTGGCAAGTGGGTTGGAGTAAAATGTACATGCAGTGTTTTTGGATCACTTATTGAAAATAGATGGATAAAGTACAGCTGCGAAGTCGTACAGTGAGGAGGTAGTTAACTTAGCTAGTTAAACAGGCCATGCGTTAAATCACTGCTTCACAAGAGTTTTAAGTTTAAATGTTTAATGTGATGTGACTTTATAGCACCAAGCACACGTGTGCAGCCATAAGTTTTATTGCGCATAAGTTAAACATTATGGGGCTAAAAGTAAATACTGATTCAATGCTGTGATTTGTTTCCAGCGATACGATTGGTGGTAGCTGAATCTTATAATAGGATTCCAAACATTAAACAGGAGCACAAAATGTAATGTAATTATGTGCTTTTGAACCCCATTAAAAACTCCCGAGGTGGAAGTGGGCAGTCCATATACAAAGGTTATGTTGTACATGGAGGAAAAAATTAATCTGGAGCAAAATATTGGGTTAAAATGAAAATATATCATGCCTCCATATATTTAAGCTTAAAATGTACTGAAAATGATTTGTGGAAGTGTTCCTGAGCCTATGCAGTGATTTACATGACAGAATCATGCCTGTTTAATGCAGTGCCACCTGAGGGCCTGAAGATCACGGGCATCCGATTTTGATTTTCGGCTTTGTCCCTTGCACACGGGGACACAGTGTCTCACTATTCTCAGAAACCCATCCATCCATCCATCCATTTTCTAAGCCACTTAATCCTAATTAGGATCGCTGGTAAGCTGGCACCCATCTCAGACGACTCTGGGCGAGGGCAGGGTACACCCTGGACAGCTCGCCAGGCCATCACAGGCCAACACACACAACCATTCACAGTCACACTCACACCTCGGACAAATTTGGAACAGCCAATTTGCCTACTGTGCATGTTTTTGGACTGAGGAAAGAAACCGGAGTACCCGGAGGAAACCCACGCAAGCATGGGGAGAACATGCAAACTCCACACAGAAACGGCCGAGCCCAGGCCTTCTTGCTGTGAGGCGAACGTGCTAACCACTGCGCCACCGTGCCGCCTTCTCAGAAAATCTGTAATTAAATCGTGACGTACAGGATATTATGAGACATTTAAAGTCTTTGCAATTTTACATTGGGAAACAATTTGTAAACAGTTTTTTGCAGATTGGTAAAGCTCTGCCCAGGTGCTTTTTCTACACACAATCATGTTGCTGACCTGTTGCCAATTCACCTCTCATTAGTACTCATTAGTAGCAAAATCTTCCTCCAGCTGTTTCTTTGTAGCACCACTTACTGTTCCAGCCTTTTGTTGTCCCATCCCAACTTTTTTGTGACGTGTTGCTGCCATCAAATTTCAAAATCAACTAATATTTATTATCAAATAAAAACATGTCTCACTTTCAACATTTGCTATGATTTCTATGTTCAATTGGGAATAAAATATGAGTTTGAGATATGCAAATCATTGCATTCTGTTTTTATTAACATTTTACACAGCGTCACAACTTTTTTGTAATTGATGTCGTAAAACGTTCTATTCATTTTATATATTTACTCATGAAAGGTGCCAGTAATTGTGAAGTTGATCATAGGAGTACCTCCCCGTATTAATTTATCTTGTAACTGTCTTCTATTTGTATCCTGATAACAATCATGTAACTGGCAGGAACAGTTGCCTGTTGCCTGTCCTAGTGGTATTTACCCTGGTGTTGGAGTTCATCCAGGTCCATAAACTTGCTGGGTTTCGGATTGAAGCCCATGGCTGCCTCTCTCTCCTTTTCCTTCTTTCTCTGGAGCTCCTGCTGCCTTGCTCTTCGCGCCACCTCCTCTTGCAGCTCATCAAGTTCACTGCGGCCCTCCCCTGCACGCATACACATACACATATGCACGAATTAAGAAATATTACAATTTCGAAGCAGTTTGGAGGAACTTTAATAGGCAGTGAATGCTGGCATTTTCTGTAGCTCACCCAGATTGACAGGGCTGCTGCTCCAACTAGGTGATCGCACGTCTTGCAAGATGGCACTGCTGCTCTTGGATTTTGGCACTGTTCGCCAGGACGGTCCAGACGTCATCTGCCTTTTACTGCTGGCCTCCCTGAGGGGTAGCCGGGAGTGAAATAAATGATGACCTCAGTCTGACACTTCAGTGAATGTGAATGGATGGTATTATTGTTCGGCATTCATGTATTCAAGTATATGACTCATGTCACATTTAAAAATACTAAAAACAGCTTAGCTTCTCTTGCCTGCAGCTCACTGCTGGACATTTAAGGAGTTCATATCACCATAGCAACCAGAACAAAACAGTGCAAATATAGAAATACTGCAGCTTTCGTGTCTCTTTTACTGCCAAATGAATGTAAAGGATCACTAAGTCCAACAACAAGTATGAAACATACATTTCTATTTCAAACAACACACCTCTTGTTTCTTTTACAGCCAAATGAATAATGTAAAGGGCCACCAAGCCCAAAAATAACTGTCACACAGAGGTGACATGGCCAGTTTTTGTTTCAGAATTATTAAAGGAAAAGAAAGTGCATGGTTTAGTGTACACTGGTAAAAAGATCACCATTTCATCTTCCCAAAACAGAAACTGCATATTTTCTCAATTTATTTACTCTGAGCTATGCCATCTGGAACACCAAGATAACTGGAGGTCAGACCGATTTCACAGCAACCGCCATTAAGCCCCCTTAATATATTTTGAGGCAATCAAAACATCTGAAGATATAATGTGTAAGCCTGGCTGTGACGTTGATCAGGCCCATCATTATTAGCAGATCCATTGGAAATACCTGTAGAATGTGTCATTCGTGTCCTTTCTACATCATCAGTGTGTGGCTGATGGCTGTTCAAACAGAAAGCTATTGCTCTTCACAGATTTCTGACCAAAAAAAACCAAAAACAAACAAACAAACAAAAAAAACAAACCAAAGAAATTTCTGACCAAAAAGAGTGTATCTATTCATTTCAGGTGGGTGTTTGCAACTTGTTGGGCGATGCTCAGGTTCTGAGGTAAAATGCTAATGGAGTTATTGTAGGCTAGCTGACGTAAAATTGTGTATGCTGAAGATGCCTTAGCACTTAAACAGGAAATGTGCACCAGGAGTTACTACAGATTTTTGTGTAAATCCAAAATATACAAGGTATTTAAAAAATAAATTTCTTGGATTTTAAATAGAAGAATAATTATTATAATAATTTTTTTTTACAATTTATTTTCCACTTGTGCCTGTTTATGGGTTAATAGTAAATAATCATACAGTGGTGTGAAAAAGTGTTTGCCCATCCCTGATTTCTTATTTTTTTTGCATGTTTGTCACACTTAAATGTTTCAGATCATCAAACAAATTTAAATATTAGTCAA
>JBCNYH010000021.1:38135398-38148747 GCA_039654325.1 Tandanus tandanus
AAAGGGAAAGTTCCAAGGGGTTTGGGGAGGGGGGGGGAGTTTTCCGAAAAAAACAAAAAGGAAACCCCCCCCCCCCCCCCCCCCCCCCAAGCTTTAACTGTGTTAAGATTTTTTTTTTATTTTGCATTTTTATTATTTTCAATGCTTCCGTCTTGACACCATACTCATTAGGCCAGCCAGATGAAGAACTCTGGACACTGTTTTCACATGTTGGAAAAACCTCTATTTGGCAGAAACTGCTGCTTCCTGGCAGGGTCGCTCACTAGTCTTCTTCAGGGACATTCATCAAGTTTAAAGGGACACCCTGCTCTTACTAAAGTCATTGTCGTGCTGAATTTCCCCCATTTGTTGATTAGTGTGTTTAGTTTTCTATAGTATAAAAAAAGGCCTTGGATATACCGTTTAACAATGACTTTTGATCCCTGCTTTGTATGTTCTTTAAGGCATGCTGCTTTTCCAGTTGGATTATATATAAAATATAGAACAGGACCTTATTGGGATTCAGTCACTGCCTGTGAGATGTACATGCATACTAATTATTAATTAACATGAGTTTGAATGCAGTGGTGGTTCAGTGGTTAAGGTTCTGGGTTACTGAGCAGAAGGTTAGTAGTTCAAGCCCAGTATCACCAAGATTCCACTGTTGGGCTTTTGAACAAAGCTCTTTACCTTATAAATGAGATAAAAATGTAAGTCACTCTGGAAAAAAGCATCTCCCAAAAGCCATACATGTAAATGGAAATGTAATGCGATTGATTGTTTATGAACACATTTGCGATTATAAATGGGTGTGCACACTTATGCAAGCTAGTCATGGGAAGTTGTTTTATAGAAATCTTGATTTCTATAAAAAAAAAATTCTGTTCAATCAAAATATTTTCCTCAATTTTTTCCTTTATATATTTCAACTTCCTTTCTCTTTCTCTATTCTCAGTCTTTCTTTTTTCCTACCAGAGTCTTCGCTGTCATATCCAGCCTTGCTGCAGTGATGCAGCTCCAGCTGAGCAGATGACATGTCCTGCGATGCCACAGGCGTCCCACGGGGGTCAGCATAGAGCAGCAACAGAGGCTGGTAATGCCCCTTTATACACCGCGATACCACATCTTTCCACTTGGGCCCAATCTATAATGATCAAACACATACAGCAATCACAACAAATGTACACCACACATTAATGAACTTTTATTTCATGAGTGATAGAACTAAATGCTTGTTTAATGACAGTTGTTACCTCTTTGACATGGGCATCATCAAAGTACATCCACTTGCGTATCTTGGTCTGGAAGAAAAATGTTGAGTAATGCTTGCCATAGTAACACACCATGCCCACCAGGTACAGCTCTGACTGCTTGGCTCGGTCATCCGTCACTCGGTAGAACAGCTATGGATCAGAAAATAAGTGTAAGAAGCCTGGCTGCAAGAGCCAAAGGAGCACTCAACTTAAAGGGAAATTAAACCCAATATAATACAAGCTTGCATACATCTTATGTCTTTGCACAATAAAATACACTATTGTTATTAAACGCTTCTTCGTAAAGAAAAGAAAAAAGAAGGAAGTGGGGTGACACTGTACCACGGACACATTATTCACGTGTATGCGACGGTGAATACGGAAGTAATTTGCATATAAATAATGGCGGGTTTAACCATTCGTTCATGTAAATGAGCCGATGTTTGTCTGATGTATATAATGGAAGCTAGAAATATTGTGTAGATGTGCCTGGTTTTATTTTATTCAGAAGTTGACTGGTTTATATCTGACTTGTTAGTTTAATATATGTATACTGTTATTATTGCCATTAACTTGCCTTATATGAACTGATAGATTCATGTGCTATGCTCGTGATTTCTTGTGCAGTCTTTTCAAAGTGGCTTATACAAAATATCAAATGGATGTCATCAAATTGATGATGACAATATACATATGTTCATGTGCAAAAAGAGGGTTTGGAAGTAGATGGTTTAGCATTTGGACTCATGGAGCTGCCCACATGAACTGCAAAGAATAACTAAATCATTCTAGGTATACTGAGTCATCAGCATTGGGGGAGGGCATCCTGACTTATACGCTTCACAGTGATGGTTTAATGAATACATTTCACACAACAATACTGCCATAAAAGTTGATTGAAGTAGGGATTGGGGATATCTATAGAGCTAACGATTCAGCTGGGTTTCAATTCTGTGCTTTATGAAGCGATTATAAATCGATAGTTTCTGCATTTCTGTGTTCATTTCTTCAGCCTACATAATGATTTATTTCGAGTGTGATTACTTGCTGCTTTAGAAAGATCAGTCATTGCTAAACAAATAAATAAATAAATAAAGGTATTTTTTATGGAGAATAAACTTCAGTAATTGAATATTTCAAAATGTTCATATGCTTTAATGAGTCCATAATTGAATGTTTATGGGCCAATGTTTTACTGCTAGTCAATAAATACCTTTTACAAACTCACCTAAGCTTCAAGATATGCCTCAAAGACTCTTACACTGCATTCCCTTTAACTAGGAAGCTGAAGGTGGGAATAACCTCAAATCTGAACTGTGTGTGTGTGTGTGTGTGTGTGTGTGTGTGTGTGTGTGTGTGTGTGTGTGTGTGTCTTACATCCCCCAGGCGCAGGCATGTGCCCAGGCTGTGGATGACATCCTCGGCCAGGTCCGAGTGGTCCGAGTCCCACACCAGGCCGATGCTGATGATCTCAGGAGAATTCATCAGAACACGGCGAATGCGTAACATTTCTCCACAGTTACTCTGAGAAACAGAGACACAAGAGCTACTGTTTGATGGTGAGCCCAAGACAAAAAGCTTGGTCAATCTGTGTGCTTCAGTGAATGAGAAAAAGAGAAAAGAGATAGTTTTTGGAAAATAGCTACAAGTTCCAGAGAAGCCTTATGTTCAGCACCCAATGTTCTAGCAGTTTTCTTTGAGTCATTGCCCACCACTGAGACACTTGGCAGTGAGAATGCGGAAACAGGAGGAGAAAACCCTGGCGATCAGTGGCATGGCCAGACTGACCCGTGCCCACCCTAGCTCCGTTTTTGAGCAGTCAAGAGGGAGAAAAACCAGCAGGCTGGCACAGGACCAGGGCAGGACAGGGATTAAAACAAAAAGTGAATTTCTCAGAACTGGCCACAGAGCATCCCCTTCTTCTCTCTCTCTCTGTATATATATACAGAAACACAAACCAGTGACTGACTAATAAGCTGCAGCAGTAGGACAAACACAAACACCCAGTGTCCCATCAGCTAGCAGTCTTGCTGTGTGTTCTTAAGCCTGTCAAGCTCAGTGCCAGAGATCCACAAAACAGAGTCTTCAGCTTCAATTCTACACCACATGTAATTCAGTCATCTTGTGGAGACAGAGAGGGTGTGTTTGTGTGTGTGTGTGTGTGTGTGTGTGTGTGGGTGGGTGGGTGGATGTAGGTTCAAAACAGGACAGCAGTAATTATAAGTGAAATTGAGTTAAATTCTGAACTCCTGATCCATATTAATCCAGTTTGAAAGACATGGTCACTCACCTGGAGTAGAGAGAATACACCCATAAAATAACAGAAATTTTGAGATAGGACAATACAGCCTCTTCAAACATGATACACTTTGAGCAGTGGGAGTATCTTTAGGTGCTGGTGCTTTTTTATTTTTTTTAAGTGCTTTCACACACCAGTGCGTGGCTTATATGTAATCCTACATGCAGCAGCCACCAGAAACGTGACTGCGTTTTTTCTTTTCACAGATAATTTCCATAGAAGAAAAAGACCCTCCCTAATCAAAGAGAGAGAGAGAGAGAGAGAGAGAGAGAGAGAGAGAGAGAGAGAGAGAGAGAGAGAGAGAACTATGATGGAAAATAAAAAAATTGAGATTTAATATTCTTTATTTGTTACATAAACAATTACATAAGTAAACCATGTGGTGAGACATGCCCTGACTTGTCCTGAGACTGTGCAAAGGATAATTAAATAAATTGAAAAAATAAAAAAATGGTTAATCTACAGTTAATCGAAATATATAGAAAATAAATTATAGAAAAACGTTAAAAAAACAAAAACAAATATGAAGAGATTTATGATTTAGTGAATGAAAAAAATATTCCATTTCCAGTATTCTAACTTAGCAATGTAAGTTCTTTTTGTTCCACTAATGCCACAAAATCTAGTGTGTGTGGGTCTGGGTGTGTGAGTGTACCGGGCAGTTACGCAGGTCTCCCATGGTGCTAGCGTTGCGCAGAAGCTCCCCAAACATGTCCGGGGTTGGCTTCTCCCTGCACTCAAGCATTCGCACGGCCTGGTTACTGCAGCAGAGGAGCAAAGACACAAACATGTCCTCAAGCACCAGCTTTACACTTGTGCAAAACATTGCATATGTGCTTTAATGAGCAAGACATGTAAGTACTGAGAAACCCTATAAATTAAAAACTCGCTAAGAATTTAAATTCTAATCTTATCATTAATGTGGAACAATTATTTTTGTAAAAAGACTTAATGAATTCATTATTCAAAAGTTTTTAAATATTTAACTCCAAATCCAAGTAATGTAATAATATTCAGCATTGTCAGAGGGGAAATACAGTATGGAGTTCACTATTATCATGTACAGAATATAGATACACACTGAAATGGTTTCGGTAGAATAAACAAAAAACCTTTCTACTGTATGCGGTTATGAAAAGTTTCAGAAACAGGTTTTCTTTTTCTGTTTTTATCATTGAAGCAGATGTTTCTTTGCTAAAACATCTGCTTTATCCTAAGACCTAAAAACTGCAGTTTTGAACCTGCATTATATGATCATGCATTTACTGAATTCCACAACACTTATTTTAAGTAATTTTAGAGTAAACAGACTTTCCATTTCTTTTTTTAAGTGAAGGGAAATATGGGAGGTAGAGGGGTGTGGCCAAACATCAATTGCAGACATCGAGGAAGCAGTTTGAACTGACAGGTAACAAGACACAGATGAGTATCTTCACGTGTTACCCGCCAGCTTGATTCGCCTCCGTTCTGTCCACAGCCGACACTAGACCACGCCCCCTCTGCCACTTCAAACATGACCATTAAAGATGCAACACAATTATTAGTATAAAAGCAGATATTGAACGTTTCAGTTTTTCGACAGAATGAACATTTACTATGATTGTTATTGACCACTACACTTTACACACTGCTCTGCACAGGCATGTGCTGAAATGGAAAGAGAGCCTCGCTTATTATTGAACAAATCTTCCTGATAACACCGACAGTCTCTATAAGTATATAGTCTTTATAAAGTTCTCACGAAGTGGTTACTGATTCTCAACAAATCCATGTTCACTTAGCGGCACAAGAGGCAAATGGAGCTGCGCTTCATATAAGAATCTAACACTGCCTTATGTGCAGTAGGAACAACCTGTGGTTTAGAAGCTAATATTTTCCAAAGTTTACTTCACTGTTCATACAGAAGCATATCTCCAGCACTGCACTGGCTGTCAGCATGTCCTGATGATGGGGAAAATGTACCGAGACAGACCCCCAAGGGCTCGACAACATCTACGCACACAAACACAGAGTCAAACAGCTACACACTGTGGATCCAATCAATCAGCCTGGAGCTCTCTCTGCACGCCTTTACCGATTGTCCTATTGTGCTGGTTCTTATAAAAGAATGCCAATTAACCTTGGTAACGAAAGGGGTAACTGCTGTACCAGTCTTGTGTTTAGATGTTGGCTGATCAGGCATAAACATATACATTATATTGCCTGCACTGGAATATTCATTAAAATGCTCATTTGTATGCAGTGTATGCATTACGGAAAATAAATCTGAGGATTATGAGAGTTCACAGAGTGAGACATGGTGACATTCAGGAATTATTTTTTAATCATGACAGAAAAAGAAAAGAAAATTGCTCATCTATCCAGCTGTCGAAAACACCACATGTTCAAGCATATAGTAATTTTCTTTAAATATCTTCATCCTCCGGGATGTTCCAGAAACCATTTAAGGATGAAAAAGCAGCACTTTCTGTCATCTAACCCTAACCCTGGTGGAAATTGAAACTGATTTAAGTTCATTTTGTGAAGGTGACGAATAATGTACATTTTCTCTGCTGCTTTCCAACTCACTCAGCACTTCTTCATATTCTGGACAGCACAATTTAACAGTCCCATCAGTCGTAATGCTGAAATATCTGACCTTTCTTCATTGCATTTTTTTTTTTTATATTAGTTATTTTAGTATGACAATTTCTGACTGCGCTTATCAGTTTTTGCTAACCTTGCAGTTTCCTGCAAATTTCACGGAACATTGTGCCCATTGTGCAAACCTGCATTTTTCTTTTAAACAAGATACTGAATTATTATGTGTGTCTCACAGATGATTGTATTCTATAAGTCACTGCAAGGGGACCTGTTTTCATCTTAGACCACACCCACTTCCTGCTTAAATCCAAATTAAAATAAAGATGGTGCTTTAAGTTACATACCTTATATATTGTCCGGTCAAAAAAAAAAAAAAGGTCGCACACGCTAATATTTTCTTGAAGAGCCTTTAGCCTTGATCTCAGTGCGTAATCTCCATGGCATTGTTTCAACAAACTTAAGCAACATAACATTTATTTCCATCCAGTGTTGGGTTCATTTCTCACCGATTTCCTTTTATTTTTGCATTTGTGACATTTGGGTTTGAGACCAAACAATGAATTTGAGACCTTAGATTATTTAAGCTTTTATTTCCTTATCATATTATGCACCTTTTCTTTGTACTCACCCATTTTTCAACTGATCAAAAATTTTGGAACATGTGACTGACAGGTGTTTGTTGTTGCCCACATTCACCCTTTTACATTGATTCTGTAATCAATTTATTATTTGAATTATTTAAATTAAACATAATTTATAGCTCTGAATGTCTGCTCTTGGTTTGTGAATTAGAATGTAGCTGTGAAGAATGTATGATATACCTACATGAAGACCAGAGAGCTGTCTATAGGAGAAATCTAGCAATTTTTAAAGCTGAGAAAACCAGAGCCTTTGCACGAGCATTGGACATAGCAAATACAATCATATGTAATGTCCCGCAAAAGAAAGCAACCGTAAGTGCACTAAAAACCAACCATCCAACAGGTCAGGTGAGGAAAACAACACAGACAACGAGCTGTTGAAAGAAACACTGTGAGAGCTGTCAAGGAGAACCAATGACATCAACAACAATCTAAACAAGGCATTAATGAAGGTATCACCATCCACATTTTGAAAAAGTCTACGAGAGCAGAAAATAGAAGGCATGCCAGAAGATGGGTATAACTGGACCACTGATCCAGTACTTTTGCTCATCTAAAAACTGGGTGGTCTGCTCCAAAAGGTGTGTTCTAAGTTGTTTAACACATCCATATATAAATATCAGGAAAACAGCAGCTGAAATACTGCTCTATCCTCCCATATCAAATCTTTTGATCTCAAACCTATATGTCTTCATTGTATAGAAAAAACAAAGAAATCGACCTTACTGTTCCAATCATGGGCAGCACGGTGGTGTTGTAGTAGTAAGCACATCCACCTCACAGCAAGAAGGTCCTGGGTTTGAGTCCCGGGCTCGGTGAGGGTGTTTCTGTGTGAAGTTTGCGCTTGTATAGGGTTCCTCTGGGTACTCTGGTTTTCTCCCATAGTACAAAGACATGCAAATTAGGCTAATTAGCCATTCCAAAGTGCCCCTAGGTGAGAGTGTGAGGAGCTGTGTGTGTGTTGGCCCTGCAATGGCCTGCCGAGCGGTTCAGGGTGTACCCCATCCCTTCGTCCAATGCTGGCTAAGATGGGAATATGTTCCTGGTTCACCGTTTGTCCTTCCTTGTACCACTTTTGGTAGGCACTAACCACTGCATACCGGAAACACCCCACAAAACTTCCGGTTTTTGAGATCCTCTGAGCTAGTCATCTAGCTATTATAATTTTGCCCTTGGCAAAGTCACTCAAATCCTTACTATATATACACACACACTTTTTTCTCTATGAAAGACAACAAGAGGGAGAGAAGGAGTGTCTGTGTGTGATAAACAGAGGCAGGATGACGGGAACGCGCATCCAGCACACAGGAACATGCTGTTCTTTTACTGGTACACTGTGATGCAGGCAGCTACACACTCTACTGCAGCGTGCGTGTGTGTGTGTGTGTGTGTGTGTGTGTGTGTGTGTGTGTGTGTGTGTGTGTGGTGGAAGTGCAGTCAGAGAGAGGTAAGGGGTATGAGAATGAGCTGTGATGTTTATAAGCATGCAGTAGGTCATACTAAAAGCTCAGCAGACATCTGCTACCTCTCGTGCCCGCAAAGCATGGTGGACTAAATTAAATTGATTTTGCTGCTGACCTCATGTTTACTATAGAGGTCAAAGCATGCTGCTTATAAAACAAAAAGCCTTTTCACAGCCTCTCTTCATAGATCATTTACTACTTTTCATTTGATTGAATTTTTTGACCTCTTGTCACAACCAGAGAAGACGCAGCAATCCACCTAGTTTACAACGGCACCCGGTCATTTATAACACCTGGCATTGAAAGAATACACGTGATACAGGAGAGAGGACACATCCAGAACACACACAGGACAATCCTTAGGTCACGACTACATTTATGATACACTAAAAGCTGGAGTCTCTTCCTGATATAATACGGTATAAGATTGGATAAGGACAGTAAAGCAGTTCAGGAGGATTACTGACTGATATTAACACTCTCTCAAGACTCAGGAGGAAATGGTAAAGAAATAGCATTTAAAATTTTGGGTACTCCTACACATGAAAAAGAGGATCCATATGGACCAATTTCACAGCATTTTATAGTACACTGCCCGCCCAAAAAAAAAGAAAATAAATAAATCAATAAAAAATTGCACACTCTAATATTTCCATGGAGAGCATTTAGCCTTGATCACAGCATGTAATCTCCATGGCATTGTTGCTCCAGTTGGTCAGGTCGAGGTTCAGCAACATTAATGTGTCAATAAAATGAAGTCAGCTGATGAGCTGAATGTACTGAATGAGCAGGTTATCACATCAATGGACTTTTTCTTCCCTGATAGCACGGATAAAAAATGGGGAGTCAAATAGTGAGTGAGTGGTTCAGGGAGCATGAGGAATCATTTTTACATATGTACTGGCACCCCAGAGTCCTGACCTTAACCCTATTGAAAGTTTCTGGGATGCGCTGGAGAAGACTTTATAGAGTGGTTCAGTTTTTCCCTCATCAATTCAAGACGTCGGTGAAAAATGAACCCAATGCTGAATGGAAATAAATGTTATGTTGCTTAAGTTTGTTGAAACAATGGCATGACGATTACGTGCGGTAAGCAAGGCCAAAGACGGAACAACAACATATTTGTGTGTGCAACTTTTTTTTGGCTGGGCAGTGTATTTTCACACTTTCTTCATTGTTGAATGTGTTCCAGATTTGGGGGTCCAACACTGCTTTGTCACAACAACACCTGGTGGAATTTCCCAGACCCTGATCAAATATTCTCACTAAAACTTCAGCAGCTAACAGCGGGAAAAAAAAAAAAAATAGTAAAGCTAAAGCAAATTTCTTTTTGTTTTTTGCCTCAAACACAAACTGGCTCTTTTGGAACTGATTAGCAGATTATGACTAAACTTGACAAAAGGAGCCCATGGTATGAATGGGATGCATTTTTAAAACAATAAGTTGTTTTCATTTCATTCCATTAAAATGAAAGCTGGAACCTATCTCAGTCAACAGTGGGCAAAGGAGGGGTACACCCTGAACACCTCGCTAGACCATCTCAGGGCAACACACACAACCAGTCACACTCACATCCACACCTAGGGGCAATTTAAAACAGCCAATTAGCCTATTGTGCATGTCTTTGGACTGTGAAAGGAAACCAGAGGAAGCCCACGCAAGCACGGGGAGAACATGAAAACTCCACACAGAAACAACCGAACCTGGGACTCGAACCCAACTGGACGTGCTAACCACTATGCACCCATGCCACCCTTGGCATTCTTTTTAAAGGCATAAAGGACTATATGTATAATCTTCATATGGAAAATGTCACTTAATTGCTAACAAATTAATGGCAATTAATGATGGCAATCAAAGCAAAGCAGACTACAAACTGTGCTCTGGGACGACATCAAGATGAGGAACTACAGCATTTTCCTTCAACACAGTGTACACTGATAAAACATCTAAGGCTTAAAACATCTAACCTAAACCGAAGGTTGATCTTTATCTGCCTACTAATCAGCCTGCATACAGTGATGCCAGCTAGGTGAGAAAAATGCAACACCACACAACATATAGTTACATAAGTGTTTTGAGTGTACTCCTCTGTACTATTAAGACATCAGTTGTGTTTTTTCAGAAAACCTAGGAAAAGGTAAACGTTGGCTGAGTTCCTGATGCAAAATTATGTTCTATTGCACTTTTCGGTGTCGGAAGTTAGTTTTTGTCAGTATCAAGTACAATGTTTTGCAGGAGAAGAGCTGTACGGTTGTGCTTTTCCAAATTGAAAGCAACAACAACAACAGCTAAATCCTCTTCACTGCAGCCCTATTTCATTCAAATTAAGTAATATTCCTATCTATTTTTTTTTTTTTACTTTAAAAGCCAACTTACGGTCTGACATTACTAAATACTGCATGGGAATCTGACTGGTCTGCCATCTGAGATAATGGATATTAGTACGTACTACACTGAAACAGTGCAGTACGTACTAATACCTGATTAGACTTTTTTAATCTCAGGATTAAAAAACATTATTCCAAGTGGATAATGCTTCAGTCAAAACTACAGATACTCACAGTTTGATACGGTCATCTGGAGCAGGTGGTTTCATCACAATTAAGCTTTAAAATGATGTTCTTTTACAGAACCGGTTTTCTTTATGTTTGCGTATACTATGTACTAAATTCTAAATGAGTAGGGTCAAAAGACTGCATTTTCTACATACTGCTCAGCTCAGCTCAAAGTGCAGAGCTCACCTGACCTGCCTTGGTCATGGTTAAAATATGTATATATCACTATAAAACTCTTTTTTTAGTTTGTTTTCCTTTTTTCTTGGGCTATGCACCTGCTTGTGTGCCAAGTTCACCTGCGGCTGTCATGATAATTTATTTTAAATAAATAATTTCACTTTAGTGTGCTTTTTTGCTTATGTTGTTGCGTAGTATATACTTAACAGTTATTCACCTCAGGCTGTTCAGTGTACTTTGGTATACTAAATTGTAATTTACTATTCAATAAATTATTCACCTTACCTTCGGTTAGTAATTGTCAATCATACACCTCACAAACTTGGCATAATGCTTAAATCAAAATAGTGGACAAAAATATTATTATATAATTATATTGATAATATATCCCATTTTTAATTAATACTTCGTTTATTTTTTTAAATGAAAAATGTTTCTCAAACATGGGACAGTGGTGGCCCGGTGGTAGGGTGCTGGATTACTGATCCCAAGGTTGGGGGTTCAAGCTCCACTATCACCAAGTTGTCACTGCTGTCCCCCAGTGTAGCTAACTGGGTTATCAAAGGCCAGCCATGTCTCTCGCTGTCTGTAGTGACAGGCATGTAAAAGAACCATTGCTGATTTTCGTAAAGAGTAGGCTGCATTGCCAGCGAGCTGTCCTGGGTGTACTCTGCCCTCGCCCAGAGTTGGCTGAGATGGGCGCTAGCCTCCCCGCAACCCTAATTAGGATTAGGCGGTTCAGAAAATAAATGAATGAATGAATGTTTCTCAAACAGTTGAGAAATGCCCTAATACAGAGAGTAGCTTAGATTTATTGCTTTTGTAAGGCTAACTGCTTTACAACCGCTACGCAGCACTGGCTGGTATTAGAAACACAGCTGCATGTTTTATGATCTTATGTCAAAAATGATCTGAATGATGGATGAATTGATGGCTCGAGACAGGGTCATTTAAAATAAAATTAAATGAAACATCTGACACATCAGGCAAGGTGCAACATCCTGATGTAGATGATTCAGCAGCCACAGGTGGTTCAAGCAAAGCAACAAGTGACTCCACAGCAGTTTGTAGTGTAACCACCAACCAGGTGAAAGTTCAGAAACACGACTTGAACGCGGAAAATCCAGCGCTAAAATGAAGAGAAAATATCACAGTAACTACATCAAATTGGGAATTTTACCCCTCAGTCATCAGGCTGTTGAGCATGTTGGGGTATTGCCATTGCCTGCGTCCACGTTGCTGTTCCTGTCGCCATTTCGTCCAGGCCATTTCTCAAGAACTACTGGGTGTATTATTCTGAAATCTGACATGCAGGTTTCCTATGGTATACAGGTGTACATAGGCTTGTCAGTTTCTGTTTGACCTTTGACCTTGTCACAGTGATCTTGACTTTTAAACCTTGACTTAGTACAATTTGTTTGGGCTATTTCTCAAGAGCTGCTGGGCTAATCATTCTAAAATTTTGTATGCTGGTTTCCCGTGGTGTAGATGTGTGCATAGCCTTGTCAGTTTCTCTGTTTGACCTCTGACAATGACCTTGTAAACATTGTCTGGGCTATTTCCCAAGAAGTGCTGGGTGTATCACTCTGAAATTTTGCATGCAGGTTTCCTATAGTGTGTAGGCATGCACAGGTTTGTCAGTTTCTCTACTTGACCTTTTGTCCTTGGTCTGAGAAAAATTGAGAAACACTGTTTTATTTATAGGTGTCCGAGCCTGGATTTAATTTGTTTCACTTGTCTTGTTAGTTTAAGTATCAATTTAACGAGCTCTTGTTCTGTCAAGCTTCTGATTTACGATTTGCTCCATTGACATTTATTTATCTACAATTCTGTCTATCTACCTGAGTTAGACTGTGTTTTTTTATTTATTTATTTATTTATTTTATTCCGTGAGAGTCTAAGTGGTGGTGTGTAAGCCTGTATTTTTTTGCGTTTCAGTTTTGTTATTCATATTAAATCTCTTGTTTGTTTGTTTGTTTGTTTTTATTGCTGTCCATCATCACACAAGTTAATGATACATAACAGCCAATCAGCATCAACTCAGCAGTGCGGCACCCTTATTGGGCGTGGTGAGAACACGGAGACACTGAATGGATACGGGACAACCATCCAAGCCATGTTCCAAAAATGTGTGTTCAAAAAAATTGAGGTGATTCATAATTTGTGAAACATAAAATTAAATAAGTGTTTTTTTAAGGTCCAACAGAACAGTAGAGTGGTTTAACTGAGTATACAGTAAAAAGTATGAATGAATGAATGAATGAGTGTGTGTTTGTGTGTGTGTGTGTGAGAGAGAGAGAGAGAGAGAGAGAAAGAGACAGAGAGAGAGAGAGAGAGAGAGAGAGAGAGAGAGAGAGAGAAAGAGAGAGAGAGAGAGAGAGAGAGAGAGAGAGAGA
>JBCNYH010000021.1:38163632-38177083 GCA_039654325.1 Tandanus tandanus
GTGGTGGTCGTGTGATAGGGAAGGCAAAAGTTGATGGGTGGGAATTGGAAACGACTAAATTAGGGAGAAAAATGGGGAAAAAATCCAAAAAATATATAAAAATATATATATATTTTTTTTCAATGTTGGTGATACATGTAGATCTTTAATATAGCGTTAATAATTATTAAATACAGTTCACTGCATGTTAGTTAACATCACAAAAAATACAAATTCCAACCTGAGTTATCACAGCTGCAAGTTAATGCAAATTCTGTTGCTGGTAATGCACTGTATGTACCATTCCTTGAGTGTATTCTACACTATATGCCTGCTGAAACAATATTTCTACCTGTCTATCTGTCTACTTTTCTCTTTACTCACTGAGATCTCCTTTCACTTCTATTTTGGTCGTGACAGTTTGACAACTTTCGCATAATAAAAAGGCTAGGAAAATGTTTACGATGATGTTTGCGGGATGTAACAGCTGTCAGCTTGTGCTTGGTTAACTTGCTTGTGATTCTCCGTGTACATGGGTGAGTGATGTGAAGCTTTTTGTTGTCAAGTACTGCTGCCAGATTGTTGTTTACCTATACCAGGTTTTTAAACATATTTTTGTAAAGTAATTAAAATTACACTGCAGTTATTTAAAAAAAAAAACTTGTATCAGATTTTGTTACATTTAGATTGTTATCACTATACCTTTATTGAATTGAAAAAAAAATTATCCTCACTCAGAGTCAGCTGAGATGGGCGCCAGCCTGCCCGCGACCCTAATTAGGATTAAGCGGTTCAGAAAATGAATATATGAATGAATGAATTATTTGTACAGTGTTGATGTATGTGTGCTGTACAGAATAAAGCCACAACAGTGACTCATAGGTGGCTTTTGGATTCAGTACCAACCAAACAAACTCAACCCAGATTAATTCTTAAACAAGCAAAAAGATCAATGAAAAGATCTTATGTTTTCTTACACATAAGACATTCCCATGCATCACGGTTACCAAAATAATATGTGGTTCTCAAGGTCCCAAATGTCCAGTATCGTGCAAAATAAGCCCTTTTGCAATCTATTCTCACCTCCGTGTCACTGTTTCTGCCAACATTTACCTTACTTCTGCAAATTTGTCAAGACTTTAAATCTAATTCTAATTTATAAACTGTAAGACAGTTAAAATAAGCGTGGTCCTGCATGGTAAAACAATCTTTCATGCACCAGCACATCTCCTAACCATCTGAGCTACCAGTGCGCCGGGGAAACAATGAATAATCTATAGTTATATTCTCTCTCCCAAAAGCACGGCTAGCCCCATGTTACTGTGTATCAGTAACAAGTTAACATGACTGCCTGTGTTATCTGGTGACTGTAACCCAGTATGTGTTACCCGTGATTAACATGAATCTGATGAAGATTTAAGTTTATTTTCTCCTCTTATTTATTTTACACTCTGCATTGTGCAGTTCTGTTTGTGCAGTTGTGTTTGATTGTAACACTTGTTTACATGATACCCGTTTGTGTTAAGGCTACATGTTGATATGGAATATCTCCGGTTAGTTTGGGTTGGAGTGCAGATCTCAATTAGGTAGATAATAATGCATTATTCCACTTTTTATAGCGGAGCTCCAGAGCTCCAAAGCCATGAGCTCGATTTTGTAGTCACGTCTGTTCTCACGTGCCCACAGAGGCAACCCAACGCGCGCCCTCCGCCAGGCACTTGCACTTCAAGAAACTTTTCTTGATTAGTATGGCTGTTTCTTTACCGGAAATAAATGCAAATATTTTCAGAGCTCCACTTTTAGGCAGTGCCTAAATATTTATATTATTTTGAGTTTAGATAGAAAAGCAGAAGCGGGCAGTGGTGGCTCAGCGACTCAGTGAGTGGCTCTCGGTTAGTGACCCAAAGGTCAGGGGTTCAAACTACCAAGCTGCCACTGTTGGGCCCTTGACCCTCAATTGCTCAATTGTATAAAGGTGATAAATGTAAGTCGCTCTGTATAAGAACGTCTGTCAAATGCTGTAAATGTAAAGCAGGATGAATTTACCCAACTGAAAAATCCTGCCTGTTCTGAGCAGATGGTAACTGGTGAGTACAAACTGGATTTATTTTTAGCAGTGGAAGTTATAACCTGTCCATGTACTTAACTTTCCTTTAACTTGTTGTACATTTACATTAAACATTGAGGCTGAAGTAGGAACTCAAAATACAGAACACTTTTTTTCTCTAAACATACAATATTAAATGTGAAATAATGCATGCTCTTACCTAAATTAGTGAGATCCACACTCCAACCCAAACATACTGTGCTTTTTGGGGAGAGAATATGTTTGAACATGTTAAACCTGTTAGAATCATTTAAATATAACACCAGAACCTGGAGAGGGTTTTCATTCTGAAAGCCCTGAAAATAAGTTATTAGAAAATTGCGATGCAAACCTCAGCAATTGCTCTACGAAAAATTATGAACATTTCGGACCCTGGGCTTTTTTGTTTTAATGTAATTACTTACATTACGCTTAATCGTACAATTAGGGCCCCGGAAGGCTGGAGCCTATCTCAGCCGACACTGGGCGAACTCTCAATGACTATTGCAGGGCCAACAAATACACAACCACACAAAAAAATAACAAATTCACACGCACACCTAGGAGCAATTTGGAACAGCCAATTAGCCTAATGTTTTTGGACTGTGGGAGGAAACCAAAGTACCTGAAGGAAACCCGTGCAAGCAAGGTGAGAACATGCAAACTCCACACAGAAACACCCGAGCCCAGGACTCGAACACAGGACCTTCTTGCTGTGAGGCGGATGTGCTAACCACTATGCCACCCAACTTATAGCACTTCTCCTATAAATTAATTCTATTAATTCCTTATTTATTTTAAACATTAACAGGAAATAGATACTTTAAGCTCAATATCTTATGGCTGGAGTGCTGACAGAGGAAAAATATACTCATCACTTAGATGCACTATTAATGTAAACATTTTATGAGACTGTATTTAGTAAGAATGGTACATACAGGTTTCCAAAACAGAACAGCGTTTGCATTATCATCCATAGAACCCGAGTTATTCTTATCCAATAATGCACCAGTTTTCCCTCAGCAAGAGCCCAGGAGAGCAAGTTTGGCTGTGCTAAGACTTATCTTTATTTCCATTCCAAACCCGGTGTTTTAGTATGCTAAATCCAAAACAAAAATCTAAATTATTATGAAGCTAATAACAGATTTAAAAAAAAATGAAGATATTATTGCTAAATTTGTGTAGGTGCATTTAATTCAATTCATTTCAATTTTATTTGTATAGCACTTTTTACAACTGTCACTATTTAAAAAAGAATTTTATTATTTCTTCTATAAACCCTACACATTCCCAATGAGCAAGCCTGTGGCAATGGTGGTAAGGAAAAACTCCCTCAGTCGACATGAGGAGGAAGCCTTGAGAGGAACCAGACTCAAAAGTGAAACCCATCCTCATTTGGATGAAACCAGATAAAAATACAAACCATGTCGCAGCAACTTCACTATAGTTTAACATGAAGTCTAGCTGGTTATCTTATAACTGTAATGGTGTGGTCCCAAATCATCATTGTAGTAAAAGAGTTTATAACACTAGCAGTGAAAAGTCATCTTCACAGATTCTGAGTGTATATTTAGGTCCATATGGATCATCATCAGCAGGAGGGAGGGGCCTCTAAGATGAAAACTAGTAGTAGTACATCAGGACGGATCACAGGATTGAGAAAGCGGAAGGATCATGAGTCTAATGGAGTATATTTAAGTATAGTGGGACTTGACAACATGATTTTAAAATCCTGAAATTGCTTTTTTCTTCACTAACCTGAAGATTTTTTTAAAGACAGAATTGGGAGAAATATGGGTTGTAAATAGTTATTACATACAATAGTTAATACATACTAAAGTGAATTATAAAATAATGAAGGAGTGGTTTGAGACTCACTCTCTCTCTAGCACTTCCTCTCTTTAAATACTCTCTCTCTCTCTCTCTCTCTCTCTCTCTCTCTCTCTCTCTCTCTCTCTGTGTGTGTGTGTGTGTGTGCGTGTGCGTGTGTTGTTGGCTCAAATTCAAGTGAGATTCTCCAGGGCTGTGGTAATGGATGGCTTTGAAAATAAAATAAAAATATTAACGCAACAAGAGAGTTGGAGAGAAGGGAAAAGGGCAAAAAAAAAGTGAAATTGGGCTGCGTTTCTCCTGGGCACTGATGTACGTTAGCTCAATGCATTTTTAACAAAGAAAAAAATCCTGTAATCGAGATGGTAAAATCAAAAGCACATATTTGCACCTTTTTCCTGCCTTTACTAAATCATTCATACCAGGTGAGAAATCAATAACTGATGGTTTTATCTTTTAATTCAGGGCTTCTCAAACTGGAACACATGTGACGGCTCTCCTGTGCAGATTGTCTCATCCCAACAAACAAACTATTCAAATATTATTCTAGCGATTTAAATGTATACAATAATATTTTGGCTTTGTATTGCAGCCAACGTGCTTTTGTAATATTGATTTTATTTTATTTTTTATACTTCTCTTAAAGAAAATGTTAGGATAGAGCTATTTTATAGGCCTATTTGTTTTCAAGGTACTGCAAGTAGTATCAAGGTTTTGTGTGACATCTGCCCTTTTTGGTCCTCGCACCATACATTCCCATCTGTGGTGTGCTTTGTCCCGCAGCAGTGGCTACCTCCGGGTATGAGGAGCAGGACTACAGGTGCCAGCATGCAAAGCAAGAAGCACACAGGCAGAATGGAGCAAGCCAGATCCATGCACTAACCATGCAGGTTGTTTACGGACATGTAAAGTTGGACTTGGAGAGAAGTATTGCTCTGTGTCACTCATTGCCAGTGCATACCAAGCTGTGTTTACTCTGTCAGATTTTTCACTGACCCAGTTTGCCTTACTGTTACTAATTGCCTGTCTAGCCTGTGGTACTCTGTTTACATGTATAATATCCGACTGCCTCATTGACATTTACATTTGCTTTTGGATTATCTCTACTGCAATGTCGGTCTCATCAATTGACCTCTGCCTGTCCCATGCTGCTGTGCTTGAACTGTGTTTTGGATTTGTCAGTCTAATTTTTCTTCATTTCTTCATTCTGGTGTGACATTTTAGAGATTTAACCGGACAAAAAGACTAACTTTAAGACATCCATACAGCAAATGCAATATGTGGATAAAATAACTGAGAAATCACAGGAATTTACCCACAGATTCTTGGGGTCACACAGACTCCACACTCAGAACCACTCTTCTACCAGTTTCAATCATGAATGGGTGAGTATTGGGAAGTTCATCTATCAGTATTCCAACAGACCAAAATTAAATATACAAAAAGGGTTTGCTGTGAGACTGTGCAGCTTCGTAAATATGCTTCACCTAGAAGTTCATTCCATGCAGGTTCTCCAGGATTGTGCTGTATATCTCAGCCATCCTGAGAACACTGAGATCGATTAGGGTAGGATTTGATGAATTATATTTGCCATTACCACAAACTTCCTGTACCACATTCGGAAGCATTCAACTAAGTGGACTAATCAAATTAAGTGGACTAATCAAATTACTAAAGTCTTCCAGTTTCACCAGGATGGACAGATCTTTAAAATATTCTTACCCTCTCTCCCTATTTAAAATGTCCCAGCATAAACCTACATTTAATCCTTGCTGTTGTTGTCCTGTGGAATACTTTGCATAATATTGTACAAGAGTAGTACTGTAATAATAATAATAATAATAATAATAATAATAATAATAATAATAATAATAATAATAATAACAAGGCGGTACGGAGGTGCAATGATTTGAACGTTCGCCTCACAGCAAGTTGGCCCTGGGTTCGAGGGCGTTTCTGTCTGGAGTTGGAATGTTCTCTCTGTGTTGCATGGTTTTCCTTCTGGTACTCTGGTTTCCTCCCACAGTCCAAAGATATGCACATTAGGCTAACTGGCTACTGCAAATTGCCCCTAGGTGTGAATGTAAGTGTGAATGGTTGTGTTTGTTTTGGATCTGTGATGGACTGGCAAGCTGTTCAGGGTGTACCCTGCCTTTGTCTGGAGTCAGCTGAGATAAACCCCAGCCTCCCTACGGCTAGGTTAGGCAAATGAATGAATGAATGAAAATCTAAATTCTGAATAGTCTGCAGTATACAATGTCATATGAAATAGTAAATACTGTAAATAATTTTTTCAACTGTTTTTTCAGCCTTTCATCCTCAGCAGCATTCCCTTGTGTATTAACACCTGCAGCTTGCTCCTCTGACAGTTAATGAGTTTTTAAACAGCTCGCTTATTTATTCAGTCATATAACACTGCAACATTCATGGCCATGTGCTGCTATAAAGAAGCTGCTCGTATTTCACTCTCACAGAACCATGTTTCATTCTCAGTCTGTGTTTCCAGTTTCAGCCCTGGTCTTATTCTGATCTGATTTAGTTTGTTCTAGCATTGAATCTGTATCACTGCCATCAGCTCGTTTAAAGTCATTTCCTGATTATGATAGAATTCATAAGAGTTGCATTCTTTTATTCACAATCTGGAAGTATCACTGTGTCTGTATCTCAGACATTCTATAGCTGACCACAGGAAAACTCCCAGTTTCCTAAACATAAATCCAGTCTCCTCCAGTTCTGTGGGTAAAAACAGCAGTTTCCTTTGTATACTTACTGATAAAATCTGTTAATTTATGGTGGGTGTCAAAGTATATGATGTGAATGTTTAGAGGGTAAATTCCTGTTTTGTGAGGCATAGATTTTGTTACTTCTTGTATATCATGTGAAGCATGTGTCCTGTGACGTCAAGTTAAGGTCAAGTAAGGACAACCATGGGGTCCCCTAGTGGCACAAGATGTGTGCGTAGGTGTGGCCCGAAGATACAAGATGGACATGCAAAATAATAAAAACTGGGAGTCGGATCATAGACGGGGCTCACTTTGTCTGGTTGCGAAGGGAAGGCGGTTTGGACTCACACTTTACTGAAGCCCATGGCCATGATGCAAGATCACATGTGTTTTGTGCTATCTCTTCATATCCACTCTATTCATCTTCAATGCAGTGTTTAACCTCATGCAGCATCAACCCATAGTTTCCTGTCTTTACTACAAATAACACAGACTTGTCGTTAATAGAACACATTTTAATGAATAAGGAAACCGTGGACTGAGCTGAATCACCTCTAAATATAGACTGATTTCCACCTTAATAGCCGGTGTGGCAGACGCCGGGACAACATTGCAAATCTGCGTGTAAGAAAGCAGTTATTGCCATATCAGAAAATCTCAAACTGTATTCTGGGAATAGCTCTTCAAATACTCTGTGTGTATCTGTTTTGGCTTAATGTCTCCAAGAACTAGAGCTAGAAATGAAATCTTAGCGAGCGTTTCCAATATTCTCTCAGGAAGTGCTGTCAAGTAAACACACACAACACGATTCTACACTTATTTGCTGTTTGCAGTGAGAAGCATATTGCAGTGCATATTAGCAGTGTGAGATCATTAAATTTCAATACGTTTTGTGTTGCGAGAATGGCTGGAGAGCGATACCTGCAACGACTGGAACTCAGGCTTCATGAGCCGACACTAATGGGCTACTGTTAGAACTATGAGAGGCTGCACACTGGCCTACACACACTATGTGGGCATAGAGGAAGCCTGATGGAGCACCGCAGAGCCTGAAATCAGGCATGCTGAAGGACATGGGACTTAGGCTAATTGAGAGAAAAGGAGGCAAGCAGAGAACGAATTTTGGATTCATGTGGATTGTTTTCAGTCATGCAGGTCATTCCGGCTTTTCTACCAGCAGCAATTCTAAGTAACTGCACTCAATATACACCGATCAGCCATATCATTTCATTTTATGAACCTCTTTATCATTCATTAGGATCATAGTAATGCTGGAGCCTATCCCATTCCAGACCATCACAGAGCCAACACACACACAGCAATTCACACTCACATTAACACCTGAGGGTGATTTGGACCAGCCAATTAGCCTAATGTGCATGTCTTTGGACTGTGGGCGGAAACCAAAGCACCTGGAGAAAACCCATGGGATCTACCCTGTCATTTAAGTACTGAAAGGGGCAGTTTCTGGCACAGTTTAGGGCTAAATGGTGCAGTCTGTGATATCAACCAATACCCAGAGCTTTAATATCAGTATCATATCTTAAAAATAAATCTCTGCATTGTAATAACAGAGTAATGATAGTGTAGCCTAAGGTCATCAAGTAAAAGACAACAGAAAACTTTTACGTCTTGCTTCTCAAACATACTGAATCCAGTGAGCCATTTTTTCCTGCTGCTCCAAGCTAATGTCAAAGCATCACTCCACACTTCTGCTAACCCTTTTATGTGCTTAGCCTAATCGTAAGACTGGAAACTAAACGCGTTTTTTAAAGGAATATGGAAATTTCATTAATGCATGCAAAGAGGATTAATACTGCATGTGAGAATGAGAAAACAGAACAAAGCACATGAAGGACAACGAGGAGCACGAAGACAAACAGAGAACATGAGAGAGGAAATCGAGTGAGAGAAGGAAGATGATAGTTGACATTCATTAATCACGGCGTGTATGTAGATGTTTGTGACATGTATGGCCATTAGTGTGGAGTTTGCTTTACACAGCCCAGATCCAGTGCGTGCTTTCTGCTGCCTCAGCACCGCAGCCACACAAATAAGGAAAGGAGAAAGATAGATAGAGGAGCAGATGTATAAACATGAGGGGGATCAGTGCAAAATGTGACTTGATGAGGCTGCAAAGTCATTGTCTGACAGTTATGTTTGTTTTAATAAAGCTCATCATGCAAACTGCGGCTGGAAATGACTAATAATGCACTCCGCATGAAGTACAAAATAACAGATATTTCAAAAGGAAGAAATAGTTACCCACAGAGTTTAGGTATGCTAACGCAGCAATGAATTCCCAATGCCGATAGCAAAAATACACATAGACACAATATTACAGATCATGTACGAAGGAAATATGGGTTATGTCACCATACAGAAAAAATATATATATATATATATTCACTAGGGGTGCATTGATTGATTGATCATTATCTGATGATGAGCCGAGTCTCTTTTAATGTAATAAGTGCAAAAAGCTGATTAAAAGTATGTGCGAGGATGCCTCATTTACCGTTACTGTCTTCTAGCTACTGATGAGCTGAAAATGGGAATAATGATCTGAAAATTCATGCTAATGGCATAAAGAAAAGAGACCTCGATGTTTCTGACTGGAAATTAAATCAACCTCGTCTGATGTGATACCAATCCAGAGCTTCAGTCTGTACTCAGCATTGGATTTGCTCATATTCACACCGGAGCTGACACCACGCTCATACTGTACACAGAAACATGGACATGCACGGCTGGCACACTTGCTCACCACATGTACAACACATCCACATGCACCACCTTATGTCTGCTTTTCAGGACATGACCTCCTTCAGCCTGTCAACATGAGATTCACGCTGCACCAGAAGGCTCCCCTGCTCTCATATGCCACCACAGATTGTTCACTGGCTTCTCATCTGAGTCATCTTTAAAATCCCTGAAGGCCAAATGGCTTCCCCACAGAGTTTCCAAATCAGGCCCAAACAAATCACCAAGTCTCTAGAAATTTTGGCTTCTTTAAACTAACATCTAAAATCAGTGAGACCAGGTGGTCAGATAAGCTCATGGAACAAAGGAAGGCCACATATATTCATGCATGAGAGTGCTCTTTTCCAATTTACCCACTTATTCTGTACAGTGGGAGTAATTATTTTTAATATATTATATAATATTATATAACCATTATTAGTAAATTTCAATTTATTGTTTTTTCAGTATTTTCTCAGTAACAGGAAATTTGTCATCATTCTTGTCTGTGGTATTCCATGATGAATCAGGGTTGTTAAAAAACAACAACAACAACAACACTTTTTTTAGTCACACTAAGCAAAGTGTGAATCATTGCTTTAACTGCCAAAGCCATTGACATTAAAACTTTTTTGGTAGTAAGTAGTCAAGGCAACAGGTAGCCTTGGCAACACTCAGAATTGCCAAGCAGTCAAAAAAAGAAGAAAAATGACTTAAATAAAATAACTTAAAAAAAAGAAAGGATAAGAAAGCTGTTCTATCCATAAGACCTTTTCAACTCTTCGCCATCCATGCCAACCCATTTATCCAGTGCGGTGAAAGGAATATACAGCTGGCTGATGTGTTGTTATTTTCAGGAATAAACAACTAAGTAAAAATGACAAGAAGCCCTTCTCATGTGGAGCCACAGCTAAAATTAGAGTCGCTCAAAAAAACCTGCCAGCTTTTAGGCTTCTTCCAGACAGACGAGGCCCATAAATATCTTCGCATTTAAAGCGGAGGCAAAACTGGCATAAGACGATGCGCGAGACGAAGATTTGTGCACATTATTCAAGACATGAAACATGTTTTACCCTTTTGCTCTTTGTCTTGCCAACATTTGCTGATGCTTCTCTTCGTTGATTCCCAGAAACCATGTCTCTGAATAGACAGTGATGAGGAAAAAGAAAAAAATGTAGTTACAGGGAATGAGGGATGATGAGAGTGAGGATGAAGGTGAACAAAATGCTATTAGTGTGCATGAGGCAGTGAATCAGCTTCGCATTCTCAGGACAGAGAACTTCTCCAGCCAGCAAGAGAAAACTGCTACGTTCATAAAATGAAATGAAAGACAAGCTTTCAAAACTCTTCTGATACACATGAACATATTTATATTTTCATTATCAGGAGGTTTTTCAGGAGGTACTGACATTTTGAACTTGCAATCTGCTAAACTCCGTTTGATAGTTTGGATAAGCCTGTTTAAAAAGACTGTAGTTTTACTCTCGCGAGTCGGTGAAATTACAAAAATAGGACGTGGATCTGTCACAAGGCAAGATACCGCCAAAAATAACAATATACAGATGTTAAATCAACAAATAAAATATAAACTAGTGGACTTCTGAATAAAATAAAACCATCTCACATAATACGTCTCACATAATACGAGCTTCTGTTCACACACATCAGACAAACATCTGCTCATGTACATGAATGAATGGTATATCCTGCTATTCATTCATATGCAAATTACTTTCATATTTACAGTCAAACATATGTGAATCACGTGCCACTTTTTTGCAGTACAATGTCGACCCTCCATGTTTGGATGTATTACTTGTTTTTTTCTTCTTAACAAAGAAGCTTTTAATAACAATAGTGTGTTTTAATATGCAAAGATGTATACAATATATGCAAGCATTTATTAAGTTTGTGTTTAATTTCACTTTAAGCAAAAAATAATAATAACGCACAACAACGCTATCATCATTTTATAAATTCTTTGTAAAATTCTCAAAAAAATCTTAACATTTCATATTTTTTCCTGGGGCAACTGGCAAGTCCACATTTACATTGCTCACAATTCCTAGGTATAACAACATAAACTATAAGACTGAGGACACCTAAATATCACACCGCACGTATCCCAATTCCTTTCTACTCCTTTCCAAAAGATTTTGGAGCATAGCTTTTGGGATTTGCCCATTTAGCCAAGAGAGCATCAGAGATGTCACTGATTTCAGGTCAGGGCACAGTCATTGTTCCAGTTCATCCCACTAGCGTTCATTGGAGTTGAGATCAGGACTCTGTTTAGGCTGCTAGAGTTCATCGACTTCAGCCTTGGCAATCCACACAGCAGCAATTTCATACTGTTGGAGCCGGTACTACTTTTATATCCGACAGAGGCATTCGGGACTCCTCACCTATTCCTGGCTATTTATCACTAAGCGTTTCCCTGAGTGGTCACCATATTGCTTTTCTAGTGTTTATGAATCCCTATTTATAATAGCAGATAGATAACAATATTGATTTTTTTTTCCAGTTTATTGGCCCATCCTGCATTTTTCTCAGCCAGCAACATGGGTATAACATTTATCAAAATGTCAAGATCAAAAATGTGAAAAATGATGGTTAGAATGTTTTAATAGAGAACAACAGATAACAATGGATTTTCTCAGTGTGGTTGAGTTTATACATTAATAAATTAGGCCAGTATTAAGTACTATTTGATTCTTTTTTCATCCCGGAATGTTTTCTATATTGCCAAACGTCTACACACGAAGCCAAAGGAAAATGTTATTATAATGCACTACTTACTGGCCTGATTAGATATAAAGACCGGTTCACCCCTGCCACATTTCCTCTAAAACCATCAATGCAGCAAAAACCAGCTAAGCAAAAATAAATAACTAAATAAAAATAAATAAATAAATAAATAAATAAATAAATTGTATCAAATATAAGCTGTTATCAGTCACCATCGGTCCTTTACATTGAAGCATTCTGATGTAGTCAAACTACAAACATACTTACACTTGCACGGAGGCATTTTTCCAAGGTGAAAGAAACTAATTTTAACTGAAACCCTACTCAATCCAATGTGAATATTTGGATAAATGTATAAGTCTGTACATGTGTGAATATGTACTGTATATGTGTTCGCATATATATATATATATATATATATATATAAATATGTGTGTGTGTGTGTGTGTGTGTGTATATATGTCTATATGTGTAGATATAGGTATGTGTATATATGTGTATGTCTGTATATGCAGTATAGCTTAGTTACCTTAGTTGTCTTTTTGTTTTTTTAATAATTGCTGCTAAACAGAGAGCTGCTAAACTGATTTTCATTGTTTATGCTACAGTTGACAATAAAGATCTATCTTATCTTACCTTATCTTATGAAAGGTAACAACCGTAGCTCATTCATATTCATTTCTTTTTCTGAACTGCTTGATCGTTTATTAGGGTCATAGTGGGTGCATTCAAGCTGACTCCGGGTGAAGGCAAGGTACACCCTGGACAGTTCACCACACAATCGCAAGGCCAACACAGACACACAACCATTTAAACTTCCATTCACATTCACAGGGGCAGGTGAGAATATACAACTAGCCTGATGTCTTTGGACTGTGAGAGGAAACCGGAGTACTCCGAGGAAATGCATGCAAGCATCATGCAAACTCCATACAGAAACGCCCTAGGCACAGTACTCGAAGCCAGGACCTTCCACCGTGCTACGCCTCATTAATCTACTTGAAGGATATTTGCAAGTAAAAATGGGACTGATGCATCTGTAAAACTAATAGTATCCAGATTGTGCCTAAAAGTTCTCACAAGCTGGAAAACGAAGTACACAAATTAGCTCATAACAACAACCACATCAGAATTCACCAAAGTTTTATTCTCTACACAAAATTGCAATCAATCTATGAAAAATCTATGAAAAATCAATCTACGATTGGTGGGTTAGTGAGCATCATTCAAAGTAAGTATAAGCCTAAATATGATCCTGTGCTGTAATTACAATAGAGCAAACAAGAAGTTTTGCTTTTTCACCTCGTGACATTCACACTAATAAGCACAGTTATATATATATATAT
>JBCNYH010000021.1:38187285-38204260 GCA_039654325.1 Tandanus tandanus
ATGATCCAGCTCACCCACTTAGATCAAAAGGTGCAGGCTGCTTAGTGATACCTCGAATACTGAGGACTACTGCAGGGTGCAGAGCTTTCTCTTACAAAGCCCCACAATTATGGAATACACTTCACAGAGACTGTGAAGATGACTTTTCACTGCTGGTGATATAAACTCTTTTGGTACAATAATTTAGGACTTACAGTTGTGGTATAACCAATCGGACTACATGTTGGACTGTAATGAGGTTTCTCTTATAGGGATTGTATTTTATGGTATCACCCAAATGAGGATGGGTTCTTGAGCCTGGTTCCCCCCAAGGTTTCTCCTTATGTCAACTGAGGTAGTTTTTCCTTGCCACTGTTGCCGCGGGCTTGCTCATCATGTGTAGGGGTTGTAGAAAAATGTTGAAATTCCTTTTTAAATTACTTTTACTATGTAAAGCTGCTTTGCGACAATGTCAATTGTAAAAAGCGCTATACAACTAAAACTGAATTGAATTGAATTGTGTGTGTGGGTGTGTGTATGTTTTATCCATGTATGAGTCCCTATTAGTGTATTTAGTCCGGCTCTTTCTTTAGACTGATTCACACCCATTTAACAAAGTGTGCCAAAAAAGAAGTAAGATAAGAAAAACATGTAATCACATCTACACTCACACCTTTACATGCAATCTGGATCTAAAGCAGCAAATCCATGAATCTACAGTCATGCTCTCTCTCTCTCTCTTTCTCTCTCTCTCTCTCCCTACTCTCCCTCACTCACACACACACACACACACACACACACACACACTCCAGGTTCGATATTTTAGCACAAGCCAATTACTGTTGAATAAACACTATGGGGAAAAACAAGAAAGAAACCCCAAAGTACACTCCATTCTTTGCCATTCACTGCCACTCACTGTCAGCCAGTGTAAATATATGAAAAGGACAGTACAATAAAGTGTAACTGATCAAACTGGTCTTACCTCATCCTCGCAACCACAGCACAGGCACATTTATACATACTTTAATAACAAAGAATTCTACAATGGCAGTTTAAGGCTGTGCCTGCTTTATGAGATCGGATGTTCTTATGCCATGGGTACAATGCAGTTTGATCAAGCAACAAATATTGACACTTGGTATGTTAAGTAACAACACTGAGCATGTTGTCAATAAACATATATAGTAGAAAAAGTGACCAATTATGACAGTTCTTCTGTGTTACTTGACTGTCAGGGGCCAGTCACTGTAATTATTAAAAATCTTTTGCAAACACCTCTGGAGGGAGTCGACAGTGTTGTTCTGTGTTAAAAAATTGAACTCCTGTGTGAACCGATATTTTTGTGGACATTTTTTCCCCTTTAAGCTTAGAATAACTGGAAAAAAAACCCAGATTTGTCCCACTAGAGTTATGGTGAGGCTGGGGCCTATCTCACCCGAATCTGTCCGAGGGCAGGGTCCACCCTGGACAGTTAGCCAGACCATCGAAAAGACCAACATACACACAACCACTCACACCTAGGGGCAATTTGGAACAGAAAGTTAACCTAATGTGCATGTCTTTGAACTGTGGGAGGAAACCAGAGTACACAGAGGAAACCCACACAAACTCAAGAGAATATTCACACTTCTCACACAAACACCCTCGCTGAGCCCGAGACTTTAAGACAAGACCTTCTTGCTATGATGCAGACGTGCTATCCATTAAGCCACCATGCCCTAAGATGCTAACAGTAGTCTAGAAATACCCAAACTATGCCACTAGCTACCTGCTTAAAAAAAGAAACTCTCACAATTTAATACATAATGTTGGCCAAGCTCCTCAATCTGATCCCATTTATATCCAAAGCTTTTCCAATCAGCCCCTTGCAGTAGTTTTTCATTGTTCATAAGACACTGCAGAGTCACACTTGTGCCCTGTGGTAACACTATCACAGGGACCAGACAGGAGCTGGGGCATGGTGCAGCTCCGCACTGCCTCCCTTACATTTTTCATCAGGGAAATTTTACTAAGATTGGATTTAAATCTAGATTCTGTACATAGGAATATCAGTGTTTCAAAATTATACCTTCATTGGTTACTTCACAAGCATTTTTTTTCGATGCAACCCTCATCTCATTACACTGTACCACCATGTGTACTGCAATGACAATAAAGATATTTTATTCTACTCTATTTTATTTTCTGTATCTTTTCCAGTTTCTATATTTTAAAAAATGGATTGCAAAAGTAAACTCTGCGCCGTGTTTACTCGCTAAGAGTTCATATGATTTTGCTGGGAAGGGACTTTTTATAGCCGACACTCAAAGCATCTGTGTGGTGTTAAAATAAATAAGGAGCATCAAAATCTCCGACTCCCGGTGGTAGGGTGCTGGATTACTGAGCCCAAGCCCCACTATCAACGGGTTGTCACTGCTGCCCCCCCAGTGCAGCTAACTGGGTTATCAAAGGCCGGCCATGTCTATCACTGTCTATGGTGGGAGGCATGTAAAAGAACCATTGCTGATTTTCGTCAAGAGTAGGTAGCACAGCGTCAGCGTGTTTCTGCCCTGCGATGGCCTGGCAACTGTGCAGGGTGTACTCTGCCCTCGCCCAGAGTGGGCGCTAGCCTCCCCACGACCCTAATTAGGGTTAAGTGCTTCAGAAAATGAATGAATGAATGAATGAAAATCTCCGACTGGGCGTAAAATAATAATAATAATAATAATAATAATAATAATAATAATAATAATAATAATAATAATAAAGAGGTTACGTAAGGAATCTCACTCTGTTTCTCTTTCTTTTCCATTTTAAACATCACTTTATCTCTCTCATTGCGATGAAATGATCTCCAAGTCTGGGCCCGGAGTCAGATTTTAGTTGTGTGCTAGAACACTGCAGCAAATGTTACATCTCTACCTTAAACACAAACTGAAAGTTCACTCAGAAACACACATACACTCGCACAAAGACAAAAACCCAGAGCACTGCCAGAGCACTCTGCTCTCCGCTGCGCTGTTCTCAGCTATTTTCCCTGAAGCTCTGGCAGCAGCATTAGTGGACTGCCGAGCGGATTTGCCATTATGCCTATAAATCCTCTGTGGTTCCACTGCACTGGCCTGGTTTAGTCTTATAGAAATGGTGTTCCCTTATAAAGACACTTATTTCACAGGAACGATGACTACAGAATGTCCAACAGCAAGATGCAATGACCGATACAGAACTTGAAGAAATTGTCCCAAGAGCACTGAAATTAAAAAAGGACAGAGATTTTTCGATTCTTCTGCAGTCAGCTACTGCATAACTCTGGACTATATTAATGCAGACACGTTGTTGTCCTGCCATTATCAGAAAATTTTAAAGATGAGAAGATGAATTTTATAGCTCTGGATGGAAGGTATGAGTTAAACAGAATGACGAGGAGGGAGGAAGGGAGGGGAGGTAAGGGACGGAAGGAGGGAGGTGGATTACAGATTCCATCCTGGTGCTGCCGTTTGCCCTTTTCTCCCACCTCCTTTATTTTACTTACAATGCACCGTAAATGAACAATGAAGTCAGGGAGCGGTGGCGGGAGGAGTGGTAGTTGGCACATAGGGCATCAGGACACAGGGGACGAAGAAAAAAGAATAGAGGGTGCTAGATGTAGGTTACTTTAACACTTACGGTATAAAGAGATTAATGAGCATTCATGAGTATAATTGCAGTGTGTAGAAACTAACACACACACACACACACACACACACACACACACACACACACACACCTGGATAACTATTCTTGTGAGGACCATCCTTGACACTATTATTAATGGAGATAATTAATGCTATGCCTATTCACAAATCTAACTTTAATCTTAAACTCAGCACACAGTAAGAAACATTTAAAAAAGTTTGTTTTGGAGAAACAAAAAGGTTTTCCTCACAGGGATCAGCCAGATGTTTCCAGCAGGTCAAAGCTGTCAGTCATCCTTACGTTGTGGAAAAATTTGCCCCGGACCACATACTAAAATGTGGCACTAAAATGCAGTGATGGTAAATTATATCTTATGTAGTGAGCAGCTATAAGAAAGATAAGCTATACAGGTAGCATATATGATTGAAAAAAGTGCTTTAAATGATGACGATGACTGCAAGTGGAATGTGCCGTCTTTAGTCTATTCGCCTAGAAATACAGGGAGAAAGAACTATTTGCAATTGCGTCATTTCATCATTCAAGGATGCAGCTTCAGCTTGGTTAAAGGAAATCAGATGCGTTAACCTTGCACGAGCGCTAAACACCAACCACGATCTAGTCGATCACAGCACACACATTCTGGAGTGAAGTATCTACATGGACTTTCCTAGGTCCCACTGAAATCATACATTGCACATGTGTGGTGCCCCATGTAACATCATCCAACCAACCGAGGGCGGGCCCCTACCATATATGGTAAAGGACTGGCGCATGTCATTTCAATTTGGCCTTATAGGGGAAACACTCATTTAGTTACTAAAAGATATAGTCAATGTGCACGTATTATTATCCAAGTCTTAGCAAAACACTCAAGGTATCCAATTTATCAATTGAATTGACCGAATTTTTTGAAAGTCGTGACCAATTTCCTTTAATTAACTTTTACTGCATTAGACAAAACCTTAAAAAACTGACTAGCATTCTATCATTACCGATTTTTTTGTTTGTTTGTTTGTTTTTTTTTCATTTTAAAGTCCGTAACTTTGGAAAGTCGTGTAAAATCCTTCAGAATGTCACAGACTGTATAAAGAAATTGGAGAAATGTAAGCAACATAACAAATGTTTGCATATTGTATGGGCAAAAACTTTCGCATATGCGAGTGTAATCTTGAGGAGTGAAATTTTTTAATTCCATCTGTGTTAGTACACACTCATAAATATCATCACCTCATTAATATTTGATCACATCTGGAATCAAACATTTTAGGTAATATAAATGCAAATGCTGTCAGTCCTAACAAAGATGCACACCGCTATAACAAGATGTGCCAAGTACCAATAAAGGTGTGTGAGTGAGTGTGTGTGGGTGTGTGTTTGTGTGAGTGTGTGTTCCATGTGGGCAGGCTGGGATGACTCAGAGCGATGGTCGCACCCATTCCTTGTGCGTCAGTGGCAGATACATCATGAACGGCTCTTCAAGACGTAGCGAGGATGCAACATTATGTACACTGCAAGCGCGCAGCTAAAGAGCAAGCCTTATATCTTTCTATTTCACACACCCCCACCCCACCCCACCCACACACCCACACACACAGGAAAACAATATATAACTAATAAAATGCTTTTTCTACAGCACAATCAAATTGCAATGCAGCATTTTTCCATAAGTGGGCTAAATGCAATTAGGGTGGAAATGACTAGTTAGTACGGGGTGAAAAAACCTATTAATGAATTCATCTAAAAATTCCCTAAGATGCACAAACTGGCATTGTTCATTCATGTAACTCGATCTGGTGGGAGAAAGGAGGCACTTGCCGTTAATACCTGTTCGCTGGACTGCTTCCAGACTGGAGTAAGTAATGCTTCAGCATGGGAGCAGGAGACTAATAGAGGGCTGGAAAAATAGCTCAAGAGGAAGAGGATGAAGGAGAGATGAAGATGAAGCTCGCTTTACCCATCTGTGTAGGAGCGTCTCTGAGCGTCTGCTTCCAGAGCTTTCTCCTTGCCACGCTTTCCATTTGCTCTTCCTGAGACCTGGGGTAGTAATTAGTATGATGGACGTTCTATTGAGCCTGTCTTTGTGTGTCTCTGTGTGTGCATGGCTCATTTAGTGGGAGTTGTGAGAAGTTCTAATTAAACCTTTTTAGGTATCAGATAATGTCAAGCTCAAGCTCAAGCTCAAGGTCTCCTGCCCTTTCATCTCACCTATGGGCTTTCTTTAATCCCACAGTAATAGCCTTGTTAATATGAGGGCAGATTTATTTGTGTCCTGTTTGTTTTTTGTAATAATAATAATAATAATAATAATAATAATAATAAAAAGAAGAAAAAGAAGGAGAAGAAGAAGAAGAGGTTTTCTTTGTGTTAGATACTAAATATAGAGTTTTAATTAATGTGAGCCGGCTCTTATACATTTTCATTAATATTAAATATTATCTCTGAAATATGTATTTGAACTGATGAGGATAGTGCAGGATTCATAACCCCATTAGACGTCCTCATATTTTACCCAAGTGTTGTGACTGACAGCTTGTGACCCAGTTTATCTCAGTGGGAACAAGACAGATCACTTGAGTCCCTCCTCTCACTGTGTCTCTACCTTACTTTTTCTTTTCATATCAGAAAGTGCTATGTGAGGAAAACTTTCTCTTCATCCCGATATCTGACAGAGTGAGGACGATCCACTCTGAAAAACATCAAAACTCTAAGTTAGGTGTCTCAGCACTGTGAGAGTCGCAGTCATGTTGATCCTGGACACAAGGACAAACCAAAAGGCATTGGACATCATCTTTTTTTCACCCCCCTCTCTCTCTTTTATCTCATCTTCCTTTAATCCTCTAATCTCTTTACTGCTTCTTCTAGTGTTGCTCCATTTTTGGCCTTCAGGCAGTTTTCATGCCTTTGTTGTACTGGTTCATTTTTTTTTTATTCAATAGAAGCATAAAACTTGATCGCACTCTTTCAAGAAGCACATCAATCTCTTCTAACAACACTGCTTTTCAATTTTAATAAAGCCTTTCAGTATGACAAGGATGATATATCAGCATTGTGACACTCAACCCAGCATTACTCTGGCCTCTGGAGAGCTTATGACTTAGCAGACAATTCAGGAAGACCACAACAGCCAGGATCAGGGCTGTAGGTGCTGCTGGGTAAAGCCTAGGTCTCACATAGACAGCATGATTTCACGGTAGACCACCGTAGACTAGTTTTAGCAAACCAAAAGGGTGTGGCTTCGCGGAAAGTTTGGTCATGTTGAAATTACCCATGGGTCAATCGCTGCAATCCTGAATGCATCCATGAGGCATATGTTTTTTACCGAATGTTACAGTGAAAGTAAAAATGTGCATGGAACAGTGACTGCCACGAATGCAACGCAGTTACTGCTAGTAGACACGACGGTTGCGATAAATGCAGCGCAGATTCTAGCGTTTTTTAGGCAAGTGCATATTTCCTCCTCCCATACTTTTGCATAAGACTGACTCCAAAATCCACCTGAATGGTGACGTATCAATCCATTATGTGAGACTTAGGTATGAGTGAACAGGACCAAAAGACTCTTTTTATCTGGGGCAGTACGGAGAGGTGTCTGACAAGAGTGGCAAATAAGCTGATTGGCTGTGGCATCTCAGCAGGGTAAAAAAAAAAATGAAGACCGCGAAGGTATGGAAAAAACCTGAGACCATTTTTTTCCCTCAATCACACACTCACTGACTTGCCGAGCCGCTTACTGCTTCTAGGGTTGCACAGAGGCTCAAGCCTATCTTAGCCGACAATAGGTGAAGGCAGGGTACACCCTGAACAGTTTACCAGACCATCGCAGGGCCAGCACACACACAACCATTCAACCTCGCACCTAGGGGCAATTTGGAATAGCCAATTAGCCTGAGGTGCATGGCTTTGGACTGTGGGAGGAAACCGGAGTACCCGGAGGAAACCCGGGCAAGCATGGGCAAAACATGCAAACTACTCACAGAAACGCCATCGTCGAGCCGGGGACTCAAACCCAGAGCCTTCTTGCTGTGAGTCGAAGGCGCTGCCTTGCTGCCCACCTTTTTTCTCTCTCCAACAAATTTTATAGTTCACACATGCATTCTGGTATCTTTCACCTACATATTTATCTGAAACATGACTTAATTTTTTAGAAAACAGGTTTTCACTGCTCCAGAGTCAGTGGTAATGTGTGTTACTGCACAACCAGCCAAAAATTAGCACCACGTATACAGTGTTTTGTTATTAGCCTTATGTGTAGCTTCTCAGCCATGAAAACCCATTTAATGAAGCCCATGATGCACAGTGCCAAAGTTGCTAGCGCAGGCAGTTTGGAATTTTGTTTTGAGTGATACAGCACTTGGCGGCCTTCTTTGTGAGACACCTACAGTTTGTGAAAGCATATCTGCAATGCACCTACAGCTAACAGGAGATGATGTTGCCATGTGATGGTTTGGCGAACTATTCAGGGTGTACCCGTTCTTCGCCCAGTATTGGCTGAGATAGGCTAAAGCTTCCCTGTGACTCTAATAGGATTAAGTGGTTCAGCAAAAAGACATCACTGTGTTTCAGAAGGGTCAAATTATTTCCCTGTATCAGGCGAATTAAACAACTAAGGAGGTAGCTGTTTAATAAAATAAATTATAATACGACAAAGACAGTACGCGCAATCTGATTGGTCAATGCATGGGCAATAAACAGCATATGGAACAGTATGTATCACGCTGCAACTTAGCTGCTCGCTAGCTGATATAATCTTAAAGGACCCCCTTAGCAGGGTGTCTTTGAGTCATCTCTAGTAAGTGTGCTACAACAGTTTGGTGCAGAGTTACGAAACGTCTTGCCTCTTCATTTCTCGCTAAACTACAAACTCAAGTCTACAGCTGTGGTCACACAGCCCCAGCTAGCTCGTTTGCTTTCAAATCACTTCGTTGAGTGACAACGAAGACAAGGAGGACCCGCTCCTAGCAAATTCTATTATCCTGATGAGCGAGAAGACGAACAACAGATCTTTACAAGCAGTCAAGAGCAAATTGAAGCTTTTATCGCCAACCAGAAAGCAAAAACTATGATCTAGAAAACAAAAAAGTTTTAAACATTCTCCACAGATATCTTCAAAGAATAAATCACCCGGGCACAGAAATAAAGAAGTTACCTTCTGGCAAGTTCGACCATCTACTGTGTACATTTTTTATGGAAGTGAATATAAGCACAAAACACCATTAGCAGATTCCAGAGAAGCAGTCAATGTTTTCTTGAAAGGAAAATACATACAGGAAAAATCCTAAGGGTTTAAGAGTTTATGAACTCCTGTGAAGCACTCATTGCTTGTCAAAAACTCTTGTTCGTGATCGTAAGCAACACAAGAAGGAAGCTACCTCTCTAACGCCCTCACACACAGATGTCTTTCTCATGACTAGTTCGATTCCTAGTGAAAATGATTTAAAGTGAAATGATTAGTCTGAGAGATGTGTGAGAAATAAAACATGCCATTGCCCGACCTCGGGCTGAGATTTCTCTGTATAGACGTCATGATCAGTTAAAAAGCAGTTTATATACAGTGGCATGGTGTGGCAATGATAGCATTTCTGTCTTATAGCTGCAGGGTTCTTGATCTTGAACCCAGGTTAATGTCTGGATGAGGTTTTACAGGCTTATATGTGGATATAGTTCAGATTCTAGGACTTTCTCCCACTTCACAAACACAGTTAAGTTAATTTTAAGTGCTTTCTCTATTTTATATTTCCCCTGGAGAGCAACAAAACATACAGAAAGATTCTTTCAAAATAGTGAAATAAAATGTTTTTATACAACAAATAATTCTATTTTACAAAACACCATCAAATCTATATTTGGCATGACCACATTTTTTTTTTTTTTTTTTTTTTTAAACTTCCTCAGTTCTCGTGGGTACACAGTCATGCAGTTTTTCCAAACAACTTTAAAAACTTTTTATTACTTTAGGCAATAGCAAGCAGCTTCAATTATTATTATTATTTTTTTCTTAAAAGATTCTTCTTGTTTATATATCATCCTTTCTAATTCACTGAACAAAGAAATTTCTATTTGGAAGTGCTTGGATACCTAAATTTTTCTTTTTTTTTTTTCACCAACACACTAATTAAAGACTAAACAAATACAGGACACAAAACGTATTTAACAATTCATGGATATTTAGGACTTTTGCTCTAAGTGAATTTACCATAACACAATTATTGTCTAACACAGTTGCTAATGTTATCTCTCTGTGTGCAAAATAAAATTATATAATAATTAATATTCAAATAAGTGCCTTGTGCCTAGGTTCGGGCTTTAAAATGTAAATGGGATGCAGAATTAGGCTTCTGCAGGACGCAGTGTCTTAATAACAATGAATGTCAAAGCAGAAAGAAAACATGCTAAAACCAACTTAAACAGTTTAGAGCAGTTTAAAAACCTCTTCTCTTTAGATGTTGAGCATAATGAATAACACATGATGGCCATATGCTGTGGTTTTGCAACATGTTTTATTCCTGTTATTCCACAGCAAATTAGTTTCGTTTTAAGAATGATTACCCCATCATGCTTCACAACTATCTATAGCTACATTTAATTACATGAAACATTAATTAACAATTACGCACCCAAGGCAAAGTGGACATTGAGGAATAATCTCAAAGACAGAACATGGAGCAATTCAATTCAGTGACATCCACAAAGCCTGAGAAACATAATTGTTTTAGTATATACTACATGTGTACATTTAAAAAAAAAAAAAAAAAACAACAACAAAAAAAAAAAAACCTAAAATGAGATTTTTCTTGTTTATTTTTGACCTTTTGTAAATTATGTGACACCCATGAGCTCTGAGTGCACCCACAAGCAGGTGCAGAAAAAAAAAAAATCACTTTAAGAGTTTAGGTACAGTATATGCTATGTGAAAATATAAAGAAAGCCAAACTAAACTAATGTAATGCTATAGAATGCAAAGATATCCTATACAACTATGCGCTTCCACATTTGTGGCAGCAGCAGTTTGCTACATATGGGTGTGTTGATCGGTTGTCGACAGATTTTGGTCATACAGTGTCAGTGAAGATGAGGTAAGGTATTCTAAGCAACAGCAATACCCCCTTGGTCAGTAAAATGCAGTCCATAAATCCTAAAAAAAAAATCCATTAATGGCTGACTGCTTGTTTCTTTCCCTGCAGCACATTTCAGTAACTTCTGTAAATGTGAAAACCATCTCACAAATCTCACAAAGCTTAAGCACGGATCTTAATCTGTTAGCTAAGCGCTTTTCCTCCAGCTTTAGCTTGGTTCATGGCGGCTCAACTGCACAAGAAACAATTACACACTAAATATAACTTCAATGTAAAGGATTCAGTTTCAGTCATGTCTTGAGGCAGTGACACCGAGCCAGAGTAATTTCTGCTTTATGATGATAAACATGTTGGTTGTGATTTCTTACAGCTGTCCTCACACCCACTCACATGCACATACACACACACACACACACACACACACACACACACACACACATGCTCGCGCATACACAGACACACACACACACACACACTCATGCTTGCACGCACAGACACACGCACACTTTTTCATCTATACAGTCATTAAATACAGAGAAACTTTTAGTGCTCTCTAAACATGAAGAGCTTCAGTCCAGTTGAAATAAAGCTTTAAAACATGTCTCTATTTTTAAACATGTCTTTACCCTGGATGAAAACCTGAATAAAAAATTTCCAATAAATTATTTATGCTACTTACACACTGTCCCGTATCTTGCCACGCAAGTGCCATATTTTGTCCAAATTTAAAGTCCTGTGACAGACACAGCATGGTGTTCCTATGACATATCTGGGGTGTGTATGTGGTTCAAGAGACGTAAGTTACAGTGGACCAAGGCGCATGATTGGAGTACAATGCGTTGCAGAGGCATAACCTTTTCGTTGGTGTGGTGTTTTGTTCTTACATGTGACGTTGCTGTTGCAGAACTGCGGCGTTCACAGATGGGATGGACACGCTGCATTTATCAACACATTCACATCTCAAGTCACAGTCAAAAGATGTTTTCGGTGGCGAGCGCAGGTTTTAGGAATGATGAGTGAGGATCAAGAGTTCGCTACGGTCTGCCTCAAAGCACATTGCCACGAACACACCTGCGCGTTAACAAGGTGAGTGTTAACACACACACACACACACACACACACACACACACACACACACACACACACACACACTACCACCAAAGCATATGACGCACTTGCTGTCAGTATTGTTATATCAACTAAAGCATACACACGGCGTGATAGGGGTTAAGCAATGTTCTCGCTGCGGCACTGCTGTATTGCTTTTGTTTTCACCACGTACACATGATGTACGACGTATCGAAACTGCTACTTAAGTGTTATGGATTTTTAAGTGTGGACTTAAGAAAGCGCCACACCTTGGCATACAATGAGATCGTTCCTAAGAACGATATTCCTTTCCTTGCCATACACCATACATACACAAGCCTGAAATGCCAATCTGTGATAGGGTAATAATTTAAATGGGTTCACTGGTACCAGGAGACTGATTTACTGGACACGTCTGGCTTGTCATACAACTAACAGGATTTGATTGTGGATTTTCAAAGCCCTGAATAAACTCCATGCTCTTCCCTAAACTGAGGATCGAACACAGGTCAGTGGCATTCTGCAACATCCACAATCCCACTGTGCTGTTCTACTACACATGCTGTATTTTCTGAACATTAGCTGTACTGATTATCCATCAAGGTTGTTTGGGAAGCTGGAGCCAATCCCAGCTGACTTTGGGTGAAAGGTGGGGTACACCCTGAACAGGTCACCAGTCTACTGTACAGCTAATACAGACACAAACAACCATTTACCCTCACATTCACACCTATGTGCAATTTAGAGTAGCCAGTTGACCTAATGTACACGCCTTTGGACTATGGTAAGAAATCAGATGAAACCCATACAAGCATGAGGTGAACATGAAACCTCTGTACAGAAAGTTCCTTGGCTGAGATATGAGCCCTGAACCTTCTTGCTATAAGACAACAGTGCTAACCACTGAGCCACCACGCAAATGATATTAAATTAATATAGTTTTAATCCCCATCAGTGCAGACATCCTCATGAGATTTCATAATGTAATTGGTTTATGGTAATATTACTTTAATCGATCGTTCTCACTCTACATAGCACAATCTAATAAATTAGAAAAGTGTTTATGCATAAATATAAGCGCATCATATTTGGTCAGAACATTAATACGTTTATGTGAACTATTGACTTTATTTTCCATGACAACAAGGGAAAAGGATGGAGCCTCTCTCAGCTGCCACTGGGTGAAGGCGGGGTACACCCTGAACAGCTCTACAGACCATCACAGGGCAACACACACAGCCATTCACACTCACACTCACAACTAGGGGCAATCTGGAACAACCTGTTACCCTTATGTGCATGTCTTTGGACTGTGGGAAAAAACTAGAGTACCCTGAGGAAACCCACACAAGAGGAGAACGAGAGTTGAACCCAGGACCTATTTTTTGCTGTGAGGCGGACATGCTAACTACTACGCCACCATGACGCCCTCATAATGGCTTCTGGATTTTATAAATGTAGTGCTTGCAACTGTAGACACAAGTCATCTTCGTTGGAAGAGGAGGCAGTAGATATAAATTGTATGCTACCCGACAACACTCTAATTGTTTGGTGAAATGTTAGTAACACTGCTGTTCAAGAAAAATACTGCTCTCTTTCTTATCACTGTGACACCCTATAATCCAGCATATTGTACTCATTCTGTATGTGTATTATGACCGTGGTGGTAATCAGAATCAGTGGATCAGTTGTCACATCAGAAGTTCTAAAACAAACGCGAAAGGAAAAACTTGAAAGTGCACACTGCAGAAAAAGGTCAATACTTAATATGTTCTCTTTAAATTTAAAAAACTTTAAATGGAGGGAAAAGGGAGAAAATTAGCTACACTTTTATGTAAGCATCAGTAAAGAATAAAATGTAAACCTCAAACCACTTTAAGGATTGAAATAAATTGTCATTCCTCGTTAGCTTTTAATGGCCCCTCCACTTTTATGCATCTCCAGGTAGGTGCAGGTATTTCTGCCTTTCTAATTTCCATCATGATTGTATAAGCTTCTAGTGTATGAGGAGACATCTGAAAAATGGCCTTTTAAGTACTGCAATCATCATAAAATTTGGATTTGATCAAGCTGGCTAGCATAGGGAGGAGATTAATGAAGGCAGAGGGACGACGTGATTCAGTCCAGAGGAGAATGAGCCGAGGCCTGCGGAGAACCGAGAGGGACGATTACTAGTTATGGCAAAGGACAGAGGCTTCTTATGCCAATGAGCTGTGAGCTGTGGGCTATATGTATAGCATTATAGCTCTTCCCTAATGACTAAAATCACACTGATCACCCCAAACAGGTGCACAGACAGACAGAAAACACTGGAAGATCATTGTAAAGCACCACTAATTGGCAAGTAAAAAAAGAAAACCATAGCTGATGGTGCGGGATGATTCGAACTAAACATATGTTGCATCCTGACTGCCCATCTACCAATTATTTCAAACAAGCTGACAGCATGTTTTTGCAGCGTAATCAGCTTGACTCCAGTCAATATCCCAAGCCCATTTCTGAAGAGTCTGTCCACACAAGCTGTTCTTCTCAGAAAATGTATAATTAATAACACATGGCACAGAGGTGAAGCAGGGACATGGCAAAGCCAAGCCGATGAACTGAAGGATCCCTGATTTACAAATTCTGGGGGGAAAATGTTCTTGTGATATAAGCATTAATTCTGTGATATAAGATGCTGTGAAGAAGCTCAGATAAAGTGGATACTTGGTGCAAAGGCCACTCAGAGAGCTATCAAATGGTAACAGACACTGGGTCCATGCTCAAGGGCTTTTCCTTCTGCACACTTCTTATTCAAAGCACACGTGGTCAGCTCACCTCATCCAAACTATATTTTAAGTAAATTTCCTGTTTTATAGTACAATCAGGTGGCCTTTTGTTGAAGTTGTGCAAAACACCTTGTCCTCCTTCTGGTGTAAGATCAGGAATGCTATAAGGACACCAGGGAACATATCTTCCATATACACATCTTTAGTAACCTACAGTTCAGCAAAATGCCATATCAATTCCAATTTAGTTCAATTTCAACTTAGCCTCCCAAAGGAGTAGCAAATAGATCGAAATTCATTTGTATTTCCCGTTAGCCATAAATAAAGCCCAATTCTGATACAAGGGAGAAAACCTTTGCGCACACAAAGAATCTGGTAACAAAAGCATCACTACTAATCACAGTTCACACTTCCCAGTTCCAGGATCACTTTTTATCTGAAGAAGTGTACTTCAGACTGAATGAAGAAAAATATACACTGCCAGTTATAGCCAGTGCACAAAACTCGTTCTGAATCCCACCTACACACGTCGGCCGGGGCTTGTGCTGGCTGCTGGCAGAACTATTTTTACTAGATGCATAAATTAAATACATGATAGACCTTGTTTTTTTTAGGCTCACAAACAGATATGTGGACACACTGACAGAACCAAGTAAAATAAAGTGCTGTACATTTTAGAGAAACTAAAGATGGTGTCAAGCTAAATGATTTTAGAGTGAATTATAAGAAGTTCATCGAGAATTATCGCATTACTTTAGGTACTACTTTTTTACTCCACCAAGGAGGTGATGTTATTTGGTTAGGCTTCTGTGTTTGTTAGCAGATTACACAAAAAGTTGGGTGTGGATATTTGTGACATTTCTACCAGAAGTGGGGCATTGGACAAGGAAGACTCCACTAGGTTTTGGAGATGATCCAGGTCAAATTTTGGAGCAAGGAATGTTTTAAAGGATCGTTTAACATTGTAAAATAAGGTCTTTTTTGGAAGTGTTGTATTACAGCAGACTGTATTTCTGTTTTGTTTTTCAGCTTGGTGGAGGCTTACACTCTCTGTATGCTTTTATTTACTTACTTTACTTACTGACTGACTTAATGACTGACTTGCTTGCTTACTTACTTATTTATTTACTTATTTACCTATTTACTTATTTACTTACTTACTTATTTATTTATTAAAAAGCCTGGTAATTTTTATTTGCCTGGGTAATATTCCATCCCTGTAAATGAATCCCTAAAAGTTGTCTACAAGTACAGAGTGGTGTTTATATGTATAATCCTACTCAAGGCACATAGGACTACTGTTAGCTAAGTACATAACCAGCTAATAACCAACTTTCACTATGATACATCTTTAAGTAGCTGTTATTTGATCACTGTCAATCCAATAACCTGTGGCCTCAATCCAATAACCTGTAGCCCAAATGAGAGTGGTACACGTATAACCTGCTCTCTTTTTATCTTTATTTAACCAAAGGAAGAAGTTGGTGCATGCACGTATGGAAGTGTTTCCCCTGTCTTTCTCTCTTGATGTCCTTCACTTGTTTTATAGTGTGGTTCTGCTGCATTGAGTGCTCACTGGGCTTGTAGAATGTGGATCACAGCCCTGATGGGCTGGAGCACAGTGGAATGTTTAATTCATGGTCAGACAGACGCCTAGGCAAGACACTGAATGGTGTAAGTGGGAACAGCCTACAGGAAAGACCCAGATAATTGTATGCTATGCTAAACATGCTAAGAATGAGAAGAAGTGACAGCACACTTTCTGCACAGTGAAGCAGAGAGGGGTGGGTGGGGGGGGGGGGGTGGTAAATCAACTCATCAGTTCTATATGAACAAATTACATGCTTACATTCTGTATTCACAAATAAAAAGCTCAATATATGCCAGAGCATCGGTGCAGCATCTGGAAACAGTGCAATGTGGCCAAAATATAATAAATACATATTTATATGCAGTATTAATATACAAAGACATTTTGAAAAACATAATTTGTGTTATTGGCTACTTCTTTCTGCTTGTGCCATTTGTGCATTGTTTATTCATTTATTTTTCATTTATTGCGTTGTGTTTTTAAATTCTGACCTTTGATGTAATTTGATATCCTGTTTTAATTTTATTATGGATTTAATTTCCTACCGTTCACCCTTTCCTCTCTAGTCTCACACCATTTTCAGAACGCTTGGGATCAGGTCATTATGACGTTGGTAGTTAAGTAGTGTTGGTTTGCTGCTGAAGGTTCTGGTGTGCCTCCTGCTTTAAAGGTTCAGTCTTAGGCCCGCTGCTTTTTTCTCTGTACATGCTCCCTTTGGGTAATATTATTCGAGAACATGGTATTAGCTTTCATTGTTACACTGATGATACACAGTTATATATTTCAGCAAAGCCAGATGAGAGACACCAGCTTAATAA
>JBCNYH010000021.1:38206455-38222475 GCA_039654325.1 Tandanus tandanus
TATATATATATATATAAAATATACTGTATATTTTCAAGAAGTATTTATGATTTTCTTAAAGTCATATTTTGGCACTGTTTCACTTTGCTCCACCGATGCAGGAAAACCTACCAGCCTATCATTCATATATTTGCTGAACCACTTAATCCTACTAGGAAGGCTGAAGCCTATCTCATCCCACTCTGGGCAAAGATGGGGAACACCCTCAAAAGCTCGCCAGGACATTGTAGCTCCAAAACACACACAACCATTCACACTCACAGTCACACTCACATCTAGGGCAATTTGGAACAGCCAGTTAACTAAATGTGAATGTCTTTGGCCTGTGGGAGGAAACTAGAGTACCTGGAGGGAACCTACACAAGCACAGGGAAAACATGCCAACTCCAAGCAAAAACCCAGGACCTTCTTGCTGTGAGACGGACATGCCGACTGTCGCCACTGTACCACCCCTCATTCATTATATAATCCGTTAATTAAACCATGAACAACCAAGTAAGGAGATAGTATTATTTGTGAATCATATTATTTAACTGTTTGGAGTTCAGTTACTCAGTCCTACCTGCAGTGCGCTGTTGAGGAAGCAGCTGTTCTGGCCCGGTTCGTTGCTCAGGCCTTTGCTGGGGGCGATGGAGTTCATGGTGCGCGGGTTAGAAATGCTCTGCAGCCCACTGCTGCCAGACGCAAAGTAGTTCCGCTTCCACGACATGAATGCCACCCCACTAACTTTTCCAGTCACCACAAAGGCTGCTTCCTACCCCAGCCGATCACGCAGGAGGAGGAAGGCATCCTGGGTGAGGGTAGGTGATGCAAATGTGCAAGTTAACGAAAGTGTGTAAAATGCAGAAACACAGCTTCCTAAACTGTGAGATAAAGGAGGGATGTTGGTGTGGCCTGGCTCCTATGTCACTCCCATGTGAGGACGGAATGTGAGGGCCTAGAGCAGTGCTGTATGTGGATCAGTGGGTAGATGAGTTGCTAACAGGTATACACAGTACAATGGTGATCTCCTTTCGTTTTTAGGACGAAGAACAATAAAAAGGCTCTTTTTCTCACAGATTTGGCCCAACTTAAATGAAGCGACGAAGTGACATAAATTGTAACAAATGGCTCAGGCTTTTTGCACTGCCTTCATGGATTGTGTTTATGCCTCTTTGTGGATGCCGTTGTTTCACTGTGATCCAGGAGAACAGATTTTCTGTTAGCCAAGCTTGTGCACTCTTTAGCCCCTTGTCAAAACTCAGTCTTGTGGCCAAACCTTCTTAGCTCTGCTCAACCTGCACAAAGAGAGAAAGAAAAAGAACGGAAAATACAATAAGTCTATAGCACTTTCCCGAAATAAATCTACAGATGTTTGGAAATAATGTTCTCTATTAAATTTAAGAACAAAACCATGCATTTTTATCACCACACATATTTAACAACTAGACTAAATTCTCCATCACTACCCTTCTTCATCATCAGTACGGCAGGGTCTCAGCTTCCCACGATTAATTGCATTTTAATGGTGGATATAATTTTTGCCTTTCTCAAATCACTTTGTTAAATACAGTCTATTGTGATATTGGTGAGCTTAGCTTAAGTTAGGTAATTGCTTTTTATTGACTCTGGTACATTAAATCATGAGCTCGCGGTTAATATGCTTGAAGTGTCTGACCAAACAGCATGCTCTGGCAATGTTTCAGTCATTGTCTTTGAATCAGAATACAAGACTGCAGACAAAGTGCTTTTCCTTTAACTAACTAGGATAAATTAAATACATTCAAACAAACTGTCATCACTTAAATATTGTTCGCTCTTGCCTGAAGTTGCACACAATAAAATATATTTGTCACGCTTCGTCATAAATAAAACCTAAAGTATTCTAACACATGATACAAATTGTTGTTGACCTGTACGACCTAAATAATGTACACACCATATATGTAAGAAGTTCGGAAATACAATCACCACCAGGACAAAAATTAAATGTCATATGAATTTGCCAAGATACATTACATTCCCTGGCAAGCTGTGTTATATGGTTTTGGAAACAATAGTACTGGAGAGAAGTAGAAACGAATATGTTAGAGGGACAGCACAGGTAAAGATAAAGTTAGAAAGGCCAGATTATGATGGTTTGGGTATGTGCAGAGGAGGGATAAAGGGTATATTGGTAAAAGAATAGTGACAATGGAACTCCCTGGTAGGAGGAGAAGAGGAAGGCCAAAGAAGAGATTTGTGGATGTGGTGAGGGAGAAAATGTAGGTGATTGGTGTGATGGAGAGAGATGCTGAGGACACAGTGAGATGAAGGAGGATCCGATGTGGCGACCTCTAATGGGAGCAGCCAAAAGAAGGAGAAGAAGAAGATTCGTTGTCCACTTCACTTTGGGCATGTACACATAGACATTTATATAATTATCCAATCAGCTAATTATGCAGGTGCAGCTCAATGCAAACAATCATGCAAATGCAGTTAATGTTCACAACAAAGCTGTGATCTTAGTGGCTTAGACCGTGATATGAGTGGTGGTGCCAGATGGGCTGGTTTAATTGTTTCAGATAATACAGATCTCCTGGGATTTTCACACACAACAGTGTCTAGAGTTTGCATAGAACAGTATGAAAACAACAACAATAACAACATCAACAACAACCACCAGTTGTTGAGCAGCAGCTCTGCAGGAAGAAGCTTCGCATAAGAAAGGTCGGAGGAGAAAGACCAACCCGTTAGAGCAGACAGAAAGGCTTTTGTAACTCTGGGCCTGGTTAGTACTTGTATGGGAGAATACCTGGGAAGACAGGTGCTGAAGAGCGTTAGGGAAAAGAGCTGGCAACCGACCCTGGAAAAAAAAAAAAAAAAAAAAAAAACGCCAAGAAAACTATGAGAATAGAATCGCCTGAAGGCACTAAGATACAACCATGCTGAGCAGAAAGGCATCTCAAACCTTATACCATATATCAAATCTTGAGGCTGATGAGTTAGCAGAATACCACATTGTGTACCATTCTGATCAACATGATTTTGATGCTACAGAGGGTAGCAGAGGCTCACCCAAAGTACACAATCAAAGAGCCCACCCGCAACTATCCATTTCTGCCAAATCACATTTGATTATTTTGTGCACTGATTTTTTTTTCTTTCTAATTATACAAGAACGGTGCCAATATTTCTGGAGCTGGCTGTATATATTATTTTAAACATTCATTAAAGTAATTCCCTGCACATTTATAAAATATATAGTTGTTTATAATATACAAGGTGGGAAAAAAATCATATTTTCAGATTACTTAAAATGGTACACTGGTACCAAAACTACAGCCTACACCATAATTATTGGCACCCATCTTACAAAATAAATTGCCTGCAGTGACTCTATAAACATGTCTTTTTTGACTCATTATGCAGTTGAAAAATGTATTTACATCCCAGCAGATGCAACCAGGGGCTAAAAAGATCTTGGTGTTAGCTGAATTTATAATGCCATCCATTTTCATTAAACCCTAAAGTTATCAATTATTTATGATTCTGTACAATTTACCACACAGTATATGAATAAAAACAGAATGTTGCATCAACATAGTGCAGTCCCATCACAGTCAGAATGAGAAAGGAAGGGAGGGCAATTTACTGCAAAGCTGCAGATATCCTATGTGTACCTGCAGCTTGAGCTTGCCTCATGTGTTTGGGCTACAGTTCGAGTAGAGTGTGAAGTTGAGGGAAACTCTTTAGATGCTGAGGTAAAAAGTAAAGCATGTGAAGCCAAAGTGTGACAGATATGACGAAGGTGTTGCACTAAGTTACGTACAGAGCTCTGCCCTATCTCCTTCAAATTTTTCTTTCACAGTTTTTCACAAAGTTGGAATGCTAACACATTGCTAACAGATTGCGTACTCGCTGTAGTCATGTTTTTTTAGACATTACCCAACATCAGATGGACTAATGGTACCAAGAAATGTGATTTGCTAGCTGTCAGCACAGGCAAAAAAAGCTTTTACCCTTGTGCATTACATGCATTCCACCTACCCCTTTTTTATGGTTTACTTAAGATTATGATGTTGTTTTTAAAATCTTATATTAATCATATTATCATAATATATAATAATTATAGATTTTATTTAAATAGTTTTCTATGAAGATTGAATCATCACTTGGCTGTTTTTCGCCAGACAGGCTTGTTGGAAGCATTTCAGAAACTGCTGTTCTCCTTAGATTTGCACGCTCTGTAGTCTCTAGAGTTTACTCAGGATGATGTGAAAACCATCCAGGGAGCAGCAGGTAGAAATGCTGCAGGTAGAAATACTTGTTGATGATAGAGGTCAGAAAAGAATGGCCAGAATAGTCAGAGGGATAAGGAAATTCAACTAACCACTCTTTGCAACCGTAGCGAGCAAAATTGCATCTAATTATCAGTAAGAGATCAGGATTGAACTGGGACTCGGGAAACTGAGACAGCAAGGTTATCTGCTGTGCCACAAAGCTGCTCCATAGTAAAATTTGGTCTTTTAGGAAAGGTACCCAACAGGCGAAGTAGTGACGTCAGTTAAATAGTGAACATGTCTCTTCCTTAGCCACAGGAACATCTGATAAAGGCCAATGCACTATGGACTATGTGTAGTAACATTAAGTAGCTAACCTTTTACTATAGCAAGCTACCCTGGTTTAGCATTTTAGATGTGTGTCCAGTGGGTGGATGGGTGTTATGGCAAAATAAAGGACGATAACTTTGTTCAGTCCCTTGTCATCTTAAGGTTAGACTACTGCAACTCACTCCTGGCAGGTCTGCCGTTGAGTGCCGTTCAACCCTTGAAAACTGATCCACAACGCAGTAGCACGGCTTGTTTTCATTCTTCCCAAGTTCCCCTTACACCACTTTACTGCTATGCTGTCTCCATTGGCTTCCTGTATCTGCTCACATTAGATTCAAAACATTAATGCTAGCCTACAAAGCCAAAAATGGACCTGTACCCTTCTACCTTAATGTACTCATCACACCCCGCACTACACCGTGTCCTCCCCCAATTTTCCACTGGTCACTCCTTCTATCAAGAGACAAGGAAATCATGCACCTAAACTTTTCTCTCTTCGGAACTGAGGAGGTGGAATGAACATCCTCTTGTTGTCCAGAGAGCTGAGTCACTGGGTGTCTTCAAACGATTGCTGAAAACCTACCCTTTTCAGAAATGCTTGGGTTAGCACTATGTTATACATACACACACACACAGACACACAAACAGCACATAAACTGTAAGACCCGGTGCTGCAGCTATTATTTTATATTACTGCTTTGAAAGCTAGAGCCATGTCTCTCACTGTCTGTGGTGAGAGGCATGTAAAAGAACCATTGCTGACTTTCGTAAAGAGTAGGCTGCATAGCCGTCAGTATGTTTCTGCTCTGCAATGGCCTGGCAAGCTGTCCAGGGTGTACTCCGCCCTCGCCCAGAGTCGGCTGAGATGGGCGCCAGCCTCCCTGCGACCCTAATTAAGATTAACCTTTTCAGAAAATGAATGAATGAATTTAAAGCTAGTTAACATTACTTAGGTTACCAGTGCAGGGTTCTTAGACTCAAGATGTTTCCCATTACTGACCACTAACCAACGATGACTCCATCCACTGAGGCTGAGTGATAAGGTGTTCTGCCAATCAAAACTAGTATTAAAAAAGTTTCATCAAGAGGAGATAAAACACTTAAGAAAAAGAAGAAAGCTTCCACTGAGGTTTGCTTAATTATTATGCCTTCAGCAACAACTGCTAAAGAAAATTTGTCTTAAAAAGGAAACCTCATTAGTCTTGATATATCGATTGCACTGCATTAAGGTTTTGGCCAAAAGGAAATATATTAGAATAAATGAGAAGTGCTTCATCATATTTATAGGAGTATGGTAGTAAAAAAATGGTAGTACACTGTACATTTACTTGTGTTTTGTACATTCTCTTATCTCATCTTCATCTACATCCACTTGATCCGGGGGCGGGTCGCGGGGGCAGCAGCCTAAGCAGTAAGGTCCAGATGTTCCTCTCCCCACCCTTATGGTGGAGTGGTTTGCGTGTCTTAATGATCCTGGGAGCTATGTTGTCGAGGGGATTATGTCCCTGGTAGGGTCACCCAAGGCAAACAGGTCCTAGGTCCAGACTAAGTGTGGTTCAGAAGACCCCTATGAGCAAAACAAGTACAAGAACTCAGTTTCCCTTGCCCAGACATGGGTCCCCTCAGGGGCCAGGCCTGGGGGAAGGGGCTCGGAAGCGAGCACCTGGTGGTCGGGCTTCTGCCCGTGGAGCCCAGTCGGGCCCAGCCCGAAGAGGAGACACTTGTCCGCCCTCCCATGGACTCACCACCTGTGGGAGGGGTTATAGGGCTCGAGTGCAGTGTGAGCTGGATGGCGGCTGAAGGCGTGGGTTCTCTTAACTCCTATACATTTAACAGGTATATTTTACCTGTACTTATTGATTATTATGTTCTTTAACCAAACATATGGACTTTTCGAGTAAAGCTGTAAAGGCACATTTGTCAAAAATGTAAACAATACATAATAGCTGAGCGCGCCATACTTATGCAAATGTTATAAAGCCATGAGCTTGATCTTGTTGTCACGTCTGTGCTCACGTGCCCACACAGGCAACCCAAATGAAGTCTGAGTACACTTGCACTTCGCAGAAAATTTCCTTGTTTAGACAGTAGATTTTCTTCTTGAGGAGAAAAAAGTTTTCGAAAATCCATTGAAAAGACAGTAAATTATATAATGGCTGTTTCTTTACTGAAAATAAACGCACACATTTTCCGAGTTCTGCGTTTAGGCAGTTCCTAAATCTAAAGATAAGAAAGCTGCATGATTATGGATACCACTCTAGAAAAATGGAACGGTAGTTCGTCATCCTTCTTAAGAGTGTAAGAAGGTCCAAATGTAGCAAGGGCACAAGCACTTCTAAGCATTTAGTTGGAACGGAATCAAATACACCATGACACAGTTGTGAGACCTCTGCTTTAAGGGCAAGTGTTCAAACAAATCTGAAGCCTTTCAAGCTGTCAGTCTTAAGAATTCTACCAGCGCACTAGCTCACTCACTTCATGGTCACATGATTACCAAGACTTTATGTCCCAGCATTCCCTCCATGTGGCATGCTGGTTGAGTTATAAAGACACTCTGTCCATTAGCCATTAAGCTCACATGCTGATTAAGCACAAATCAAGGCAGCATATCATTATTGAACCTCTATGCTTTTACATTTACATAATGCACTCTAGTAAAGAGAATTCACAGACACTGTCAGCTCCTGCTAGAAGATTAACCCTGAGCAGGCATGTTCTTCCAGAACTGCAGCACTACCTGCATTTTACACAGTACATCAGAGCATGAATGATTGTTGCAAGCAGCTTCTTTAACAGGACAAATCAACACCAACCCTGCTTCTCTTTTTAATGACACTATGAGCCCCGTGCTCTGTAAACAGGGAGAGCTAATCAACCGTTGGTCAGCGCACTATTTAACATGTTGCATAATATTCCCAGTGCACTGTAAAAAACTGCACTGCCTACAGCACACACACACACACACACACACACACACACACACACACACACACACACACACACACACACACACACACTTTTTGGACAACTTATCCCTGCCTTTTAACTCAGGAACACACATATACCCGGATTTAGGCACTCTAAATCCCTCTTTAATTCCATTTTCTGGCTCGGCTCCAGTGCCAAGCTGCTAGGAGAGGAAAGGCCTTGGCAGTCTTGAAGAGGGCAGCAGGGTTGCATCATGTACTGCCACTAACATGACGGGCTATGACAAGGGCTTCCCCTAGAATCTGTCATTGCTCCTTGAAAGCACAATTGCTTTAACCAGCATGATCAAACCAGGAGATTAGTTCACATAGTAGGTTCTAGCCTGTCCTACACTTAAGCCATTTGCCTTGTTGGAAACCAAGAAGCTCATAATAATGCTGCAATCGACAATAATACACGATAATGAAAAGAACTCCCCACGCCCCCCACCATATGATGTATTAGCTGTCAAGTTTTTGTCCAGTCAGCAAAATCTGAACACTAAACTTGATTTTATTAACTAAGGAGAATGACATTAAAAAGGTGAATCGGTATTTATATATTGTTTAGTTTTTATTATTGGAAAAAGGGTCGTGATTAACACTGCATAGGCAAAGAACACGTACACGGCAAAATAAGAGCCATCTGGAAAAGTGAGGCAAATATGTTCTCATTCTCTCAGGAGGTGTGTAGGAGGGCAGCACTGCAGCACGTTCACAAAGCCAACGCCACAATCATTAACACAGCAATTCACAGTGCCAGGACCCTATACACTCTAAGGAGATGGTAGAAGCCCTGATGCTGCATTCATACATTAATGGCAATAAAAAGTCAGTGCATGTGATAATGCAAAACAGGTGACACTGTAAGATGGAGAAGGTGTCATTAAATGTTGGCACCTATATAAATATGAGTGAGATCAAGTTATTTGGATTCGTTGTTACTGTGAAATCATAAATAAAGAAGGGAGAAGACTTGCTGTGATACAGAGAAGGGTATTAAAAGACATGCGAGTTCATGCTTCATTTCCTTTAGGCAATATTTTTAAGCATTTCATGTATATTACTATAGTGGTGGTCGGTACACCCGTAAACCCGTTTACAAATATTTCCACACTGCAGCAACTTTTATGAAGTCCGCTTCACAGCAAGAAGTTTCAGGGTTCAAGTCCAGGGCTCGGGGTGTTTCCGCGTGGAGTTTTCATGTTCTCAGCCTACTTGGCTGTTCCAAAATTGCCCCTAGGTGTGAGTGTGAACGGTTGTATGTGTGTTGCCCTGCGATAGTCTGCCGAGCTGCCCTGCCTTTGCCCAGTGTCAGCTGAGATAGACTCCAGCCTTTCCGAAACCCTAATAAAGGATTTTGCAAATGAATGAGTGAGAGAGCGATCCAAATATCCCACGTTAAGCATATTAGAAAAATATTATTTATCTCAAATAAATTAAAGCTTTTAATTCCTAACAACAAAAACTACAATAATTTCAAATATGTTTTATTAAGCTTTAAACGGCAGTTTATTAAAATTGTATTTAGATTCAACGCTGATCTAATATATGCTTGTCTTCATGCTATAAAGCTTCAGATCAGAATATGTTCTTTACTTCCTTATTATTTGTTTTAAACATTTATATAGTTTAAGTGACCAGTTAGTTACGATTATAACTCCCACTCCAACTCCTGAGTCCAGGACCCTCTTGCTGTGAGGCAAAACCACCATGCCATGGTAACACCACCATGCCATGGTAACACCACCATGCCATGGTAACACCACCATGCCATGGTGGCACTGCACGTTTTGTCTTTGAAAACTTTCTAGTTGTTCATCAACCTTGTACTGTTAACATATATATGCAGCACGCCAACCTCAAACCATTATCCACTGCACTTAATTGGCTGCATGGAAATAGATACACATCACTATAATTAATCCTGACAGTTATGTGCTACAGTTTGATTGGAATTATGATGTTGTGCATTGTGTGTCAGAAGTAAGGTGGATGAGAAGAACAACAAAGATAAAGAGATCTTCATTGTCAACTGTTTCATTAACAATGAAAATCAGATTAGCAGCTCTTTGATTAGCAGCAATTATAAAAAAGTACCCAAAACACAACTACGGTAACTACACTAAGCTATATATGTGCGTATCTCTACATACACATATATACACATACCTATATGTACACATATAGACACATATACATACATATATCCTGTATATGCAAACACATATATATCTATCTACATATTCACACATGTACAGACTTATACATTTATCCACATATTCATACATTTATAGTACACAGAAGGGTGCATGATATGTCGAAGGTGCATGGTATACACAGGGTGAGAGGTAGAGCTTTTAATCGTAAGGTGCATGATGCTGAAATGTTATATGATGTTCTAGACCTGAGTATTGCACTTAAACATAAGTATTGCGCTTAAAGAGTAATATTGCACTGTCCAGGAAGATGGTCCAAATGATGGTTATTCAATCAGTGTGTGTGACGGTGGTGGTGGTGGAGTTGCACGTTTAAAAGCTTGTGAGTAAAATCTGTTCTTGACTCTGTTAGTTTTTGTTTTTAGTGTCCTGTATCTTTTTCTGGAGGGGAAAGGGGAGAAAAGGTGGTGTACAGGGTGTGTGGGGTCTCTGATAACTCTACCGGCTCTCCTCCAAAGTCTGCCAGTGTAAATGTCACCGAGGGTGGGTAGTGTACTTCAAATTACAAATTACAAAAACAAATGCTATAGACATAAATACTGGACTAACTAAAATGGCAAACAGACTCCTTTTCTCCAGTAGCATATTTTGCTATTTTGCCAACAGCACACCTTACTGTTCGTTCTGAGGACTAGCCCACATGTACACGTGTATTCCTGGGGTTTTCCCACTTTTCTACTTGAAAAAAAAAAAAAAAATTCACACAAGCAACATTTGAAAATACAAAAAACACACTCACCTCATGTTAACAAAAGTCATGATGCACACTCTTGAAATTTTGCACACACTGATGTTACAAAATTCTTCATTTTTCTGTCTTTACATAAACACTGAAAACTGAGTTTCTGAAAAACTCCTGAACCGACCTAAAATCAGTTCACATGTGGACGAAAAGCCAATGTGCATTTTTTTAAACAAGCTAAATTGAGCTACATATCCGAGGTATATCTGTAATGTATTCGGATCCGGCTACATAGCTGGTAATGTCAAAAAATTGTCACGGGGAGGCTGGCACCCATCTCATGGCCTACTCTTTACGAATGACAGCAATAGTTCTTTTACACCACCAGCTGGCCTTTGGTAACCCAGTCAGCTCAGCTACACTGGGGGGTCAGCAGTGACAACTTGGTGATAGTGGGGGATGAACCCCCATCCTTCGGATCAGTAAATCAACACCCTACCACCGGGCCACCACTGCCCTGAAAACTTAGCTGAAAAGCAATGTCATTGTGGAAAGAAGTTCATGGAAGGCATTTGGACACGTTTGAAACTCAGAATCAAACTAGCAAATGCCAGAGATGTGATGAGGCAGAAATTACTGCTTTCTTCATTTGCATATAAGGAGGCCATAATCTTTCGGAGTGAGTTTTTTCGATTCATTAGTGAAATTGTACCAAATCCAAAAAATGTCTAATGATTAAGACTTGTTAGAACTAGACTCAATCCAAAGGGAGTGAAACACGAGTCGTCTACGCTGACACCAGAATGCAGTTCAGTTCAAACGCAGCCTGCTAAAGCAGCACAGCCATGAGAAAGGAAGGAACAGAAAACGTTCAAGGATTGAAACTAGGGTTGAAATTAGGCAGCGAACACCAGCTTTTACTGAGATTTCAAAGCAAGCTGTCATCCTTCAGATTAAGATTATAGCCAGAAACTCTAACACAAATGGCATGTGGTACACAGTGCTGCCTCGCATGTTGCTCGTCGTTGAAAGGGGTTGCGTGACTGCTGCTCCTGTGCTCAGCCTATCTCCCACAGAGTGTGTCATTGATCACCGAGGGCTATGTTGGCAGGCCATGGAGGTCCCCAGGGTGTGAATGAAGCTCTGGAAGACAGCCAGAGAGATGGGAGGGATGCAGGACTCTCCTTTCTGTTCAGGCAGAAGGGACAAACAGCACTTATCTGCAGGGAAGGCGTGGGTGGAGGCGCGGCACTCTGCAACTAAGCGGCCGAGATGGAAACTGTGCGTTTTAATTTCAAGAAACCTTTTAATGATTTCATTCCAATCGATATCTGAATTGGCACAAGTGGAACTTAGAGCTAAGAAACTGCCCTAGTATATGAGATGAGCAAACACATTGAACCCTTTCTTTTCTTAGCTTGGTTCCATTTTTTTCAGCCCCAGCTAAATCTTTATTCCAATTAAAGCATCTAACAGACATATGTCAAAAAATCACAGGGAAAAAAAAAAACATCTGCTGGCACGCTGAGAACTTCAGTCACTTAATTACACGGAAGTTACATTTTTCACACGATTAGAGATTCCTGTTGCAAATCTGATTTCAGCACTTCCTTAGCAAGGAGGACAAACTTTATTAAATTCTAGCCACCACTCACCACCAAGACTTGCTGCCTAATACGACTCCTCATGTCCTCCAGCAAGACGGAAATTAGCAAGGATGCTCTTACATGTTCTCAGACGATTCAAAGAAAAGCATTAGATGCATTTGACATAAAACATAAGACATACGTTAAAAACCTGAGCGTCTAGTAGCCCCTGAGGGCCAGGTATTTCAAAGCAAATGGGAAATGCACGATGAACTAAAAGTCAGGGCTTTTAGACAAGTTAGTTTAAGTACTACTAAGCAGACCTGAAGTACTGAGCACACAGAAAATAGAGCTGACTGTGTATATATATATATATATATTCCAGTCCAGCTTTAATACACATCTATCTATCTATCTATCTATCTATCTATCTATCTATCTATCTATCTATCTATCTATCTATCTATCTATCTATCTGTGTGTGTGCGTGCGTGCGTGCGTGCGTGCGTGTAACAGCCTTATGAATTTGAAAACACAACAGAAATTACAGGATTTTGGTATATTATACATTTGATTACAGCACATATTCTCCACGGCATAGTTTTGACAAACTTAAGCAACATCAAAACATTTCCGTTCAGAGATGGTTTAATTTTTCACCGACATCTTTTGTTGGTCGGTGGGAAAATCGAACCCCTCCAAAAAGTCTTCTCCAGACCATTCCAAAGACTTTCTCTAGGGTTAAGGTCAAGACTTCAGGGTGAAAATGATTCCTCATGCTCCCTGAACCACTATTTCATTGCTTGAGCCCCAATTTATATCCGTGCCATCAGGGAAGAAAAAAATCCATTGATGTGATAACCTGCTCATTCAGTACATTCAGGGCATAAGCTGACTTAATTATATTGCTACATAGGCTTGCTGAGTCTTGACCTGACCAACTGGAGCAACAATAATCATGAAGATTATCTGCTATAATAAAGGCTAAAGGTGGTCCAACAGAATATTGCAGACCACAATTTTATCAGCCCCAGCTAAGTGTATATTTAGATTTTTTTTTTTAAAGGGACATTTTGGGTGCTGATTTTCATTGTTTCATTTTCAGGTGACAATAAGACATCAAAGATTTACCTTCCCAGTTCTTTCTAAGATTACACTGAAGGTTATTCTGAGAGGACTCCTGTTCCTCTCATTTCCTCACCCAAGAACCCAAGGTGACAGGGGCTCCCATGTATACACATCTGAGTCCCTGAGTGTGTGAGAAACAGCTTAGCAGTTTGGAAATTTGCCATGGAAACACCTCTCTGAATAAACAGAAGAAAGCTGGGGCATATAAAAGAGAAGAAAAAACAGGCTTGAATTGGGTATTTCTAAACTCCATAATACTTGGCTCCGTGACGTGTGTCTTCCAGGAAAATTCTCTCCTTCCTGCCTAGAAAATGTTTCACGGCTTAACGCTGCTTTTAAGGGCTTATGTTCTTACATTGAACGCTAAGGATCTTACTGAACACTAACAGAGGCCAGGGGAAAATATCTCAATTTTATTAAAGCAAAAGCAAGAAACTGTCTTTTTGAATACTGTTCAGAAGAAACACTGAAAATCGCACTTTGACACTGTTCACGGAAGGTCCTTATGCACCATTTAACACCTGAACTTACTAAAACGAATAACAATCAATACGTTTGAATAGCTCTCGGTGAGTTCTAGCATTCATAAATATTTGTCACATAATCTCAAATAGGCAGCATGGCGGCGCAGTGGTTAGCACGTCCGCCTCACAGCAAGAAGGCCTGGGTTCGATTCCCAGGCTCCGGCGTTTCTGTGTGGAGTTTGCATATTGTCCCTGTGCTTGCGTGGGTTTCCTCCGGGTACTCTCGTTTCCTATCACATTCCAAAAACATGCACAGTAGGCTAACTGGCTCTTCCAAATCGCCCCTAGGTGTGAGTGTGAGTGTGGGTATGAAAGGTTGTGTATGTGTTGGCCCTGCAATGGTCTGGCGAGCTGTCCAGGGTGTACCCCTCCATCGCCCAGAGTCGGCTGAGATGGGCGCTAGCCTTCCCACGACCCTAATTCGGATTAAGTGGCATAGAAAATGAATGAATGAATAATCTGAAGTATCCCAGTGATGACACAGGCATCGATGACCCTGCAATAATGTCTTTTTTCTAGAGTAGCACTCGTCAGTTTAAGGTTTGTGCTAACGATTTGCACATTCGTCTGCCCTCTGAGCAGCACTTCAATAAGAAACTGTCTTGAATAAAGCAGGTGTTATACTTCATATTGCTGTCTTGAAGGTCAGCATGAGAAACAGGAGGCTCAGCTGGTGGGAGGAAATTGGCTACAAGTAGTCTAAGATAAAAATGGGTTAAAAAATAGCAGTACTGATGAATTAATTAGATTGTGGACCCACTGCCAGTTGCTTGGTGTACAAAAGGTCAAGAACCTCTTTAAAGTAATATCAGTTAAAATAGGCAAAATATTATGAATGGATACTTTACTAATTCCATAAGGAAAATTGCTATAACTTTATTAAATCATGTTTTGTCTTCTGAATCCTGGTAAAAATGAAAAGATTTAAGAAACAAAAATGATAACGGTAGTTTAGAACCACCAAAAAAATGATGGCGGTGTGATGGCGGCAAAACAATCGTGAGACTGTGCTTGTAATGATGTTGTCTGCAGGCAGTTTAAACAAGGTAGACATGCGGTACAACTGCAGTGAAGCATGGCGTTAGATCACCTTCACAAACACCTACTGAATCGCTAGCCACTTTTAAAAGCAGTTCCAGAAGGATGCAAAACGTGGCAACACGGCCACGACAAGGCAGCTAGATGTTGATACACCGTTTTGACAACCGCAATGAAATTTTCGAACATTTTTAAAAACTTGGAGTCTATCGTGGTCAGTGCCAGTTGACAGCAAACACCATCAAGGTCTCAAGACGATGTCACTGTGGTTCAAAACGGTTTGCGACTGCTGTAAACCACCTTCAAAACTGGCCCCTTGTGAGGCCAGAGTAAGAGAAGGAGGTGTGCTGTAGCTGTGCCTGCACTAGATCAGGATATAAGAGATCTGGAGGGGGCTGAAGATGAATTACTGCAGGAGCTGGAGAGACACAGCAGCACGCTGATGAACTGAAGATCACTTTTTATGATAAAGAGCTCCACATACATTTCACTCCTGAAGAGAAGACTCCAATTCTCAAGCATCCATTACTGCTGGCCAACACGGTCCCTGTGATAACCAGCGACCTCAATCTAGAAGACTACGGAGTTTGATAACCTAAGCTCTGATGCATGACCGACGTGCACACACACACACACACACACACACACACACACACACACACACAAGCAAATAAGTCACACAACAGAAATTGGGACAAATATTACTGGCAGAAGGCCACAAATGGAAGTAAAGATGTTTGTGTTTACAGAACTGGGTCATCGGCTTGTGCAATATATAATGATAGTCATTTTTACACCACAATATTCAGTGTCACTGATTTCCATTATAAGTTTGTACCACTCATCCAACAATAGCAGCTACCAATTGTACTGTGTCAACTGGACAAATGTAACTTGGCAATAACAGGATTAGTCAGAGGAGACTGGTGTAAATGGAGTCCCGAATTCGATGCCAATGACATCTCCTGAGTTACCTGTGCCTCCAACAAGACTAGTCTTTCCTGTTATTAATTTGCCAGGACTACCCTTAAAAACTCTTTAAGGAAAAACTATCAGACATTTGACCTTGCTATGACCTTGATGCTTTATTGAGCAATTTCATTTTCTCAATCTCATTAATTTAACTGCTGGTTACAAAAATAAATCCACAAAGAATTCGCCCACTTGTTCTTGAGCTATCACCCTAATAAAACCTTAAATCTTGGACACACAGTGGACACAGATGAAGAGACACACATGGACAATTGGACACATGGTCAGAACGAGGGAAAAATTATAGCGAGCCAAAGGGGGGGGGGAGAAAAAA
>JBCNYH010000021.1:38226787-38236850 GCA_039654325.1 Tandanus tandanus
ATGAAAAAATGTTCACCATTCATTCATCATTCATTTTCTGAACCGGTTAATCCTAATTAGGGTCGCGGGGAGGCTGGCGCCCATCATGAAAAAGATTTATATATTTAATTAAATGTTACTTTTCCAAAAAGGAGCTTTCCATTTCATTTAATTTGCAGCTAACGCAGGGTTACATTTTCACATTAAATATTTCTATTTAGAATGGCATAATCTGATTGGTCCACTATCACTGTATTAATAATCATTATTCTGAGAGGATAATATTTGATTCATTATAATGCATAAATTGGAAGACTGAACCATAATAATATAATTTTATTTATTTTTTCTTGTGTTTTGCACATATTATACTAAAACTTTGTACAAGTGTGTGTAGTGAAAAGATATCTGATATCTGAAAAGATATCATTAGCAACATAGTGCTTTGCTTGGCTCAGAGCATGTGGAGCTCAACTGATCTCCCTCGGTAATGCTTCAAATATGTAAAATTAAACTATAAAAATCTTGTTAAGTTCTCTTTTCATTATTTCCCCAAGTAATATATAATTAACTCTTAAAGGGGTTTAAAGAGACATTGTTACACAGCTTTCATGCACCTGTTCACTTGAACATGTGGAGCTCATGCATCTGTCATGATTTTAAATGAATAAATAAATAAACAAACTATAAAAAAAACCCTTTTAGTGAGCTTTTCTGTTTGTTTCTCTGTAGTATATACTAAAACAATTATTTGTTTCAGGCTCAGTGAATGTTACTGAGTTAAACTGTCTTCTTGATGTTCTGTCTTGGGAATTATTCGGCGACATCTGCCTTGTCATCGATGAATAATTGTTATTTGTATAATTTCACTGATCTGCGATGGCCTGGCAGGCTGCCCAGGGTGTACCCTGCCCTCGCCCGGAGTTGGCTAAGATGGGCAACGGCCTCCCCGCAACCCTTAGGATTAAGCGGTTCAAAAAATGAATGAAATGAATGAATAATTTCACTGATGCAATAATTATGATGCAATATTCACTGATGCAATAATTATGTTTAACACAAATTTAACAGTAATGTAACGTAATGTTATAACAAAATGAAGCCACAGTATGCACATTTTAGCTGTTTCTGATATGGAGTAGAGAAGGAAGTGTAGGACAAAGGAGATGATCTCAACTCATGAATTCATGTCAATTACCTTCACAAAACAAAGGGGGCACCTAAATAGACCTGTCTCAAATCTTCCACAACTAAGATCCATAGAAATGTTAATGCCTTTATGATCAAAAGAACCCAGCAGCTATCAGCAGAGAGTTTCAGACCAGCAACAAGCTGTTTGATCTCTTTTTATGAGCGATCAGAGACAATAGTCCCTGTGATCAAACTGTTTATCTCCAACCTTCAGCACTGATCAAAATAAACTGCACAGAGTGTTGCACTTCCCATCTACTCATCAGTGGAGATAAAAGATAGTAGTTCTCTCATAAATACAGCTGCAACAGCCAAAAGGGCAGTCAAATCTCTAACAACCTGGGGCATGAAGAGTGCCACAAAGGAATACTATAACATTATAATACATTTACGTTTCAGAGGTGTAAAGGTGCAGTTAGTAACATTTAAATTCTTATAAATCTATAATGATCATAGAGTAAAATCAGAATTTCACAAATACCTTGAAAAATCTGTGATTACGAAAGACTGCCAAGAAATAAATTCAGGCACCTGTTTATATTTTCCTTGCCCAGAAATTGGCTCCAGCCAAAAGAGATGTGCTCAGTTATGCCCTTATCTCTTAAAACTACCACGGGGAATGTTAGAGAAACCAGCAAGAGCAAGCATCCAACCAAAAATTCCTACCCACTTACTTCAAACCTCCGTCCAAAGCCACTCCCCTAAACCATGAACGCACAATGTCTGACTACCGCTGAGGGTCGAGATGAGAGAGCATTAGGGAGAGGAGCGGAGCGCATTGCTCTCGTATCCAACCACCTCATGTCTCATTTACATGTATTATCATAATAAACATAATGAATATTTCTATTGCAAGTCATCACATCTGTCAACGAGCTTACTAGCTTTTTTCCTAGCAAGTTCTCTGCAGTATGTCTGTCTCGCCTTGTGGAGAATCTCTGGTCATGCACAATAAGTGTGCAGGCAGAGTCTCACTATTAGGTGGGCACACACATTGGTAAACAGGCAGCTAGGTCATCCAATTATCTCATTCTGATCAATTGAACAGGCTTTTTACAGCCCTGCTATTGCCAGGAATGCCAATGCTTCTCAAATAAACTAGCTATCCAAGCTTTAAAAAGCAACTCTTTAGATATACCATAGTCATAGGGTTAGTCTATGTTACAGGGGTGAACAAATCATACATTTATTAGCTTAGCCCTAGGTAAGCTAGTGTACTAACCAGTCCTATATAGGTCCATTTGCCTGAAAACTGATTAGTCTAAAAAGTAGTAGCTAAGAACTATTAAGTGTGTTTATAGAGAGTAATGGAACCAAATGTGTAGGCTACATGATTATAGTATATACTACATGGGAATGGCACAGTCTGATTGGTTTGCTATCTTGGAATAATAGACATTATTCACCTCCCAATCTCGGGATAATGCGCAAATCCAAACATCAGACAAAAACCTCACGGTTTGTCATGGTCACTGATTCCAAAATCTTAGAAATTCAACAAAATACCATTCTAAAAATATGAAGACATTCACCCTCATAACCTTCAGGATTTTTAGGGTAAAAAATAACCTTTTTTCAAAATATGAATGTTCCAAAATATGCTACAATGCAGTGCACATGACCATTGTGATAGAGAATGTAACCATTTTAACTTTTTAAAACCATAAAAAATTAAAAACAATAATAAATGAAAACTGTGTTTTAGTTTGTTTTCCTTATGTTCCCACGTGGTATATACTAAAACGGCAAATGTATAATGTAGCACATCATGTTTAGACTCCCAGCAAAACGTCAGCAAACTGCTGGCCCAGGTTTTAGCGATGAACTATGGTGTTCTTTTGCCCCATCACAGCGAGTCCCACTAGCATCTATTTCCTCTCAGTATGAATCACCACAAGATGAGTGAGTGTAGTAAGAAGGAGACTTGCATGATGGCTGAATGATACATTTTTCTTTGTTTGACTCTTCCCTCTTCATGATTCTAAAAGACTGTCGGTCAATACAGTCAACCAGATCCTGTCTTGGTCGTAGTTTTCAGTGCGACAGGTGCACCACAAGACTGTGAGGAACATTAGCTTTAACTATAGCAGATAAAAACCTTTTGACTCCAGCAATAGAATTTTATATATTATTATAAGTCTGGCTGTTGAACTTGTCTAATTTTTTCCCCGCAAGTACCACAAATGATTTGTTTATTTACAGACAACTAATCTGTTGTTATCTTTTGTGAGAAACAAAGGCCTTTCTTGCCTTGGGGCCGTTCCATCAGGTGGGTACGGGTCAACTGCATTGTGCTGGAGCATCACAATGACTGATTCACCAACCAAGACAAACAGCTACTGTTTATAAACAAAGATTTCATTTATAATCACATTGGTCTTTTGGGCACTACAACAATGACCGTGTCCTCCTGATCACATAAGAAAGCCACATGATTTTTCAGGGTCAGGAAAAAGAACAAACTGAGTGCTCTCCTGGTACATCATTACAGTGTTTTTTATATTAATTTATGCTCTTTGGGTATATTTGGGTAACAAGCGATAAAAGTGGATAGTTACATAAGAGGGTATGAGATCATCTCTACATGAGGCCTCTTCCATTTTCCTGAATTATCATTAGCTATTAAAGACACGCACTGTAAGAAGCCTTCACACATATATGGAGAAAAGCAAAAAAAATAAAAAATGCTGTGTCAATCACCTCTTCCAGGCTTCTCCAGAATTCCAAACAACCAACAGCCAAATACATTTTCATTGGTTTAAAATACATTTAAATCACAAATAGCCTTTTTTCATATGGGCCATGCAGAGCTTTGATGCTCCAGTCTTCACAACTCATTACATTGAACAAATGCAGCGAGAACACATGTATGTTTTCTGACCCATAACCAATCAAGAAATAAAAATCCTAGCAGAAAGCATGTGTACTCTGATGCAGGTTTACAGAAGAAACCTTACTGGTTTAAAAAATAATCTCCACTAAGCTTGCCTTATGAGGCAAAGAAGCACATGGGACTCTAAGACCGGTGCTTTTGACTCAACTCTCATGGCTGTCTTGTGTATTTGCTTGAAGAATAATGACGTAGAGAAGAAAGCAATTAAACCGCCGACGTGGGAGGATGTTAGGGAGTATTACACAGCACTTTGAAAGGAATGCAACAATCCTGCCCTGTAGCTTGTCTTTCTGTTTGTTTGTTTGTTTGACACATCTATTTGACCACGGCGGGGTCAACTGGGAAAGTTCTCCCAGGCCCAGCACAGAAACAAGCCCACATGTAAAACTTTTTGGTATACAGCTAATTGGATGAGCTATGTTCAAAGCTTGGAAAAATCCTTGATAACACATGTGCATGATAGCACAGCTCCTGAGCAGAGCCCCACAGGCATGGTTGTCCCATGTCCGTGCCACTGCAAGAAACCCAATATTTTTTTATATTACATGCATATATATATATATAAAATTAATAATGAAACTGATAAAAGAAGTAGATACTAGACATTAATGGGAACATGAACTCATTAAATGGATGATTAAACTAAAAAGACAGATAACAAATGAAAGTGGAAATCAGCTAGTGAAAGGTGATTATAAGAAAACTCAGTGTTAACCTTTCCTGCTTACACACCAGACCGTAGTCAGGAAGCACAGGGAAGATTTATTTATTTATTTATTTATTTATTTATTTCCTCCAGGGCTGAAGTTTATCTAACCCTTAAAGAAGCTGTGCTTCTCTTATAACACCAGCCTTGGATACCTAGCAGTAAAGTTATCTATTGGGAGCGCCACCTTTAGACCTTTAGTGCTTAAATCTAAATATTTATTTAAAATAGTACTAAGTGATGAATCTGAAGGAATATACATATACTCATATTATTTGTATTTTAATACCAATAAAAATGCTACAGAATTCACAGTTAAGTTTTATTTGTATAGTGGTTTTATAGTTGACTTTGTCAAAAAGACGCTTTACATAGTAAAACAAATGATTGTAAACATTACTCTAGAAACGCTGAAATCAAGCACTTTAAAACCCTAGGCTTATATAAACAGAATTATATAAGCCAAATTATTATAATAGTATAGATCATATGCCAAATTGTGTGGTGAAGTTTCCCCATGGGACAATATTACTACTCTAATATAACATGGTGTTCTTTATGTCACTCTGCCTTCTGTCTCTGTCTGTATGTCTCTCTCTGGACCAGAAGTTGGCCCCAGTCCAGCAGTCAGGGACTTAATGTGCCTTTCACGTGTACAGATAAATTAATGGATTTATCAGCTAAGACAAGTGTTGTCGGAAACATTTTCAGGAGTTGATCCATCAACATCTCTCTCGTGAAGAGCATACACTCGGGAACAATTATCCGTTAAACATTGGCTTCAGGAGAGGGAAAAAACACATTCTGGGAATTCCCAGAGACAGGATGGCAGGTGATGTCTGCTGATAAAAGACCTGCTTACAAAGGCATGAGACAGAAAAACTGTTCTTTTAAGAAGGGTGTCAGCAACAAGAAAATCGAGGAAGGGAGGTATGCCGCCAATACACATGTCCAGTAAATGGACATACATGATTAACTTTACCAAGAAACATGCAATGTTGCTGTAAAATGCTTCCAATGGAGAGCAGATGCAAAGCAGAACTAGCAAAAAGGTATAAACATACCGTAAAACTAATTACTGGTATATACCAAGACTAGTGAGTGTACAGAGGCAATAATGAAGCAAAAGGTTCGCCACCAATCAGATCTAATGTTAGGAGAAAAGGGGCTGTTTCTCTCATTAACCTGTAGAGATGATTAGCTGGCTATGTGCCAAGTCTCACCAAACCACTACACTACTCATGAAGGACACACAGTAACATCTTTATAGATTTTCCAGATATCTAGGTGATACACAGCTGTGTTAACAAAACAAACAAAAAAAACATTTATATTGGGAGAAAATGTACCAGAAAGAGCAAGTATTCGCAGAAAATCTTGAACTGAGTATTGCAGAGAGATTAAAAAAAAAAAAGTTTGATTCTCCTACTATAAGGATTTTTTTTTTTCTATTTCTATTGTAAATACTTTTGCTCATGTCTTGATTTAATTATATTATATATGGATATCTAACAATGGCATTACTTTTATTTTAAAATGTCAAATCATTAATACTGTATATGAGGAGTTGGTTTGCAAAAAGAGAAGTCCAATTGTTTTAATTATGAGAAAAGCTATTTTTTAAATAGCTTTACAAAAAAAACCCTTTTTCCAGTAGCTTTAAAAATGTTTTTTTTCCAGTAGCTTTCAAAAACTTTTTGTTCAGTATTTTTAAAATAAAGCTACTGAAAAAGTTGTTTTTCACATAATTAAAACAACTGGACTTATCTGTTTTTGCAAACCAACTCTTCATATGTATATTTTTACTAAAATATTTCCCTTTTTTATGTTGATGCCACTGTACTTCACATCTTACAGCAATTTGACAATTAAGCATATAATGATTTATCCAATTCACAGTATGGTTCAATTCACAATATTGGATTCATGATTTGATTTTCCTACAATAATCTGGAGGATAAAAAATTAATTAAAGAAATTTTGACAACCAAATAAATGCAAAAATTATTTATATTTTATTTTCAAATGAAATATTCAGGATAAATTACAATTAAAATTATATTTATTACTCATAAAACATTTAAAAAATGTTATATTACATTTTTAATATTATATTAAATTATTTTATTATTAACAATAATTATTTTGTTTAACTTTCTTGACAGCCACCAGGGCGGCACAATGGCGCAGTGGTTAGCAGGTCCGTCTCACAGCAAGAAGATCCTGGCTTCGATTCCCAGGCCCGGGGCATTTCTGTGTGTGCTTGCGTGGGTTTCCTCCGGGTACTCTGGTTTCTTCCCACAGTCCAAAAACATGCACAGTAGGCTGACTGGCTGATCTAAATTGCCCCTAGGTGTGAGTGTGAGTATGAATGGTTGTATGTGTGTTGCCGTGCGATGGCCTGGCGAGCTGTTCACGGTGTACCACGCCCTCGCCCAGAGTCGGCTGAGATGGGCGCCAGCCTCCCCGCGACCCTAATCAGTATTAAGCGGCTTAGAACATGAATGAATAAACAAATGACAGCCAACAATAATTATTTACAAACATTTGTCAAGGTAAGCATAAAATATAGTGGCCCACTAACAAAATTTTTTTTTTTTTTTATTTAAAAGGTTAATAAGAAAAAAAGCTATTTCCTAATAACCATTTGTAAACATTTATGAAGGCTGTAGTCAGACCTAAACATAAAACAACTACTTCGACTTCTGTTCTTTTGTCTTAAGCAGTTTGTAAAAAGATAGCTCTGATTTCTTGTTGACTCTATTTGTACATTCAGTTGTTCAACTTTCCTGTTTATAATTGTTTTTTTGTGTATCGTCGTGGCATTCGAGCTGCATTACTTCTGCCTGCGTTGACATTACAGGCAGTTCCTCTGTTGTACACCCTCAGCTGTCAAAACAACACAATCACAGCTAGGAGAAACGAAAACATTATACAGCCTAATCATAATAATAATGGCATAATAATAGATGTTTATTTATTTATTTTTATTTCCAACACTCGAATCATCATACAATGTTACCATGATTTATCATCACATGACATAGCATTATGTGCCTACTGACTAGGGTATCTTTAGTATACTATCTTTGGTGAAGTGCTTTAACTGAAAAAAAAAAAGAAAAAAAAAGCTAATTTGGTAGTTTTTTAAAAATCAGATTAGTATCAACCAATATTGATTTTATATTTTATTTGACTGATTATTAAAAATGTTCCCTGCATGTAGATAAACACACCCCTGACAAATGAAGTATCTGTTTCTTCAAATGTTTTGCCTCAAAAGTGTTTGATCAAAATGTCAGCCAGGATTAGTGAAGGAAAGGTTAATACGGGATGGAGGTATGGTGCTTTCTCCACCTATTCTCCTATTCTACATAGCCATCACACACAAACACACCACATTCCAGTCCCCATAGATGAGCATGTCACATCTAGTGCATTTCTGCACCAAGTCAATGCCCAAGTTGATGTGATTTAGTCAGACAGCAACAGAGCACGAGCAGCCATGTTGTTTCAGTATATCGTCTGTCATGTACCAGCAATGCCCAGCTTTGATAAAAACACACATTAAACATCCACTTAAGGAAAAAAAAACATTTTTATAACCTAAGATAATGACTAAACTGACTGTAGAATATACGGCAACAGGGTAGAAGGAAAGAGTAGATAAAGAATCCGAAAGAGAATTAAAGTAAAGTTAAGCTGTATTTGTGCTAATATATGGTGAAATCTGTGGTTCTTGTTAATAAGTGCTGCAATTTCCATTTACCAAACAGCACCAGGGTGTGGCATTATATCATACATAGAAAAGAACAATACCTTGTGGAATGAGTTTAGGTCTCATCAAATTGCTTAGTTAGATAATTCAAATAGTTTATATTTAATATTTAATATAATATAATAATATAATATAATATAATTTAAATAGCACTTTGCTTTCTAATGGATTTGCATACCCATTGTTGAGTCATAGCATGCCATGCAGATTACATTACGAGACAACGCACACTAATTCATTAACACATACAAAAACAATGTCTGCTTCTTCCCACTACCTACTCTTTCTTCTATTTCCACATCAGCATGTGAACACGCAGGTCACATCCGAGCATGTTCAGTCAATGACATGATCATTAGAGACACTAGTAGGTGCAGAGGACGCGATGCTGCTTGACCTTATTACAGATTCACAAGTTTCTTTCTTGACTCTTCTGCACCTCAAGGCACACAAAAAAAGGAAAAAGAAAGAACATCGGTACACGGTATACATACAGTGATTCACTTTCTCAGCACTTTCCTGAAACACACACACACACACACACACACACACACACACACACACACACACACACACACACACACACGTCTCTCGTTCCTCTGCTCCACCTCACTAGCGACTCTCATCCCTCTGCATGTCTACACAGTCCCTCTCTCCAATAACTCCACTGCACCTGCCAAGTTCATCTCCTCTTCCTGTCCGGCACACTGCCATCACCCCATGCTTTCCTTCCCCCGCACACAACTCCTACTTCTCTGGCCTGTTTTCTTATAGCCTCTGTGAGACCAGCTATTATTTTACTGCACAATTTTGAGATGTACCCAATCCACTGGTGTGATTTATTTTAAAATAACCAGAAATTATAATAAAACAAGTCCATAATTAGTATTGTATTATTATAAATGCTGGGGGGAAATCCAGATTGTTCTAATACAAAAGAGATAATCATCCAAATATTTTTGTCGTCCTAGTGCCAATTGTTTTTGTAAAAAAATATGCAATTTATCAGTTCTTTTATGTATTTTTTGCAACAATTCCTCCATGTTTCTCCTTGGGTGTGCAGAAAAAGCAAAGAGGACCAAGCTAAAAATCAATTCCAATAATGCCGTTAGGGCTTTGAATGATTAAAATAGGCAAAGTGCACACACTGTACAGTAAACAGACAACAAAGTGTACCACACCGTACAGCATCAAACCCAAGAGTGCTCTCAGCATCAAGCAGATAAAAAGTCCTAATTTGAAGAAGTAATAATATTTGCCTTAAATTATATAATTCTGAGCGACTAAAACACTCACCTGGGCTAAATCATCAATTAAAGTTGTTTGTTTACCATACTGGAAAATAGCTTTTAAAAAAATGCACAATCATGTGATTTCATTTTAAAAACCGTCTTATGATTAAAAAATGGGTTTGTTTTTGAATACATATAGTGATTTTAAAATGGTGGGGGGGGGGGGGGGGGGGGGGGGGGGGGGGGGGGGGGGGGGGGGGGGGGGGGGGGGGGGGGGGGGGGGG
>JBCNYH010000021.1:38340376-38351326 GCA_039654325.1 Tandanus tandanus
GAGCAAGGCACCTAACCCCCAACTGCTCTCCAGTCGCCCCCAATGTGTGTGGCAGCCCACTGCTCCGAGTGTGTGTGTGCGCTAACTGTTTACGTGTGTGTGCTCACTTTGGATGAGTTAAATGCAGAGGCAATAGTTTCCCTTGCGGGATTAATACAGTATAGCACAATCAAAAATATTATTGTGCACCCTTTAATTTTGAAAATTTGGAACACACTGTTTGATGATTAACAAAATGGGTAGCAAAGTGCGCACAAGCTCTTAAAATAATCCCACAGCTCTATTCTCCCTGTTTCTACTGTCAAACTTTGTAATTTCCCTAATTTTGTTAAAAAGCTGCAGATCATTACAAGCTTTTGTATCATAACACTGGTATGAATGCCACCTTCTGTAACAGGGTTTAGTCTGTGTGAGAATCTAATTGTTTTATACACAGAGAAAATAGTTCAGTCAGTTCTCTTCTTTCTAAGAATTCCCCAAATGTACCCTTAAAAAAAGTCAATGTTGTGTACAGTTCATGAATGATTTACAGAGCTGTGTGGATCAACTCTGGCTCTGGATATTCCTGTTCACATGGAGAGACCTTCCGTTATGTTCCCACACACAAGCGCAGTCTCTCATACACACATTATCACAACAGTGGGCAGGGCACCTATTTAAAACGTGCACAAACGTGCTCGGTTAATATGAACGTTGAGTTTGTCCTCAGGTGCAGATCTCCCTGCTTGGGTGTGTAGTGTGCAGTGTTAGGTGCAAAGATTACTGTGTGTTTTCTCAATGTTCGGTCTCCATCTGTTATTTTCTCTTGGATAATGTTTGGTCTCTTGTCTGTGTGTGTGTGTTAAAACACAGGTCAGCCATGGATGGCTTAGCTCCCAGATTCTTCTGGAACATTCTACTTGCCCTGGTTGTTGCAGTTGTTCCTGTCTCAACACAGGCACCACAAGGCTGCTCCAACGTGAGCTCTCTGTACTTTAACCTATGTGATCTTAATGCTGTTTGGGGCATTGTGGTGGAAGCGTTTGCCTCCGCCGGAGTGTTGGTATGCCTTATACTGCTGATGGTTCTTGGTGCCAGTCTGCCATTTATGCCAGATAAGAGGCGGCGCAGGTCGGTACCACTGGATGCTGGCTTTCTTGTGGGCACCCTGGGCCTCTTTGGGCTGGCTTTTGCCTTCATCGTGGGCAAGGACTTCTCAACATGTACTTCACGCCGCTTCTTGTTTGGTGTTTTGTTTGCAGCCTGCTTCTCCTGCCTTCTTATGAAAGCCGTAAACCTAAACATTCTGTCCAGGTACAACAAAGCACCGCGAGCCTGGCTTCTCTGCCTCGGAGCCTTGTCGCTTTGGTTGGTTGAAGTAATCATCAACACAGAATGGCTGATTATCACCATGGTCCGACAGCCTAGAAATGACACCTCTATCTCGGCTGTGAGCTGCTTGATTGAAAACAAAGACTTTGTAATGGCTCTCATTTATGTGATGGTCCTGCTGGTCGCTGTCTTTTTAGCATGCATACCAATCCTGTGTGGCGAGTACCGTCAGTGGCACAAGGATGGAGTCTTCATCCTACTTGCTGGAATGATCTCACTGGGTATTTGGGTGGCATGGATCGTCATGTACACTTATGGCAACAGCAAGTATGACAGTTCAAAATGGGATGATGCGACCCTCGCTATTGCACTGGTGGCCAATGCATGGGCCTTCCTGCTGTTTTACACGGTGCCCGAGCTGTGCCAGGTCACCAGCGACTCAGAGGGGCAAACCGACCCACCCACAGATGTCTACACAAACTCTGTCGTGGGTTATGAGACCATCCTGAAAGAACAAAGCTCGCAGAACATGTTTATAGAAAATAAGGCCTTCACTATGGATGAACCCAAAACAGGTACCCGTTTTTTTTCCATTCGCAGTGATTTTCTATGTGCTGTGTAGGTGGTTTATAAGCTGCTTTCCTGATTTCCATGGGATACACATTCCTAACATTTGAACAATGGTGCAAACTTGTCATGTGGTTTTGGTGTGATTAAATTAATAATGAGTTATGGGATGAAAACAATATGATTATTCATTATTAAATATATAAACTTAGAGAGTTCCTAAAGAGTTTGAAGCTGTCAAACTGAAATAAATATTAACCTAAAAAAAGAACCACACACACGTCACGCACCTGCAGTCATGGTTTATTAATTGCGTAATGCATTCAAACTGTCGACACTTGTGACAGATTTATTGCAATAAAACCTTCTCCAGAAATTGTAATAAGTTAAAATTACATTTATATATTTTTATTTGTTTGTTTGTTTGTTTGTTCTCTCTCTCTCTCTCTTAACTACTATTTATTCACATTGCATTTTTGGCAGTACGTTAAGTTTAGGTGATTTAATCTAGTTGAAAAATATTTCAACAGTAGGACTTTAATGGAAATACAGAAAGCCGGATTTTGCCGACGCCTGCTGCTTACGCCACTGAATTTGATCTGCTGATGTTTGAAGTCATGTAATCTGTAATGGTAAAAGGTTTGAGTCTTTAGAAAACATTGTACTGCAGATGTTCTGTCTCTCCTTTTCTCTCACACCCCATTTCGGTCATTATTTTACCTGATTGTTCTCTCTTGCTCTTTTTATTCATCATCCCTCAGCATACATTTATTGTTTATCCAGGACAAATATTAAAATATTAATATAAAAGCCATTACCATGATCTAATGCTGCCATGCTATTTGTTTTCATGTTTGCGAAGTCATTGTGATTTTGAAAACAAAACAGTTTAGCTTTGAAGAAGAAACGTCACAGTAAGTCATTTTTTCCATTTTAGCTCCGTCCCACCCCCGGACATCCTGGCCACATACCTGATTACTCAGTGGAGAGCAAATTAAACACCCCAGAAAAACCTGTTTAATAGAACCAATATGACCAATATGTTTTATAGAGCAATGATTCAGATTGGTGTGTTTGCTGTCACATCTCCGCAGAGACTGAGGTGTGGCAACAGTGTCACACCAGTCTGGTATTTCACAGCAGGAGATGAAATTTCCCAGTTCCCTCCCAGAATTTCTACCCATCGTACCTCTACTAACAAGGTTACAACAATATTTCTCTGCTTTCTGTTTAACGTATAAAAAGTGTAGTATGTACATTTACAAGTACCTTATCGCAAAGTTGAGTAATGCAAAGTGTGATATGGAGAATCACTCAGATTAAGGAGGTTATATGAATTCCAAAACACCCTCAGAGATCTGAATAATTCTCCACATCATACAAAAATCTAATTCTATATTTGTATTATTATTTATTCCAAATATTTGCAACCTATCCAATGTCGATGATTGATCAATTGGCTAATAGAAGAATACCAAGAGTTATCTGATGGCTTTCCACCAATCAGAAAGGAGAAGATATTGATACATTTCTGATCAAATAAAAAAGAAAGTTTGAGTTTTTTTATTTTATTTTGTAATTTTGTTTAAGTACATACAGTATGTGTTAAACACCAGTGTACTATTAACCATTAACCAACACTGTATCTTATTATCTTGCTGCTGTTTGTTTGGCTTCATTATTTATTTTTGTTTGTTTTGCTCAGAGCAATTTCCGATTTCTGTTACAGATATTAGTACCAGGCAATATAAACACATGCTGCTAATATTGAAATAAATTATTTATTTTAGTTAAATAAACTTTTGAACAAGTAGATAACTCCATCATCTTTCACAGCTTGGGCATTAAAATCTAAATATTTATCAGTGAAGTTGTTCATCTTGTTCAGTTTTTATTTGAAGTGATATATTTGATGGCCATGACGTATTGAAACATGTCAGTTACTGTATTACGGCTACAAACCCTTGTTCTCTTACTAACTTTTTTTTGTGTGTCAAATACAAGAACAGTTACAAAGATTTTCCCAAGTCTGGAAGCTATTATTAAAAAAACCCTATAGCATTAGCATGAGCTTGTTATTAATAACAAATTTTTTATTTCAGACTACTGTCCGAGTTGCCTTTATAGACCATCGTTAACAAAAGAACTTGTTTTCCTTTATTTTCCCCATGTAAACAAGTGTGTCATGTCAGAAATGTTAATCCCATGTTTGCTTCCTGGGTTTCTCATTCTGTATTTTTTTATTTATTTATTTATTTTTATCGTGTGTTTTTAGGTAACAAGCCAATGTCTCCATACAGCGGCTACAACGGCCAGATGCGCAGCTCTGTTTATCAGCCCACAGAGCTCGCAATTATAACCAAAGGAGCAACAAATGTGAGTTCCACTATTTACTATCCATGCTTTGCTTATAAATGCAAATATACCTGGCAATGTTATTACTGTTATTACACGGTTTATTTACAATGAAGACATGCAGAAGCCTTACTGCAAAACATTTCATATCCGTATTATATATATGTATTGCACTTCCCGCTCACACACATACTTTCTTTTTCCTCATTCATTCGGCTTTATCACCAGGGGAACCATCCATATTGCACTTCAATCCCACGAGCCTCTCTTGCCTCTTCTGCCAGTCAGAGCGCCAGCCACAGCCCGAGCATGTCCGACATTGGACAGAAACCCATCAGTAACGTATGCAGCTCTGTCATCATACCTTGTCTTTCCAATTTCCTTGCATTGTTCTACTTCGTCTCCTTTATGCTTTACTTATGGGTATCACCTCTGGGGCCTCTCCACTGAGCTACCAAGCCTTTATTTCTCCCTCACATAATTTTTTTTCCGGAACTGAAATTGTCTGGAATTTGTCCAGTTTTCCTGCTTTATTGTTCAGTCTATCCTGACACACTCTATTTCCTCCTCAACATCGTTCACTCTTGCAGTTTTCAGCTCTTGTTTTCTTTTTCTCCTCTGCAATTTTGGGGGGGATTTTCTGCTCTTAATAGCTGATCCAGCAGTCGGATTTGGATTGTCTTATATACAGCATTATACATAGCATTTTCTGGGTACACTCCTCTTATATATATTTATTTTATTTTATTCTAAGCAAGATCACTAAATGTAAAGTTGGTGGGAAAAGAAATCTTGAAAATAAAAAATATGTGACCCATCACAGCAAAGTGGGTATTAAGTTTGAAATGATTAAATCCTTTGTTGTTAGACGTGTTGCATCCTTAAAAATTTGAAACTTCTTGTCAGGTTGTTAGAAAATTTGGTATCATTTTAAAGTTTAGGATATCAGCTACAAAATGGTAACTATATCTCAAAATTAATCATTTCTGGCTTAATACCCGCTTTTGCTGTGATGGGTCACATATATGTTCTTACCGTTAATTTTCATTCCAAATTTTTTGCTATCGAATAGCTTAGTATGAGTCATGACTGATTCCATATTTTTTCTGTAGTCATGAACCTACTAATCAGATCAGAATGTGTGTTTGATCATATCTACTAGGTGTGGATTATAGGCTAAAGGTGGTCCAACAAAATATTAGAATGTGTGACTGTGTAGCTGCAGAACATTCAGAGTGCACATGCTTGGCCCTTGCTTACAAAGGTAACATGAGAATCAAAATTGGACCATGGTCCACTGGAAGCAGTGTGATGTTTTAGGCAATGTGCTGCAGGTTAATCTCGGGTCCTAGAATTCATGTGGATAGTACTTTGTGTCATACTACCTGCTTAAACATTGTTGCAGACCAATTACACACCTTTATGTCAGTGGTTAAAAAAAAAAAGGCTTAACTGCATCAGCCATTTTCAGCAGGAAAATGCACCGGTATACTTCAAAATTCTGCAGGAATGGTCTAAGGAAAATTTTCCCTTTAGAGTCCCATATGGGGTTCTTCCAACTTGTGCTTGAAAGCCTTAACTGCTTCGTTTGTCAATAAGTTTTTTTCCTCCTTTCCTCATGTTACTCTGAGTGCAGGACTGAGAGATTCCACACACTATACAGACCTAATTAGGGTTTAGAGGAGGACAAGAGATTGGCTCAAACATCTTTTGCATTTCAACAAACATACCCTGGGTCTGGGGAAAAAAACCCTGAAAAAAGTGTGAGAATACCTAAAATATCAAAATATCAAACTTTAGACAAGGAAGGCCAATGAAGAGTCATTTTATTCAGTTACTAAATAAACAAATTAAACATTGGACCAGAAATGAAATGAAACAGTGATGATGTGTAAGAGATTAAGACTGTAGGAGATTATAATGTTTTCTTCAAGTGTATCAAAATAATCACTCTTCTCTCCTGTTCTTCTGTGTAGGGTAATGGCTTACACTGGAAATCACAGTGGTGAATCTAGTCAAGACTTCCTGCTCTGGATGCCTTACACTGTTCTTTTTCACAACAAAGTTTCATTATGCTTTCACCTTGGCCATGGATCATTTCTCAAGCCAAAGAAACTTACAAGCTTCACCTTGGAATGGCTAGGTGTCAGTTTGCCCAGTACAGACAATATATGGGCATTTTGTATATAGTGGCACTGAATAGGAAATTCAACCCAAGAGATCAGACTGTACAGTTGGATTTAGGACATGGAAACTGTTCATGTATTACCCAGTGGCTGTCTTAGCTACTACAATATTATCTATTTACAGAAGAAGAAAAAATGGGTGATGACTGGAACATGACTGATACTTAATAATGTGAAATAATCAGCCTGTTTTCCTAAACTCAGAAAATAAATAGTTTACTGTACCATTGCCTGTTGCGAAGAGGATACCTTCAATAATATAGCTTTGGTACCTTTAATATGTATCTTTTACCTGGAAACATTGGTGTACTGGATTTCAAAAATATTTATGGATGTAGGGATATATTTAGGTACATAAACTACATGGACTCTTTAACAGTTCCAAAATCCCCATCTCATATATTCAACGATTGTCTGTCTGTTTTATTCTTTCAGCACTGACTGGATTATGAGAAATAAAGCATTTTTATTATTTTATTAAAATTCTTGGAAATACAAAAAAAGTATAAGTTCTTACCATCAAATACTTACTGGAAGAGCTAATTAGCCTAGCATGAACGCTCACCACACCAGGTGCCTTGCATCACTTACGATAGGCTCTACCCTGGTCACTGGCATCAGGCAATGCAGAGGACCGGAAACCTGTTCCTTGTAGGCCTTATTCTTAAAATTAAAAAATATGTATGTTCTTACCATCAAATGCTTTCATTCCCAATTTTGTTGCTTTTAGTGAAATAAGTCTAGAAAGAATAGAAGAGCCGCTTAGCATTAGCAGTTAGTTTTGCGCAAGTTGTGTCCCATTTTTTTTTTTGTTTTTGTTTTTTTTAGTGACGTACCTACAAATCTTATGAGGTAAAATCCTTGTAGTATATTAGCCAATCAGAATGTGTGATTGCTCATATCCAGTGAGTATGGATAGAATAAAAACCACTGAATTTTTACTATGTGCAAAAAAAGACATTAAAGGTACAACATATTAACCCAAAATATCAAGGTACTACTTCAGTGACAAGGAAATGTACCATTTAATATATCATCTGCTTCAAACCGTTACAATTAGGTAGTGAGAGCATCAGTGTGTATGTACTACCTTTAAGTTAAAGGTTCATCTCAGAAAAAAGGTAGTAAACTCGTCATGTCATGATGTTGTTGGTACTCCTGAAGATAAATCCTCTGTACTTTAAGTGTGTATGTTTTATCTTGTAAAACTTACATGTAACCCATCACAGCAAAGTGGGTATTAAGTCGGAAATGATTAAATACTCTGCTGAACTTTAAACACGATTTTCTTCAAAGTTGCATCCTTATAAGGCTGAAAATTCCTGGCAGGTTTTGATTAGTTACTCCAAAACTGGACAGTTATGTTAGAAAATTTGGTATCATATTAAAGCTTAGGATATCAGTTATAAAATGGTACCAATAACTCAAAATTAATTTTCTGACTTAATACCCACTTTGCTGTGATGGGTCACATAATTTGAACTTTAAGAACCATCACTCTATCTTGTGAGCAAATTTGTTTTGTATCTTTGTCGTTTCTTTTTCTGACAGTGTATCTTTCAGCGACGTTGCTGTACAGTAGGTCTCTTCTGGTTCCTGTATTTGTAATAGTGCCTAAGTTGTAATGCTAAAATGTGTTCAGTATTGCAACACGTGTATATATTCATAATCACAAAGTAAAAAAAAATATCTCATGGTTCATTTGTATTCTGAAGTATTATTGAGTCTGTAGTTTGTTTTTTATTTCCATGGAGACAGTCAAATCCCTGGCTGTGTGAAAGTTTCAACCTGAGTGTTAGAACATTGTAAAGATAAGGTCCCAAAGAGAAATGTATCATACGGAAAAATTCCTGTTCGTCATAGTCAGTACCCACAATATTTACATAGCAGCAGGAGATAAGTCCTACTTTCCTAACATTCCCTGTAGGTTTAAATGATCCTGTCAGAGCAAGCAGATTGCAGTATAAGTTTTTTTAGGGCAACCAAATATAGAGTGACATTTATACAATTATAAGACAAGTTATAAATAATTCTAGCCAAATATAGCTTTTGTGTAAGATTAGCTTATTAATAGCAGAGCCCCATAGGCATGGAACACTGCTTGGATGGTTGTCCCGTTTCTGGTCAGGTGTCCATGCATTCCCACCACAGGGAATCTAAATCTATATAGCAAATGGTGGGAAAATTCAGTGCACGCACAGCTCACGCTAAATAAAAAGTTTAAGGGAATTTTAAGGTGGTCTGCTTGGGAGCTCTGCTGTAAAGGTCGTGTTTGGGTTTTTTTGGCGACAGTATGAGTGTTCTTAATGATAAAGATAAGCCAGTGAGGAAACTGAAATTTTTGACCTTTGAAGTTAAAGAAAGAAAGAACTATTTGATGATACTTATTATTTCATTATGCACCACGCCTTTACGTGCATATTTGTGAGAGACACAATCAATGATATAAGCCATGGGCGGGTTTTGTTTTCAACATTATGAAACTATTTTCCCATGCTTTATTTATGACATTCAAACATTAAACTCAGAGAACATGCCTTTAAAATAATTGCATGGGACGTTTCTTAAATAAAATGTATTGCACTATGTATAAGAACCTGAAAAAATGATGTGGGGTTGAAACGGAATATTCACATTCAGCTGTATGGCTGGAAGGCGGCACAGTGGCATAGTGGTTAGTTTGTCCGCCTCACAGCAAGAAGGTCGTCGGTTTGAGTCCTGGGTGGACTCAAACCATTTCCCCCGTTTCTGTGTGGAGTTTGTGTGCTCTCCCCATGCTTGTGTGGGTTTTCTCCGGGTACTTTGGTTTCCTCCCACAGTCCAAAGGCATGCACATTAGGCAAATTAGGCTGTTTCAAATCGTCTCTAGGTGTGAAGGCATGCATTAATGGCTGTGTGTAGGTGTGCGTGTCGGCCCTGCAATGGACTGGTGAACCCCGCCTTCGCCGGTTTTGGCTGAAATAGGCTCCAGCCTCCCAGCGACCCTATAGGATTAAGTGAAAAACAGCAAATGGACGGATGGATGGAACTCCAACAGAAAGCAGCAGGAACCGATGGTTAAATTATGCAATCGCCACAATACAGAACATTAGGTGATATTTTTGTATTTATCTCTAACTTAAGTACTTTACACTAACAGCATAAATAGTTAATAAATAAAATAGCCAAACCAATGATATCAACTGAAGAGGTTATGCTTGTCGTATACCTACCCTCTTACAGGACTGGTTTAAACAGACACTATTTCTGTGTTCTGTCTCCGTCTGAATGGAGCCTGATACTGTATATACTGACCTCTGCTTTATTTTCTAATCACCTTGAGCAGCAGAAGCCAGCCATCCTCTTTCTGTCTGTCTGTCTTGTCTACATATCAAATGTTAAGCACTTATGGTAAAATGGGAAGCTGAAACGCTTTGTAATATAAGATGTTTCACATACTTTGTCCTGCAATAAACCACCGAACTGAGAGGATGAATGAGACTGAAAATGACACTTCATGCTTCCATGATAATCAATTTGCTATTCAATATGGAGACTAGTTCCATATTACCTTATTACCACACAAAAACAACTACAAAACATTAATTTCCATTAAACTAAGAATGATATATCCCCGAAAAACTACCACCGTGTGGTTCGAGGCCATAATGTTCAGTTCTATGTTTGTGAGTATGAAAAAAAAAAAAAACATTTTTCCCATAAATATTGAATCAAGCTCCTGCGATGGCCTGGCGAGCTGTCCGGGGTGTACCCCGCCTTCGCCCAGAGTCAGCTGAGATGGGTGCCAACCTCCCTGTGACCCTAATTAGAATTAAGCGGTTCAGAATGTCGGTTAGCATGTCCACCTCACAGCACACACACAGCCAGGTCTTAGGTGTATCTGTGTGGAGTTTGCATGTTCTTCGTGTGCTTGTGTTAGGCTAATTGGTTCCAAATTTTCCCTTGGACCAAATTGTAAATGTTTGTGTGTGTTGGCCCTGAAATGGTCTGGCGAGCTGTTTAGGGTGTGATAGGTTTCAGCCTCTCCATGACCCTTGTAGTAGGATTTAGTGGTTTGCCAAATGAGTGAATGAGTGATCAGAAATTAAAGGTGGCATTTGTGTAAAAAAAGAAAAAAAAAAAAAAAAAGAGAGAGAGAAAGAAAACGACGTAATAATTATAATATATATATATAAAATTGCATAATTTCAAAGGCACAATAAGCAAAATTGTGACATGCAATGTTTTCACACATATTAAATGTTAGTAATTTTTTTTATTCTATGCTTAGCACTGAAATTGGCTCCACCCACATAGAAACAACTTTGCTTGGTTCCATAGAGCTCCACAAAACAACCAACAAGCTATAAAGGTGCTCTAGCTATTATAGGTCTGCATATCTTTTGTATAAGGCTCATTCTGGGATAAACAGCAACATTTCTGGGACATAGAATCTCAAAATAAAAGTTGTCTTTCACAGTAACATCCATAACATTCTGACAACCCGGAAGATGGTTCAAAATCCTCTCATAAGAACTTGTGCAGCTATCTT
>JBCNYH010000021.1:38361957-38373067 GCA_039654325.1 Tandanus tandanus
TTGATATAATACAATGTACTAATGTTATTATGCATTTACAAAATACAATATATGAAGAGGTCTTTTCCAAAACGCCAAAAATCCATTTCTATTATTTCAAGAGAAATACGATTTTTCTACCACTGCACAGTATCTTGACAACACCTTTGTACTTTGTATTAATAGTTTACTTAAATTGGTTTTAACACTCTCAACCAAACAAATTCAAATTCGTTTACCCCGCCTCACTGTATCACAACCTGCTATAGTGGACCAATCAGCTTTCAAGGTATCTGCTCTCCTCTCCTCATTTGGGATTGTTTTCATGACCCGGCCCTTATTCCAAATTAATTGAATACCCCTGGTATAGAGCTTGGCTTAAACCCCACAATAATGGTAACAGTTAGAACATATATGCTTTGATTCTTTGATTTATCACCACCTGTTTTGCCACTTAGAAACCTGTGTGAACTGTGAGGAATTTTTCTGTGGTCTACCGTTCAGCACACCAGTTTTCACGTATTTTCCAGCAGCAGTTGCAGCCACATCTCAAAATTTCTTCAGGAATTTTTCTAGTTTTGATTGATGTGTACTTTTTAAAATGTGAATATATTTTAAATTGTCTTCTTTTTTTTTATTATTTAATTGTCTTAACAAACACATTTGCTGCTCTTGATAACGACGGAATATCTAACTCTGAAACCATATGAAGTGTATTACTTGTGGGATTTCTGACTTTATTTTGTCTTAAGGCAATGCAAGCCTTTGTACTCTACAGTGTTTAATTCCAGGTCGTTCGAAAACAATTACAAAAATGATAAAAAAAATTTTTAATTAAACAATTGAATTGTTGTCCTGATTAAATAAATACAAATGTTGCATATGGTTTGCAAACAGCAAATATAATAAAATATTAATATGAACAATATAAATTGTATTAGTTTGAGCGATGTCTACTGAGCCTGCTGTGTGACTTTGCTAGAGTTGAGGGAGTTCCACTTTAATACCTGTTGATGTTTGGGAACTTTTCCAGCCTAGAACATTCATACCCATTATATCCTGTGTGAACTCCACTTAACCTCACGACTCAGCAATCCATCACCAAGGGACCTAATTTGCAAATCTCTGGCTGTGTGGTTAACAGACTCAAGTTAGTGGGAATAGGTGCTTGAATAGGTGCACTATGTGTAAATTCATGCATCAGATGAAATGGCTGTTATGCTCTAACTGACTTGCACAAACACCATATGACTATTTATGAGACAATTTGTAAAAACTTATTGTCTCTTTTGTCAATCATAAAACATTACTAAATATTAACTATATTTGAATATATAAAATATACCAAATATATAATATATAAACACATAGCATTAAGTTGACTTGTACTCACTATGCTATTTACTCATGACCGTTTCCCCTTTGATGCTAAACCTTGACTCTTTGTAAAGGTGCAGATCCGGGTTAACTCAACCAGGGAATACATTGACTCCCATTAGGACTCACTGTTTCTCTCAATGTTTGCTCTTAATTGATGTGTTCACATGTCTTCTTGTCCATGTTTACCATGCTGCCATGGAGACCATGATGCATTGTGTCCCTGTAGGAAGAGATTTTGTTGTACCTAGCAATTCGTCATTATACACGGCCACCTCACACCACAGGAAATTTTGGAGCAATTACCACACTGAGTACACCAACACAGTCACATGCGTCACACCGACATGATAAATGAACATCTGCTTGGCCTGTTTTGTCATAAACAGTTACAGATTTTTAAGTAACCTTGGCCAGGTATGCCATCTGATAAAAATTAAAAAAAATATTTTGTAGAGCTGAATGAATCCCCAAAGTGTGTAGAAGACCTCCTCTGTCCTTCAGCCATTCCCTGTGTACATGTCATAAAGGTGTTATTCTGGAGACTCCAGTCTTACTAGGGGAGATGAACAGTGTGTCCTTTGTGTGAGATGCACAATGACGGACCTGTGTGAAGCTAGTTAATGTCCAGGAAGCAGGCCAAGGGCATCTGAGCAATGCCATTGCCCCAGTCTGTGCTCACCTGCTATGCTACTTATTGTACTTACTTATACTTATTCTGCTTACATTATACTTACCTCTTTCACGTTAAACTACACGGAACTCCTAGTATTACAACCAAAATATGTAGTATTATTACAAACTCACTGCTTGGTTCTCAGGCTTTAGTGAATGGTGAGTGAGGTAGCAACATCAAGTAACATGGACTGGACAGTGTTTACTATTTAGCATTTCCCATTGACCCAGGTATAATATAATAAAATATAATATAATATAATATGGGCAGCATAATGGTGTAGTGGTTAGCACATCTGCCTCACAGCAACAAAATCCTGGATTTGTGGCTTGAACTTCTGTGTGGAGTTTGCATGTTCCCTCGTGCTTGTGTGGATTTCCTCTGGGTGATCCTGGTTTCCTCCCACAGTCCAAAGACACGCACATTAGGCTAATTGGCTGTTCCAAATTGCCCGTGGGTGTGAGTGTGAATGGCTGCTTGATTGTACTGGCCCCGCCATGGACTGGCAAACTGTTCAGGATGTACCCTGCCTGGGATTGGCTTCAGCTTTTCTGCAACCCTAAAGAGAATAAGCAGTACGGATAATGAAATCAGTGCTGCTCATACTGAAACTTCTTTCATCACAATGGGTTCCTCTCGAAATATTTTGCTCTTGTTGTCTCGGACACTTTTTCCCTTGCTATTGTCACTTTTAGCTTGCTTTTTATAGAGCTATTCAAATATACCTCCCTATTTTTGTAAAGCATCCTTGCGACGATAGTGTCTATTGTTGAAACTACTATACAAATAAGACTGGACTGAATTAAACTCTTTGAACATGAACACTTTGAACATAACCTGAATCTCTCCATTACCTAATGGTTTCAATACTTTATTATTATTATTATTATTATTATTATTATTATTATTGTTATTATTATTATTATTATTATTATTACTATTATTATTATTATTATTATTATTATTATTATTATTATTATTATTATTGGTAATAATTAATTGATTAAATAATTTATTTATTAATTACGGATAATTTAATTAATTATGGGGCAGCCGTAGCCTAATGGTTAGAGAAGCGACTTTGGGACCGAAAGATCGCTGGTTCGATTTTCGAACCAGCAGGAAAAATGTTTGGTGAAGGGGGAGTGAGCCGCACCTTCCCTTCCTCAACCTTCATGGCTGAAATGTCCTTGAGCAAGGCACCTAACCCCCAACTGCTCTCCGGGTGCCCCCCATGCAGCCTTCTGCTCCGAGTGTGTGTGTGCTCACTTTGGATAGGTTGAATGCAGAGGCAATAATTTCCCTTGTGGGATTAATACAGTATAGCGAAATCAAAGTTATTATTATTATCATCATCATCATTATAATAATAATAATAATTATAATAATAATATCAGAATAAAGAGGTGAAAAGCATTATCCCAAAACAAAGTGAGCTACATTAACGAAGCACACTCTAGTGTAGTAACTTTGTGTTACTATAAATAGCATATTTTTTAATGATCCAGTGTACTTTGTAATTGACCAACCCATTGACTCATTTGAGTGGGAAGGTCTTGGTACTTTAGGTGAAACTGGGCAGGGCTGCTGTTTTTCTTTAAGATATGAGGTCCTATCATGCACAGAGGCCTATTTCTATTCAGCTTTATTTGGATAGTGAATGTAACAATTGATATTGTCACAAAGCAGCTTTATAGAAAAAACCCTGCATGTGCAATACATTTTTATCACTACCAATGTTTACTAGTTGTCCGTGGCAGGGCACGTAAGTGGAAAAAAACACTAATGCTAGTCTGCCTCTGTGCAGCGCATTGCTCGCTGGTGCTACCATTACTGCTAGTGCTTGCAGTTGGCAATGGGTGTTTTGTTTTCAGATGACTGATCATAGCAGAATTAGTTTTATTGTTCTTTAGTTCAGCTGCACACAGCCAACACTTTACTGTTGAGTTTGTCTGATCTTCAGTGAAGTGCTTCCAAACATATGAATGGTGAGCTTGTTTAGGCATTTTTTCAATGACTAGTTCAATGTTGCCTACAGCGCTGACTTGTGGTAACGGTAGTCGACCAGATGACTAGTCGATAAGCTGGTGAAACCATTAATGTACAAACAACTAAAGTATGGTTAATTTCATCTTAATAAAACCCACATTTTTAAGGATGAGATCATCAAAGCTACTATTTTTATTTGAATTTTTATTTCACGACTAAATAGACAGTGGAATGTGCCGATTGTGTCAGAAAGTTTTCCAGCCGAAGAGCATTTCCATTGACAGTGGGGATTAATGCTTTAAAAAGAAGTTAATTCCTCTCAGTCTGATGACATGCTTTTGTTTCTGAATATGTGACCCGACAATAAGCCTCTAAGCCCTGTTTTTACCGTAGACTGTATTTAAACAAACCTAGCCAGGCTGCTCCGTGGCCCCCTGGGAAATACCTGGCTGAGGTAAGCTGAACATGGTTCCCAAGGCAACAGCTGGGGAGAGAAATCCAACCCGAAGGGGGCACCAAGGACTTTGGAGCTGCAGCACCTGTGTGTGTGTGTGTGTGTGTGTGTGTGTGTGTGTGTGTGTGTGTGTGTTTGCCCACAGAGAACCATGAGCACTGTAGAGGAAGAACCGGATCACATGATACCATGAAGAGAAGCCTGCAGGTCCTACCTAACCAGCTGCTGAGTATGATTCTTGTTTATATCTCTGCTCTTTATAACCCACTTATATCCAGTTGTTACAACATTGATTTATACATTTAAACAAAAGTTTCAGTTAAAATCGGAGAAGCATACCCAAGAGGACATGAAAAAAAATTCCAAATTATATAAGAAGCCCATGACCTCACACTTTCTGTCACTTGTTGGTTCCATTGATTTTCATTATAATTATTAACTTTTAGCTGACATTTGTTTTGACGTGTGACACTCTGGAGGCTGCATTACTTTCAGTATTTTAACAGAACTGGTCGGCTGCACACGCACAACACAAGCCTGGAACACATCCAAAATGAAAAGTGTGAAATGGATCAGGAATATGAGGTCAAGCGATGATGTGTCTCCTGGAAGTAAATTCGCTTTTAGGACACGTCCTGTCACTGGCCTTATCTCTGTTATGAGAATGTATCTGCAAGGACACGCCTAAGAGCTAGTGATTGATAGAGACTTGGGCCAAAGATTAAAAAGGAGCCGGTCCGTTTCCTCAGGTGTAGGGTGTGTTTGGATTTGAGTCACCACCTGGAGAGTTCAAGTGTCCTTTTTTTTTTTCATCTGAGACCTGCTTTTAAAGTAACACTGACAGTGATCTGGAGTACAGGGAGATCTCTGTGGCATCTTTTTATTACAAATAAATAAATAACAATTCTACCAAAAAATATTAAACACAAACTGAGTGTAAAGAGAGTGGCACAGTGGTTAATGGTCAGGACATCCACCTAACAGCAAGAAGGTCCTGGGTTCGAGTCCTGGACTCAGCTGTTTCTGTGTGGAGTTTGCATGTTTTCCTTGTGCTTGTGTGGGTTTCCTCTGGGTTCTCTGGTTTCCTCCCACACTCCAAAAATATGCACATTAGGTTAATTGGCTGTTCCAAATTGCCCCTAGGTGTGAGTGTGTGTGTGTTGGCCTGGTGAGCTGTTCAGGTTGCATCTTATCTTCACCCAGAGTCGGCTAAGTTTGGCTTCAGCCTTCCCGCATCCCCAATAGGAGTAAGCGGTTTATCAAATAAGTGAGATGAGACTGGCTGTAAATGATTCACAAAAATAAAATGAGATGTACAGATAACAAAATGTGTTTGGAATGCACAGACTTAAAGATTATTTATTTTTGGCACAGGCTGCATGTCATACTGGTGCAGATCAGAGACACAAGGAGATGCAAGTGCAGATAAAATCTCAGTTTTCCAAATCACAAAATCCAAATCACAGTTCAAGCTCTTCAGCGGCATCATTCATTCATTCATTTCTTAATCCTAATTAGGGTCGCGGGGAGGCAGGCGCCCATCTCAGCTGACTCTGGGCGAAGGCGGGGCACACCCTGTGGACCGCTCTGGATGCCTAGGTAACCCTTTCACCTGTTCTCCTACTTCCAGAAGTTTCTGAGCAGTGAACAGCGAGTTCCCTACAGGAAGTGTTGATCCATGAGCAGTATCTATCTAGTTCACTAATAAATAGTTTATATTATGCTTAGTTCATATTATTTTAGCTTATAATAACTCTATTATCATAATAATTAATTTTTCTTATTATTATTATTTAGTATCATTATTATGTGGCTGCTTAAGAGCACACACATTACTATTCACTCAGAAAAACGAATAAAACTGGATTGAAAAAAATCCACCAGCAATCAATCTCATGTCACAGTTAGTTAGGCAGGGGTGTACCGGGGTACCTCACTCCCCATCACTATCCGCTTCCAAGGAATTAATTTAAGCCCTCCATAAAATTATTAGTATTAGCAAATAAATGACCATAATTAATTACTCCCCAAACTTCCACAAATAAATGTTTAAAAATTAAAAAAGCATCTTTGGAGAAAATAGTAATTACAGTTACAGAATCAGTTTCTGAATGTCCGCATTTGAAACTCCCTAACGTCCATAAACTAACTGAATCTGGCTCTCCACCAATCAGCACGAGTGTACAAGCATCTTCCTAGCAACAGATGAGTTCTTTTTGCACCGAGTCATGTCTGTCTTGAGGCTTCTCATTGGATTACCGTTATATGATTGGGGGAATCCTTCTGGGATTCTGTAAGTAGGTAGAGTATTCTGGCACTGAATATGAATAGTAAGAAAATACCCTGAGCAATCTAAAAAGCAGATTGAAGAATGTATTTTTGGAGTAAGACATTTTTAAACTTACTTGCTTTCTGATTGGCTGAGAGGAGATATCGTGGTTTGCTAAAAAAAAACCTGGCATGACGTTTATTGCGAGTTGGAAAGAAAGGTTCGATTGGCGTGCTTGATAATAGGGTGTAATCGCATTTTGATGAAAACCAAATGCAGCAGTTTGATTCAGTCTCCAAACAGATCGTTACAGTATCGCTAACTCGTTTTTCGAGAAAATGAAGCTTATTGGATTTTGGAAAAGAGCTCTTCATATGCACTCCGATGTTATTGTTGTACTTTACTGTATCTGTAGCTTTTAAGGTGATTACTCGTTTTTCAGGCCATATTTCTTAGGCCCCTCATTTGGGATTGTTCTCATGATTCCAAAATTTTTTCCAGGGGTTGTATAAAGCTGTTAAATACCTGGAAATATCAGCTGACTACAATTGGATTGGTTTTCACACAACAACCAACCACACACACACACACACACACACACACACACACACACACACACAGACAGACTGTTTTTTCACCACGTTTGCCCCACCTCCGTGTCACATCCTGTTGTTGCGGACCAGTCTCCTTTTGAGGTAGTGGTGGCTTAGTGGATAAGGCGATGGGTTACTGATCTGAAGGTCAGCGGTTCTATCAACACTGTTGGGCCCTTGAGCAAGGCCCATAACCCTCAATTGATCAGTTGTATAAAAATGATAATTGTAAGCCGCTCTGGATCTGGAAGAGCGTCTGCCAAATGCCATAAATGTATCCGATCTCCTCCCCTCATTTGGGATTGTTTTCATGACCCGGCCCTCATTTCAAATTAATTGAATATCCCTGGTATAGAGCTTGGCTTAAACCTCACAATAACAGTTACAGTTAAAGCATATATGCTTTGATTCTTTCACTTATCACCACCTGTTTTGCCGCAGCTACTTAGAAACCTTTGTAAACTGTGAGGAATTTTTCTGTGTTCTACAGTTCAGCACGCAAGTTTTCACGTATTTTCCGGCAGCAGCTGCAACCACATCTCAAAATTTCTTCAGGAATTTTTCTTCTTCTTATTATTATTATTATTATTATCATGTGGCTGCTTAAGAGCAGACACATATTACTATTCACCCAGAAAAATGGTTCTCTTTACTTTTCTTTTTCTCCTTCCACCACACTTGGAACGGCAAAGTGAACCCACGCAATGTATATATCAAAACGTGCATCTTGGCGCTGTGAAGTGTGCTACTTCTTTTATTGGCGTTTCGCGTTTCCATGGCAACACAATTAGCCAAAAACCACTCCAAAAAATCCCATTGAAATAAATCGGGAGAAGTCGACAAACGATCATGAAACTCAACTCACTTTGACGCCTCGCCAAGAAGCCATACTTTCACAATGAAACTTGGTTGAACTTTTAAAGCGTAGTCGATATTTTGATGGTCAAATCTGCCTTTTGCTACTGTTTACAGTTTTGTCTTAATCTTTGATCAAGTGCCATAAGGATTTCTGAGTCTGTTTGTGTATTTATAATGGGTGTCTATTGCGTGGAATGTTCTGGGCTAGAGTGTGTGATGTCATCTTAAAGTATGAAAAAAACGATTATCTTGGAAAAAGTTTTTTTTAACTCGTTCCTACTCCCATAATTTTCACTCTACACCAATAAATTTTACATCAAAACAAAGGAAAATTTGTGCTGGTCCTGACCATGTAACTTTCGAGTCAACAGCACTAGTAGAAGTTAAATGGCGAGCCTCTGACTTACAGCTGCACCGGGAAATTCTACATTGAAGTCAATACAAAATAGAGCTTTTTAAAATCAGAATATTTATATCACTGCATTCAACAAATTCAGCAAATTATAATTTTATATATTTTAAAATTATAATTTGAGGTTAATTTAAAAAAATTTTCTGACTCTTTAAACACTTTGCAGTGTGATGGCACTTTAAAAAGCGTGCACTTACCGCCTCGTCATCTCTCTCTCTCTCCCACACACACACACACACACACACACACACACACACGCTTGCTGTGTTTCCCCTCCCATACCCGTAAAACAGATAACCCATTAATGGCAACACCATTACAGTATACATAAGACTTCACTGCTCGTGCTAAATCAAAAAAATCTCATTTCTCTCATTAGGTGTGAAATGTTGGTGAGTAAATCAGTTAAGTAACAGTTCTGTCATCAAATTAGTAATTATAATTGATTTATGAAGAGGTTGAATATTGCAGGTAAAGTTTTATGCCCATGTGTTGATATTCACATTATCTTTTTCTTATTATAATATTTAAAACTGAACCTTTCTGTCTTATTATTCACTTCTTCTTCTTTCCTTTTTACTCTTTCAGTTATTATTATACTATTATTCAGTAAATTATGTATTATTTCAGTTGTGTATTTTTTTTTTTATTTGAATGTTGAAACACTTTGGGCCTATATGTCTTGATATAATACAATGTACTATGTTATTATGCATTTACAAAATACAGTATATGAAAAGGTCTTTTCCAAAACGCTGGATTACAGATCCCAAGGTCGGGGATTCGGGCCCCACTATCAATGAGTTGTCACTGCTGTCCTACCAGTGCAGCTAAATGGGTTATCAAAGGCTGGCCATGTCTTTCACTGTCTATGAGAGGCATGTAACAGAACCATTGCATACAAGAGTAGGCTGCATAGCCGTCAGCGTGTTTCTGCCCTGCGATAGCCTGGCGAGCTGTCCAGGGTGTACTCTGCCCTCGCCCAGGGTCGGCTCAGATGGGCGCCAGCCTCCCCGCAACCATAATTAAGATTAATCGGTTCAGAAAATGAATGAATGGATGAATGTTTCAAGAAAAATATGATTTTTCAATCTACTGCCCAGTATCTTGACAACACCTTTGTTCTTTGTAGTATTAATTTATTTAAATTGGTTTTAACAATCTCAAATTAAAAATTCTAATTCGTTTGCCCCGCCTTACTCTGTCACAACCTGCTATAGTGGACCAGTCATTTTTCTAGGTATCCCCTCTCTTCCCCTCATTTGGGATTGTTTTCATGACCCGGCCCTCATTCCAAATTAATTGAATATCCCTGGTATAGAGCTTGGCTTAAACCCCACAAGAATGTTACAATTAAATCATATATGCTTTGATTCTTTGATTTATCACCACCTGTTTTGCCCCAGCTGCTTAGAAACCTGTGTAAACTGTGAGGAATTTCTCTGTGTTCTACGGTTCAGCACACCAGTTTTCACGTATTTTCCGGCAGCAGCTGCAACCACATCTCAAAATTTCTTCAGGAATTTTTCTGGTTATTATTATTATTATTATTATTATTATTATTATTATTATTATTATTGCCTCATCTCTACTCATTTCTACTCATCTTTATGGATATAGAGGAGTTTACAGTAAATTTTTACAGTATACTTCTACTGTAGCTTTTTTCATATATAAAATACTGTTTTATTTACAATCAGCAAATAGTCGTGTACACTCCTCACTCAAGCAAATGTGTGGTCGAGGTTTGTTGTGCTGTTTGATGGATGACAGATTCTCAGTTTTTCTCTTCCTTTTGTCTCTTTATCATACTAAAGCATCACTAACATCAGACTGTTTAAAGTAAATTAGGTCTCACCATCTGTGGTCTCTCCAGTGAAGTGCAGATTGGATTGTTAGATGCCTTTGCAAAAATGCTTCTCAAGGACATCCATCAGCAATTGAAACTCAGGAAGAATTTGTTTCTCAAATAACAGTGGTCATAATGAGACAACGGGATCCAACTACACTATCACTGGAACACTGAAGCACTTCTATTATTATTATTATTATTATTATTAATATTATTATTATTATTATTATTGTTGTTGTTGTTGTTGTTGTTGTTGTTGTTGTTATCGGTAGTAGTATTAATATTTATTATTTTTATATGTATGATTAGATCTTACGAAGCGTTTCAAAAGTGCAAACACAAACTTTCTATTTATTTTTGTGACTGCTTTTCTTTATTATTATTGTTGTTGGGGGAGATCTACCCTAATTTAGTCGTACTACTTCCCACCCATCAAGTCGTTTTTAATTACTCATTATCACAATGGCTTTAAAAAGAGGGACTCAAAGTGATGCGGGTATACGGTTGATAGCGTTGCTCTGGAGTTGGTACCTTCATGTTAAAAGAGATATTAATTGTATAATGCTGTTTTCATAGCTGCCCTCCAGACCTGGGAGACCCAAGCGTGTAGTTAGGGTCTCCTGGGAACGTTTGGCGGAGTCTCCTGTCAGA